>CM036540.1:31992901-32562901 GCA_020745685.1 Tautogolabrus adspersus | reverse complement strand
TGAAACTGACCTTTGGCTACTTTGTGTGTCTCCATGGTTACCACAGTAAAAAAGGTGTGTTTGGTGATTCAGAGGTACCATTAAGATGAATCAGCTGTCTGCTGTAATGTTAACTTACAGTATTCAGAGGAGTGATTCACACTAGCTGTTTTCACACATGCACTCGTGAACAAATTCTGGAACATTTCCGGAGGACTGCAACAGAGTCCTCTATACCACGCTCTTATGAGAATATCTGTCTTTCTATCAAAGCTACGTGTAGTTGAACAGAATCTCAATCTGAACTAAAGAGTGGAGAAGAACAAACTGGAGAACAGGAAACAGAATGCAGCAGGTTCATTAGAGCACGGAGATCGTAGAGGTGGCGTGCAGACAGTCTATGGTCGTGCAGCGATCACAGGAAAGACATGTCTCCACCCCCTCCCACTCGCTCGAGGTGAATTCTCCTGATTATATCCTGCTGCGTTCTCACATCAGCTCACTCTGACTTTCTGTAGAAAAAATACAAGAGGGCTGGCAGGAGA
This sequence comes from Tautogolabrus adspersus, assembly GCA_020745685.1. Taxonomy (NCBI): domain Eukaryota; kingdom Metazoa; phylum Chordata; class Actinopteri; order Labriformes; family Labridae; genus Tautogolabrus; species Tautogolabrus adspersus. The sequence continues at coordinate 32,562,377 of CM036540.1, read as the reverse complement.
AACTCAGAAATAGTCAGAGTGTAAATTCAGCTGTTTGCAGCTCACCAAGAAAACTTCAGGAGCTTTTCAGGAGTTTTGTGTGCGATGATGTACTCACTCATGAAATGCCTCCTGTCCAATCAGGATACTCAGTCAGTTCTAACTTCTTCTTTTTTTATCATCTTCTACGTATTCTAATTTTGTTTGTCTACATTTTAAGCATTTTAAATGTCCAGAGCCCAGAGCCAGACTTCACTGACAGAGAGTACCAGGATCTCCTGCCCACACTGGCCCGCCCCACAGCCTCCCAGGCCATCAAGAACAACCTGAGGACAACAGAGATCATGGCGGATCCCGACATCACCACAAACCAGAGGAAGGCAGAGGTCATCCTCCACATGCATCTGCAGCACAAATCTGCAGAGAGGGCTCTCAACCCTGGTGAGTTAGGGGGGGGGTATGGGGCTTTCAGTGAGAGCAAACACAGGATAAAGGCGGTTATTATAACATTTCTCTTTAGTGGGGGGTCCTAACATTCATAACATGTCGCCACACTGTCCCTTATTACGGAAATGATGCAAGAGATGTAAACACAAGTCAAATCGATTGACAGAAGTTTGTCAAACTAAACTGACTACGAGGTTAGAAAGAAGAACTTCCTGATTTGTATCGTTGTAGAGATTGTTTACAAGGCAAACACGTCATTTTTGTTTATTTGATCAAATATCACCAATGTTTGACACCAAGCTTTGCTTCGCTGACAGGACGGTTTAAAGTCAAACCAAATCTGGGTCACCTGGAAGCGAGGAATTCTGTCCCACCCAGCCGCGGTGATGTGCGCTCTGACAGCCGTTCATCCAGAGACATTACATCAAGTACGTGTCAAACCTGATATTCTCCTCCATCTTTAAAAAAAAACGTATATGTTAGTCCACAGAAGCAGGAAGGAGGCAACATGAAGGCTGTGTTATGACTGCAAAGACAAAGCAGTCATTTGTTGATATGAGTTCATGCTGTAAGCGAATAAATGACCATGATAGTCTGACCAATCAGAGTTCATTTTGTTCATCTCAGAGCCGTGTTCCTCGTCAACTTGGACCGGAGCGGTTGTTTCCTTTAAGGAGATAAAAGTGTGCCAGCCTTGTCACACGCTCCCTGGTTAACTACTAAAGGAGTTTGTGTGTGTGCGCGTGTGTGTGTGTGTGTGTGTGTGTGTGTGTGTGTGTGTGTGTGTGTGTGTGTGTGTGTGTGTGTGTGTGTGTGTGTGTGTGCGCGTGTGTGTGTGTGTTTTCCACGGTGTGTTGACATTACTCAGGAATACATACTGCAGGAATATTTACTTTGTTTTAAAATACAGATGTGACTGTGTTTTTTTAAGGCTTGTGTGATGCATCCTGCAACACGTGTGAGCTCCATGTGTACCACTAGATGGCAGCATAGAATCACGAAAACATCTCTCCTAATTTTGTATCTGAGAAAATCCTCTGCTGTGTTGAACCATTGACATGAAGAAGAAATAAAAAGGTGTAGCAGGAAATAAACGGCCGGCCTCTGTGTTGATGCTTTTTCTGAGTCACTTATCCATCTGTCCTCCTGAACAATCACTGAAGCATCATCACGACCTCTTCCATATCTTCATGAACCCCTGCTAAATTTAAATAAGGATGCCCTGAATACTATATCTCTGTAGTCAGCGCCACGTTAGAAAACCAAACCTAGAGAACTGTGCTTGGTAAATTGGCCTGCTTGATTTGAAGAACAACCAGCCTCCGTGGCGTGTACTCATGAAAGCCTTTTTCTGTCCTGTTCTGCATTTTAATGATTAATGTTCCAAATTTCCTCGCCCTTGGTTGAATAGATTTCAGCTCTTATATGGAGTGCTGCCTATATTTGAGGTCTATTGAATGATGTTTCACCGGCCTCGACTTTTAAAAGACCAAAGGCTGGATGATTTTTTGCAGATTTCCGTGAATATGTCGTCAAAAACTTGATTTAAATGTTCTTAAACTTATTCATTTGTCCACTAGAGCTAGCAGCTAGCAGACTGCAAATGTGGTGCAAAAATAAATCTCATGCCTGTTTAAATAAGTGCATAGCAGTCGAGCCAGGCGTACCTGAATATGGACGGTTTATAAAAACCTGCCAAAAAGGAGACGATGGACGACAGAAGCCTCCTTCCTGAGAGACACACTTTCACATTTTAATTATTTAGTCGTTGTGAGTGGGTAACAGGAGAGCAACTCTGACCGCGGTTTAGTGCTTGATTTCATTCACAACAACTTCTGACATCTGAACGTATGAAAGATTCATTCATCTTTGAGGGAAATAAAGTTTACTTGAAGGTTACATCTGAGATAATAAAAAGTAGTTTTATGTCTTTTTTTCCCTTTGAAAAGAGAAAATCCTGCACGCTACTCTTGCTACAGTAAGTATCACCAATCTATTAGAAAGAAATCACAACGTTTCGGTCCCTCTGAACCTTCGACACACTTCAGAGGGTTGGTGATTGGTGATGCTTCGCAAGAGTAGCGTGCAGGGTTGTCTCTACTTCATAAGACAGTTGGATGTTCGAACACCTCTTTAAAAACGATGTTGTGTTTCCCTGAAAACAAAAGGAACAAATGGTGATAAAACACTCAGCATGTATTCAGTTTGATATGTTACATCTGCAGAAGTCTTTATGTGGCCAGTTCAGTCACCAGCAACATTTTATGGACTCTTCCGATGGTTATATATCAAATGTCGTCACTAATATGCAGCCTGCATGACGGACGCTAACCTTTAACTAAACTGACTTGACCTAGTTTATTCCACACTGAATTTCTCCAAAAAATGTCTTGCATGCTTTTCTGGAAATATCCTACCATCCATCCACTATCTATACCGCTTTTCCCCTCAGGGTCACGGGGGGCTGGAGCTGATCCAGCTGTCATTGGGTGAGAGGCGGGGTTACACCCTGGACTGTTCGCCAGTCAATCACAGAGCTGAAATATAGAGACAGCCACACTCACATTCACACCTACGGACAATTTAGAGTCACCAGTGAACCTAACGAGCATGTCTTTGGACTGTGGGAGGAAGCCGGAGTACCCGGAGAGAACTCACGCATGCACGGGGAGAACATGCAAACTCCACACAGAGAGGCTCCTGTCAGACGGGGATTCAAACCAGGAACCTCAACACAATTTGAAAAAGCAAACAAGATCTTTTCCTCCCGTGTGTCTCTATTTTTTCACACATAACAAAGACCATCATTTGTTTTTCTTTTCTGGTGTCAGAGCCACTCACATTCACTTGGATTGAGATCACCCTGTGTTGGCCCAAAACCTCAGAGCACTCGTGGACGTCCAGGGTACAGTACAGCTGAGCTGTGAAGCTCGTGAAAAAACGGATGACAGGATGATAAGTGTTTCTGGCTGACTGCCTGGCTTCTCATGTTGTCCAAGAGCCTGCGCTTTCAATAGAGAGATAGGACAATGCTGTGATGATATGATCTCCACAGCAGCAACAGACTATAAACTACAGATGACCATGACATTTATTGCTGCCATAGTGATACTAAAAAATGACTCTTTAACTGTTGGAGAGGAGAGCAGCATGTGGGTCAACGACGAGAAACAATTGTACAACTGTGAACCAAATGTTGGAACATTATTTCAACCCTGAGAGTAAATGTGGATATCTACCTTTTCAACTTATCCACCATCCTATAATATATCTCATGTCCCATCTTCTTTCAGTAGTTGTCATTGGCTGGTAAAGCCTCTTTCCCTGCCTCCCTCAGTGGAGCTGTAAAACCTGACCTCCTTAATCTTTCAGTGTCTTTTGATTTCCCTCAGCTTGACTGGGCGTGAACACACATCAGCACTTAAGACGAGGAGCGCTGTCGCCTGTTGATTTCTGCAGGCGCTGGGCGATGAGCATCGGAATTTGGATTTTCTGTGTCGACGCTCATATTCAGCTACGCTGGTTTTGTATTGAAAATCCATTTTGCGAGGTATCTGCAAGAGTCAGCAGCAAGTGCCAGGATAGAGATGCACAATAATAAGATGTAGCACATATGAGTGAACGGCCTCGGCCTGATAGACTCAATATAATAAATCATGCCTTAAACACTGACTTATAATGATGACTGAGATTGGCTGATTTACATACAAAAAAGGGGCTGCCAAGGGTTACAGGTTGATGTTTATATTTATTCTACATCCACACGCTTCCTCTACAGAACAATATCTAGGGCCTGGTTGCCATGGCAACTAGCGAGCCCATACTGGAGAGCGACCAGGAGACATTAATAAGCTTACTGTGAGCTTCTTTGGCTCCTTCTGTCGGTCATGAGCGCAGGCGGTAGCTGCAGGATTTTTAAACTGCACACGCATGCATGCAAAAGAGAAGGCATGAGTATTCAATTTAGGTGATAAATATCCATTTACACTGACGTTCAAAACACTGAACGCACGTGTAAGGCCGATGACGTTAGAAAACTGAGGATGCCTTAAATGCCCTAAGAAAGTGTTTCACCATCTGCCCATTTTTCAATCACAGTATGAAGGAAGCTCTAGTGGTGAAATAGAGAGGGTATGCAGCAGGGGGGAGGAGGGGGGTCAATGCCTTGTTGGAAGCACAGACAAGAACACAACTCGGAGGGGAGGGTTGGGGGGGGGGGGGGGGGGGGTATTGTGGGTCTTTGTAAGCTAAGGATTCCCACTGGAAAAAAAAGCCCTCCCCCCATTCCCCCACAGCAAATCTCCCACCCCTATTAACAAAGCCATGGTAAGCTAGTGTGTGGCCATGTTATCCAGGCCAAGGGTGGGGCGCCTTGTGCGTCTGTATGATGGCATGCACACAAACGCACAAAAAGGTCGCGTGCATGTCAGACTGTGATATTTATGAATTTATTCAGAATCAGCTAATTAACTGCTTTGATTCATTTCCATATTTTCAATTTAGTTTCAACCCATTAGTCACTAACATGCTGCCGGCCGCTGTTCTTTGTTTTAAAATCCCCAGGATACAAAGCTAATTAAGTGCAAATGAGTATTTTTTTTAATGTGCTGTATACAAACAACAAATATTAAAACATTCATTAGAATAGAAAAAGTCAGCCTTCACTAAGAGGCGTCATTTCTTTCCTGTTGTTTACAGTCATTCATTTACTCCTATTCAAGGCGCTGCAGCGTGCACACTAACACCTAAAGTACAGCTTCTGAGGTTTGTGTAAAATAGATATTTGGCAACTGATTCTGTAACACATTTAAAGGTACAGTACGTAGAATTTCATGCTAATGTTTACATTCAAATATCTAACTTCAATTAAAAATGGACTAAACCCATGTTATATATATTTTTTAGTTGAGTACTTACATCACCTCAAATATTTCCAAAAGTTATCAAAGCCAGAGAAATCCGTAACTTTATAGTTGTAACGGGACGTGTCTTGTAGGCGGCCACCATGATGAGCCGCCATGACAGACACGAAATGTTGATCGTTGTCAAGGAAACACCGGATGTTACGTCAAAGACCGCTGCATAATCAAAAACAGGATATTTGCCGTTTTCTGGCAAATTCTGGCGCCCCCCTGTGGACAAAGCAGTACCTCTTATCCCTACCGCATGATGATTTTGTCCTGTACCAGTACAAATGCTGCTTCTTGTTTGTCCTGCATGCTTTATGTATTTTCACCTGTGACTACCTGTCCACTTAATTACTGCCATGTTGTTCTATTTGTAGCTTTTTGCAATGTTTGAATTTTATTGTGATTTTTTTAGGGAGCCCTTTATAAAATCTGGCCAGGGACAACAGATGAAAATTAGCCTTTTGGCATATTTACAGAAATGTTTATTAATATGCACTGTCCCTGTAAAATAAAATAAATAAATAAAATTAAATAAATAAGTAATGTCTCGTCCTGCTCTCTTTTAACCATCACACGTATCATTTCTTGAGTATATTCTTAGTTCAAAATGTAAAAGGCTGTTTAAGCAGCGTGCTGTAAGTGACTTCAGCTAACGCCTACAAAACAAGTGAGCAATCATTCAGGTCGATTTGGAGTTTACTTCAAACTCTGCAGCGTTTACTTGTGGAGAAGTGTATATTTGAATGTTTGTGTCACTGAAACATATCGACAAGTTTAACCATAAACTCAGAGACAGCTGTACAAAACACACATTACAATGATATGGTGTTGGATATGAATAAACATTATTCTCATGTGTGTATTGATCACGACCCCTGCTGCTTGCTAGCTGCCAATTAGCCATTGCAGTTTGCTTCCATTTCACAAATAACACAACCTACAATGATATTTTAAACGAAAGGTTGAACTTACAGTAGAGAACAACCTGGCTCCATTTCCTGAAATAGGGCACACATTTTAAAGTGTACGCGAGTTGACAAGGTGTGTGACAAATCACTTGGTTCAGTGAGGCAATCATTGGAAAGTCTAATTAGCTGGCAGGAGAGTCCAAGCTAGATGGATCTGGGTCAATGTGGTGCATCCATCCATCAGTCAGACCAGAAGACATGTCTGTAAGCCACGACCATTTTCAGGCAAATTACTGAATTTAAAATGAAAAGAGCTTCTGAGTGGACACCGGAGGTTTGACCATCTGGTCTGACGACATGCTACAGAAGGCTAATTGAATGATTAATTAAAGATGTTTCATTAAGTGATTGAACATGAATAAAGCAGTACTTTTTAATATGAATAAATCATTAGATTAACTTTGAAACATTAGCATAATTATCATCAACAAAGATGTTACTGGTTGGAGACGCCTTACTCATCACTGTGACCTGTATTCAAATCTGATTGGCCATCATTGAAGGTGCGCAGGTTCATACACTGGCTGCGTCTTCTTGGTTTAGTTCCTTCTTATTTATGTTCAAACCTCCAAAGAACCAGAAGCCACTATGCCTTGCGTTCCTGTGATGTTTTAAACTGTCTGTTCCTCGTGTCCGCACTGAGCTTGGGAAAAAGAGCATTTAGTTTTGCTGCCTCCTCTGCAGGGAACTTTCTCCAGAATGACTTGAAACTGGCAGATCTCAATTATCTTGAAGCCTTTGGCTCGATCTTAAATGACAAAAAACGGGAGATCATTGGACAGTGTCTGTGTTTTTGAATTGTAATCTGAGATCACGACTTCTGCACTTTACCAATTCTCACATTTTAATTGTTGTATCTCTTAAAGGCAGGGTTGGTAATTTTCTAAAACTAGCATGATTTTGAAAGTAGCATTCCCTCAGTGCTCCGTCTACACCCACCCCCTCCCCTCTGTGCTCCCTCAAAAGCCACGCCCCTCACTTACATGCACGAGCGCCGTTGCTCCAGAAGCGGACCTCAGCTCATCGCTTGCATTGTGTAGAAACTACGTCGTCTCATGTCTCATTCAGCAGTAAGTAAACTCACAGTATAAACTCCGTCATCGGTGACGTGCTCTGAGTGTGGGCTAGAGCACGCAAGAGGTAGAGAACGAGCAGGGAGACAGGGAGGCTGTGATTGGTTCATCAGATTGGTACCTCGTGGCAGACATTGGTCGAAGTTTTTACAGACTTACAACTGATACAGATGACGGATTTTCTTTGTTCCTTTTTCAGAGAACGTGAGTTATTAATTTCTGTCAGGACCTAAAGACTATTTAAACCAGAATCTAAAAAAGTGGATCTGGAGAAAATTACCAACCCTGCCTTTAACTTATTGTTTGTGAAACGTGTGCTGCCTTCTTGGCCAGGTCACCCTTGTGAAAGAGATCTTGATCTTAATGGGTCAATGACCTGGTTAAATAAAATAAGATGATGGTGGGGTTACCCTATGAATCAGGTAGTGAGAGTTCCTAAAACTGGGGTGCTGTTTCTGTAGGCCATGGAGAATATAAAGGCTGACGAAAAGACAACTTTAATTTTAAGATTTATTTTTGGGCCTTTATTCAATAGGACAGTGGATGGAGTAGAAATCAGGCGAGAGCGAGTGGGGAATAACATGCACTAAAGGAGCCACAGGCCTGACTTGAACCCAGGTCCCACGCTTGGAGGACTATATCCTCCGTTCATATGGGGCTACATAACCGCTAGGCCAATCTGCACCCCAGAAAAGACAACTTTAAACGTGTTCATTAGGCAGTACAGTTACAAGCTGTCAACATCCTTGAACCTCTTAACCAATCGACTGGTTTCTCATTGGTCAAACCATCAATCTAAGAAGTCTTTACTTCCTCCGATTCTCCGCTGCAGCAGAAGCTAAATATCCCCAGAGGGAACATTAAAGTTTCATCTAATCCACCTGTGCGATCCTCCATCCATGCATCCATCTGTCCGTACTTCAGGTCGATTCAAATCTTATTTAAACCATTTCATGCCAAAGCAGTCTGATGTGTAATGATCCTCAAATGATTTCTCCACGCTTACGATCCCTCTGTCCCACCCTTGATTTGCATCTGTGCTCGGCCTTCGGTCTTCACACTGCTGCTTCTCAAGACTCGCTCATCCTCTTTCTAGATGCCAGAGATTAACAAATTATAGTACAATCTAGACACACTCAGTGACACGCATGTCTCCGGAAATTATTATTTTTTTGTAAAAAAATAGGAAAAGTCAAAATCCATTTGCTGTCCGACATTGTTATAAAACCATGAGCAGTGAGACCTTAACCCATAGCAGAACACACAATCACAGGTTATCTTCAAAATCTTAAAAACGATCAGAATTGGGCAACGCCTCGATTATCCGGTGTCTGTCTACGAAGAATGTGTATTTACATGATAAGAATCCAATCACACCTCCGTGGTGATCGTATAATTGAATCTGTATGACTAACAAGATTAGGAGAATCCCATTTTGAAATCAGATGTCCCCCACACTCCCCCTCCCTTCATTAAGAGGAGGTTGAGTTAATGCAGTAGAGTCAGTGCAGAGGAGGGGGGGGGGGATGATGGGCTTAACCATTCTGGATGAGAGCAAGGGGTTTTTAGGTGGGCCGGGTAAGTAATGGGTGACCTGTAGTTGTAAAGTCTGCTCTCTCAAGTGAAAAAGAAAGGTCTACATTCACTGCTCAGTCTCTTCTTCACTGGTGAGTTAAGAGTTTGAATTTTACATTCTACAACACCTGCTTCTAAAACTGCATAATCCCCTTCACACATGTGCCTTCCTGCCTAAAACAGAGACCACCCTCTGCTCCATCCAGCCCCCCTACTCCCCCCCCTCCTCCTCCTCCTCCTCCTCCAGGGACCAAGGAGGTTTTCAGCACTTGCCACGGCAGCTCGCAATGGACAGCACCACAAAGACTCAGTGATCCCTCGCATCGCCGCCCGGAGGCTTGACAGAAATCACAGCTGACAGCCAATCTCAGCACTCAGTAGGGACATCTAGAGAGAGTGGAAAAGTGAGAAAGAGGGAAAGAAGAGGGGAAGTGCTTTGTGGACTACACGTTTAAATTAATCAGGTATTAAACCTGCAACCCAAACAGGCTTTCTTTGCATATCCAAAACAGATTCAGCACAATGGAAGAAGACATGGACGAGGGGCAGACCCAGAAAGGTACAAAAAAGAATTTCTTTGCTTGAGTTGGTGGATGTCCTTAAGTAAATCTGACATGCATGTTTATTTCAGTGTGTGAGCAGTGTTTGGGCTGAGACAATCCCCAAATGTTAGCCTTTCCCTTTCTGAATAGGAGAGCAGCTGTTTGTGGTAATTCCTTTGTCCATTGAGTGTCAGCACTCCACTGAAGAGTGCACGTCTATACGTGCTGTTTGGGGTAGTCAGAGGGGTGTGAACTGCCTCAGTGAGGGATGCACTGTCTTTGTTTGCTTGATAAGGCTTTCATGCTTGTCGTGATGGCTGAGAGGGAAACACGAAGAGTAGAGAACCAAACCAAGACTGTAAGATCATTAATCCAGCAGCTTTCAGGTTCTGTCCTTTGTGTGACAAACAGCCAGACGTTGTTTCTTGCAGCGATGCTGTGCAACCTTCACTGTAGATTTGATGCAGGAGCAGGGGATTCTTTCGTTCACTTAAGAAGGGCAGTGTTTGCTTTGTTCAAAGTGGGATTGCTATTTTTACTTCACACACCCCCACCACCTTCTCTCTGCATGAATGATTCAGTGCATGGTTGGGAGCCACAAAGGCAAAAGTAAGCGCATACTTTTGTTTACAAGTGGACTGCAACATTTAGCTTGAAGAGGTTCGTCTTAGAGCAGTCCCTGAGACAGACATGATCACAGACAGAAAGGATGCTGGCGTCATGAATGCAAAAACACACCTTTGTCCCGCTTCATGTTCAGATTGACTTCATGTGACAAGCATGGCTTCGTATGTTTGTGTTCCTCTCTCCTCCATGCAACCCAGTGCACCTCCCAGACACACACATGAGCTGAAGCAGTTGCCATGGCGCTGGCCAAGTGTAGTCATTATCTGTTCTCTCTTCACCCACTCCTGCTGATGACATTTCAGTAACACAGGAATAGTTCACAGGGTTTGTAGGAGGAACAGAGACAGATAGAGGCTGAGTGAGGCTGATGGATTAGGTTAAACAAGGAAGTGAGGGGAAGAGAGATGAAGAGCGTGTAAGGAAGCAGGAGCGAGTGGTTTGGGAGAATACAGGTAGCTTAGTAAACTACAATAGAGAAAGACTAATGCACATCCAGTAACTAAGGAGCAAGCATAATTTGTTTCTTTGATTAAAGGAGTTGACAAAATCGCTGCAAGCTCATCAGTTCGGGCGCTGTTCCCATGGCAATTTGTAATGTTTGGCAACACCAACCTCACAGATTTGGATGTAGTACTTCATGGTCGCCATTACAAGGTGTGTGCTTGGGCATTCCTGTTCAGAATGCAGAATCTGTCAACCTTGGCCACTAACAAATGCTCAGCCAACTGAGAGATGCAGCCATGCAAACTGTGCATGCATTTCTGTATGTCGTGCCCATTTATTTGGGTCAACTAAACTGACGTTTCACTAGTTGTATTCTGCAGCTACCCCTTACACTGCAACCTTTTTAAAATGATCAAAAAAGATTGAAAACCTGCAAACAGTCGGCTTCAAGAAATTGTTAGAGTTGGTACAAACAAGCCGTTTCAGGGATGGAAAAGAGAAACATCCTCTTTTATTTTTTACATGAAGTTATTGTCATGTAAAAAACTCTGAAAAAACAGGAGAGTTTTAAACGTAAAAACTCAGCAGTGGAAAGAGGTTGAGGATACAGTAGGATGTATTTAGGGAAAGAAATCGTCCACGTCTGAAGTTTGCTATGTTGAAAAATGCTTTAGTCAAAACGTCCAAAATAGGTTGGATAAAAAGTAAGTACCCAACCTGCTTCCTTCAAAGCTGTAAAACAATCTTGTCTAGTCACCTGATAAATGTCTGAAGCCACGCTCAGTCTAATGGATACCATGTTGACATGCTTTTGTAAGTCACTGCCTACAAGTCCACCACAAAGAGGTGTACACATCTGATCTGTTTCTTTGAGTAAGTCACTCAATGTACCTGCTCTTCATCATGATTCAGAAGCCCTCTTATTCAATCACGTATAAAGGGTTAGATTTTAAACTTTAAGTATTAAGATGTAAATGTACAGTACTTGAGCTTGTACTGTAAAGCGCTTTTCTAGTCACACACATTCACACACTGAGGCTGCTATGTAGCGAAACCATCAGAAAAAACTAATCCCATTCATACACCACCGACTAAGCAGTGGGAGCAACTTGGGGTTAAGTGTCTTGCCCAAGGACACATCGGACAAGTGGCTGCAGGAGCTGGGGATCAAACCCCCAAACTTGTTATTTAGAGACGACTGCCTCTGCCACTGAGCCACAGCCCCCTCACTGCTGATGTATTTAACTAGTGTCGAGACAATGCAAGCCTTTAGAGGTTCTCGGGTCCAAATATCATTTTTGAGACACACAAAGTTCATTCAGGCAAAGAATCTGAGGAGTCAATGTTGGACCAATTCGAAGTTCAGTTAAGCAAGTTCAAAGTCAAGCAAAAGTAAAGGAATATTCACACTTTACAGTAAAACAGCAGCTCCCTGAATAATGCTGTTATTTCAAAGGACACCACACGGGGGTCTCTATATTACTCACAGAGAAGTGCTTTGATGATGTCAGGTAGCAGCATGACGTCATGATAGGTCCAATCTTCATTGTTAAACTGTCACACAAAATCTATCTCTGATCCAGATCAGTGGCCTAGTGCATTGACCTTTAGGTAAGAACAAGTGCGTAAGACTATTCTGTTGGGATTTTATCAATGACAACTATTAAAACTGATGGGTTTTTTTTTTTGGGGGGGGAGCACCAACCACTGCGCCACCAGCACCCCTAGTGTTAATACTTTTAGGACAATCCATTGATCCATTTTTAATTTTAAAGGTCACATATCCTCCTCCTCTTCAGTGTAAATAAGTCTCAGAGCTCCCCAAAACATGTGTGTGAAGTGTCTTGTTCTAAATCCACTCTGATCCTGTATTTGATCATGCCTATAAACCCCTCTATTTCAGCCCTGCTCAGAACAGGCTGTTTCTGTGTCTGTAGCTTTAAATGTAAATGAGCTGTGTCTGACCACGCCCCTCTCTGGAAGGGCTTGGGTGGCTCGGGCTTTCTCGCTCCATGTCCTATTGTTTACGGTGAGAAGGCAGACTCAGAGGGCAGAACAAACACCTAGCTGTGGGAGTGTCACCCACCTGGGGGAGGGGTTACTGCCCTTTGTGATGTCATGAAGGGAAAATCTCCAAACAGCCTGTTTTAGCACACATTTTCTGAAAAGTGGAGCAGGCAGAAGACGGAGAGGATGGACTTTTCTCATCATTGGGGGGTTTGAAGACAGACAAGAGACACATGTTAGAGTTAGAGAAACATGGTGAAGTGGATTTTACATAAAATGTCACCTTTAAGAGGTTGCTTGGTTATGCCTTTCTATTGGATGGAAGCAATGAGTATTATATTTAGATATTTTACAATAAGTTCCCATTTATTACGAATCTAAAGTGAGATCATAACACAACATTTCAGCAGATCTTTGGTAGATCAAGCCTGACACGGTGTAAGATTAAAGTTGAAGCAAGCCGAGAGGGCCCACTGGTGACCTAACCATGAAGATCTTTTATTAAATAACTGACGAGAAAACTGTCAGCTCCTTATGGAAGAGAACAGATGATGTAAATGACCGCCCTGATGAAGCACGGGGAGCTTTAAAGCCGACCCTGTCAGGTTTCATTCCATGTCACTTTGATTTGATGCAGATCATCCTGAGAATATAATCGTTTGTAAGAATCATCAGTCATTTTCAGAAAAGGTTAGAGCCTCAACCAGGAGGCTTTAAGTCTACAATCACACATCCAAAATAAAAATATACGATTAAACGACACGCAAACTGTTGGCAATAGCATTCAAAAGTCAGACATGCTTCTTTGGCTGTGATATTGGCCCAAAGCAAGCTGCCAACTGGATACTCTATTCATGACTATAGATACTGTATGTCATTGTTAAATTTGATGTCTTTTTCTTTCCATGTGAATGTGAAGCAATTCACCGAAATAGCCCCTTAAATCCATACATAGATTTGACTACACCGTGTAGGAGTCAACGAGTGCACTCGCAGCACGCCAGTACCGTTCTGTCTTCCTCTTCTGAAGCTGCAAATCTCAGATTATGAGTCAGATGCACCAGGTGGGCGCTGCTCACTTCAGTTGCTAGCCAAATAGCAGCAAAGAGCCATCAGCAACAGGAAGCAAGTCCAACATCCTGCAGTCAAAAAAGCAGGTTCTGCTTATGTGAACACCGTGTGGATATGAGCTAAATTCATATCTGGAAGTTTGGCAAAAACGCATTTGATGGTTTACACCTTAAGAATAAATCAAAAACACATTTTGGAGATAGTTCACATTCACACTAGGGAAGCTAACCGCCACTGAACGGAAAAACTGACAAAGACGCACCTGTTAGCGTTACCTTGAGCCAAGAATGTACTCGGCAAGGCACCGCTTGTCCTTCTGTTTGATCAGTTTGATCAGGAAACTAACTTGGCAAGAAGTTAGGTGAGGACAGTCGAGTTGTCAGTCTGCGGTAAACACAACAGACTGTGGAATTTAAAGCATGAACAAACAAACAATGCAACATAATAAGACCGAAGTAGTTTGGATTCTGCTGCAGGTTTTAATGGCTCACTGAAATTTAAAGTCATATAATAAATGTCACATTTGTAAGGTGGTTAGTAAAGCAAGGTTACATAAGAGGCTGCTTTGAATAGCGGTACTATTGTAAGAGGCATGGCTTGTAACAGAGCTGCACGATACGAAAATTGTGATACCTTTTCTTTCTGCTATATATTTTGTGATTTAAAAAAATTAATGAAATACAGAAAATCAACCGAAGATTTTCAACATGAGCAGCAAATTACATTTTTTTAAAGTGTGCATGTTTTCTATAACTCACAGTTTCTGTGCCAATCTGCTGCGATATTTTACACCATACCTGTGTGTGCCACGTGTCACTCCTGAAGGGAAATTAATCCAAAGGGGGGGGGGGGGTATCACAAAACTGACACCAACAGGGGCGTGTCCAGACTTTTTTGACTGGGGTGGCCCAACTGTGGCACTGACTTATGCAGGGGTGGCCTTTGACATTGATATAAAAAGACAACAACTCGCAGCCTTTTCAGAACAAAAAGTCCCGCTTCCCAGTTTAGGATTTTTGGGGTGGCCAATTTGATTTCTAGAGGGGCCAATGCCACCCCCAGCCACTCATCTGGACACGCCCCTGGGCACCAATTAATTTGAAGGTGACAGATTGCTAACTTGAGCTTCAGCTATCTGCATCAAAATACTGTGAATGCATGATTATTATACCAATGTGTCTCCTTCCAAGAGGTCAAATGAAGAATATTCTCGTCTGCAAATTTAATAAATCCTCTTTTTTATTTCAAATGTTTCAGACTTTTGCGTTGACTTTGGTGTTTATGGCAAACAAAAATATCAAACTGCACGCACGTCCGAATAATTGAGTACTGGGTGCTTGAATATAAACTAAGACAGAAGTGGCCGCTAGCCCTCCATCAGACCTGCAAACACTCAGAACGCACTGTGCAGCCCTCGTTTAAAAACCCCAGACATTATTCTTTATTAGACAATTTATATAAAAAGGGTCTATAACTGATTACATTTCTAGATGTTATGACTTATTTCATGTTTTCCAATTTTCATTCTTAGTAGCAGCACAAGCTGTCTGGACTTTCATTGGTTCAGATTTGAACTGAGAGTTTGTGTCCCATGATGGCCTGTATGCTGTTTCCAGGACTCCACTACTCTGACTTAATAACTTCAACTCAGAGAACAGTGTCAGCTCTCAGTGAGCTCTGGTCATGCTACAGTGCATAACCTCCCCTCTCTCTCTCTCCCTCACTCGCTCATTGTTCTGAATCCTAACCTGCCCCGGCCCAGAAGAAGTCGAGGGAGTTCCACCAATTGTTCTCATGAACTTTGTTGGTGCTATTAGTGGAAAACTTCTGAGGGGATATCTCATTGTTCTGACAGGAATGAGCCCCGAGTGTAGATGTGTAGATACTAGAGGACAGGTGTTTGAAACATAGTGAGCCTCACAATGATGACAGCTAACGTGTTCATGATGGTGCAGCTACTGGACATTATAATGGTGTTATAGTGTTGTAACACTAGGACCAGGATGGATAGGCTAAAGCCGATTTATAAAGATTTTTTATTTTTTGGCCTTGATTGTAGAGGTAGGACACAAGATAGTCGGAGGGAGTGAGAGAGTAGGAAATGACATGCGGGAAAGGAGCCACAGGTTGGATTTGAACCTGGGCCGTCCGCTTGAAGGAATAAAGCCTCCGTACATGAGGCGCGCACACTGACCACTGCGCCACCAGCGCCCCCCTAAAGCTGATTTGTAAGGTTTTCTTCCCCTCTTAGCTGAGGTTTATTTTGAAAGAGTCTTTCAAACTACAATCAAACCAATCGAAAACGATCAAGATTAACGGTTAGCATGATTTAGAGAAGAGTGCATATGAAAACCAAATGTTAAAATGTAACTAGGTTGCCGTCATATTCACGTAAGAGACAGGCTGAGTTAATGATCTATTGTTTAAGGAGCTTAAATCCTCACA
This sequence comes from Tautogolabrus adspersus, assembly GCA_020745685.1. NCBI lineage: Eukaryota > Metazoa > Chordata > Actinopteri > Labriformes > Labridae > Tautogolabrus > Tautogolabrus adspersus. Next base: position 32,546,289 of record CM036540.1, on the reverse strand, counting down.
TCCCCTGGTGCTTGCTGCTTTGGATTTTGGCAGTCATTTAAATCAAGCACTTTTTCCTCTAAACTGCACCCTTAAAATGTACAAACTGAAATGAGGAAGAACAACTCGTGTCCCATGATGATGGCCTGAATGCTCTCTCTCTTCGCCTGCGTATTTGACACTTGCCCCTCAGTTCCTGGAGTGAACTTGTCTCAGACAAAGACACATCTCTGCTCAGCAGTCACGCAGTCACGCAGTCATGACTCTTCCATCTCTTAGCCAGAGAAAAAAAAACACAGAGAGGAAATCAGTGGCTGAGCTTTTGGACCTGGCCTGTTACGTCCCTTTTCACCCAGAGGGGGTTATCTGAGTAATGTGTCTCATTCACTATTGTCCCACTGAATTTGTTGACATACAGTAAGTGGGTCATGGCTCTGAAGTACCCGGTCTATTCTCAGATTTTGTGCTGCGGTTGACATGGCAACCATACTGGTTGATTAAACATGCACGGAAGAGATGGGGGCGTGCGGGAGCTGAAAAAAAAAAAACCCTGCTCGCTTCAGGGGGAAGGGGGCTGCGCATTAAATATAGGAAAGCAACGAGACTCGTATACGCCCATTACTCTCAGACTGACAGAGACGCACCATCCCCCCTCTGAGGGTCCCTCTCTCTCTGTTTCTCTCTCTAGGACCAGGCTGCGTGCCACCCCACCCCCACACAAAAACTCCTCTGGTAACAAGAAACTAATAACTGTGAGCTGAAAGATGTGAAATAACTGCAGTCTGCCTTGTTTTGTAAGTGAAGTCAACATGCAGCAGACATAAAATTAGATTATCGCTCTCTTCTCCGTCACCCTTTTATTTAATTCTGTGTGTTCTCTCCTCTAACAAGGCAGCTATTCATTTTCTGATTGGCAAAGCTGCGCAGTACTGAAAGCCTGTAACAGTCTGTTATGACTTCAAAAGGAGAAGAGTCATTTAATGTTGGATGAGTCAACAAAGACAAACAGTCAAAATGGGGCAATATAATCTTATAAAAAACTGTGAAGTGGAATCAGACCAATGTGTGTTTTCTCTGAGCTCTATTCTGCTGACTGTGAGTTATCATTTGTCTGATAATTTGCCTAAAATATTTTCTCTAAGGATGAGATATGATTTTCCAAACACTGAATCTCAATTGGCTTTATTTAGGGCTCGAACTTAAAGGTCACATATCATGCAAAATACACTTCACCATGTTTCTCTAACACTAATATGTGTCTCTAGTCTGTCTACAAACCCCCCAATGATGAGAAAAGTCCATCCTCTCCGTCGTCTGCCTGCTCCACTTTTCAGAAAATGTGTGCTCAAACAGGCCGTTTGGAGATTTTCCCTTCATGACATCACAAAGGGCAGTAACCCCTCCCCCAGGTGGGTGACCCTCCCACAGCTAGGTGTTTGTTCTGCCCTCTGAGTCTGCCTTCTCACCGTAAACAATAGGGCATGGAGCGAGAAACCCCGAGCCACCCAAGTCCTTCCAGAGAGGGGCGTGATCAGACCGAATGTAGGTAATGTTGCTCATTTGGCCGTCACAACTGTTGTGTCAAATACTCAATTAAACGGGCAAATAACGCTTTACAAATTGCCTACAGGCTACAAAGTCAAGCGAAAATGTAGCATGAAAATGAGCGGCTTTATTTTAAACAGGGCAACGCTTCAATTCAAAGGATCTTCTTCAAGAGAGCGGGGAATGACATGCAGCAAATGTCAAAGGTCACAAGGACTGTAGATTCTGTATATGGGATGTCTCCCATATAACGATGCCTCCAAGGTTGCATTAGTTCACGTGTCCACCTGCAGATAGAGCTATAAAATACTACGCCTCACAATTCTCTAAAGAGTGAGACAAGAAGGACTTGTAAATATGGCTAATTACCCAATTATTCAGGACAGCTGAAGAGAGACAGGAAATGTTGGAAGGGGAGAGTGGGCGATGACATGCAGCAATGGTCCGAGGTCAGATTTGAACCAATGGTCACTACGACGAGGACTGTAGCCTCTGTACATGGTGCATAGGGTGCCACATAGCCGCTACGCTATCCGACACCTCTCATATCATTTATATGATACGATTCAATACGGTACGATTCACTTTATTGTCCACCTGGGGGGAAATTCTTCTTGGACTCAAAGTGCTGCAGAACATTCAGCTGCTTCCTCTAGAATCATTAAATAAAATACAACAGAAAACACATCCAGAGGTAAACTGAAAGGCGCATATACACATATATTGCAAACGATCTGCAAAAACACAGCATGAGAGATCATTTTATTATGTTGACACAAGGATCAGGTATGACATAAATCTAGAAGAGCGATGGAGGTTCTTGAAACTGTTATGTTTAATGACATCAAGACGGGATGTTGTTACCAGAGCCAGCAGGGCGACACGAAGAATACTGACCACTTCGATCAAAACCAGGTTCCTGTGAGCTGGTGAAAAACAGGTGAAATACTTCTTTATAGCATGAGGAAACTTGTTAAAAGATCCTTTTCCAATATATACAAACTATACCAAACTTATTAGCGCTGTAAAAAAAGCAGCCAGTTCTTCATTAGTGAACGTCTTCTGCTGAGCGGATGTGCGAGTCATGTTTTCTTTAAATGACGTCTTCAAGCTCTCGGCATTATTTAAGGATAACCTCATCCGTCATGTGAGTGCTGACTGTGTCAGTGAGAGTGTGTGTGTGTGTGTGTGTGTGTGTGTGTGTGTGTGTGTGTGTGTGTCCCTTTTGCCTGTCGGATATGACACTGACAGATGGAGGAGTGGTGGGAGGTGGGAGGGGCCTTGGGAGGGGGTCATCCTTTCCCTTTGTATTAGTGAGACGCCTTCTGTTGATTGGACTGCAGTGTTTGGGGTCATGTTTTTTTGAATACTGAAACAGAGGCTTTTTTGTGTGGAGGAAGAAATAACTAACACCCCACCGTCTCCAACAAGAAGCTCTCTTTAGACTGATCCTTGTTTTGTCACATTTTCAGTTCTTGGCGAGTTAAAATCTCCAAACAGTCAAAAAGACGGGGAGCCACGAGGAGTCACTGGGAAAAACTGACATAGGCCAACAACGAAGAATGAACTGAGCAGACACTGGACCCAGCAGAGCCTCTGGAAGGAATAGATTCTTTCCTCTCAAATTAATTATATTCAGAACATTTTTCAAATGGCTTCTTTCAAAGTCAGAAAAACGGCAGAAATAGATGTCAGTTCGTTGCGATTCCTCGTTGATTTTTGGAATTTTGAAGTTCTGTTTGCCTTTTTTGTTTAAATAAATCATTTTTTAGTTTCTGCAATTGGGTCCACCTCCTTTGTTTTTCCACAACCGTGAACAAAAAAGCAACTTAAAGCATTTAAATTGGACTTTCCCCCTAAATATATTTCAAGCCTAATGAGCCTCAAGAGTAGCATTCAAGCTAATATGATCTCAATATTTGTGAGCATTTCAGTATTATGCCATTAAAAGATTGCACCATCTAAAAACATTTGCATAGCTCCCTATTGCCTCCTGCCTGAGCAACACAAAGTAAAAAGCACACTCAACGGTCTTCATTGCTTTTTCTCCCCTATTTAAATCCGCTTAGCTAAAGTCAATAAAGACTATAGTTCCCAACATGCCTTGGTGTCAGTCAGTACTTCAAAGAGACAAACACTGTAACAGCTGTGAGCAGGATCCAAACACCTCCTATATACTCCTCATCAAGCAGGGGATCTTTTATTTTCATCACAGGTAATGTTGGGCTAAGCAGAAAGCATGAATAATGAAAGCCAGAGGCTCGTGCTCTGCAGGCTGCGTCGCCTCTAAATTATGGATCAAGCATCCAGTAGCTCTCCCTCTCTCTCGCTCTGAGTCAGTTTTCGCTTGCCATGTTTCACCAGCTCCATCTGCGAGTCAGTAAAGATCAATGAGGAGTTTCAGAGAGGAAATGAGACGATGTGCTGGTATGAGACGTTTTTCTAAATGCAGTGAGGACATGCTCTAGAGATGAATCTTAACACTGCACATAAACGCCATGAAGTAATCCAAGCTTGGTCAGATAAAGTTTATAGCTCGGTTATAGTTTTAGGAGAGAAGAGCTTCAATGAAACAGAGATGTAGTCTTAACTACATGTTACACTCACATATACTTCCCTTCTAGATATATGTGTGATATTGTTTTCACACGATACGTAACTTTCCTAATACACCCCTCTGGTACTGAGAGGAGTTTCTCCCTCCACAAAATGAAAAGCCCACGATCAATAAAACATCACTCGTGTTAAAACCACTCACCACTAATGCTCCCATCTTTCCCTTTACTTCATCTTCGACCGTTTCCGTGGAAACAACACCTCCATGCAGTCGAGTCACGTAGATGACGTTATTTTGTCGTTTGCTCACAGAGTGTTATGACGCCAAACCTCCGGCCTGTTCTGTTATTCAGGTCGGTAATAAGCAGCGGTGACAGCAGACGATTGATTTGTCTGGCGCTGTTGTGTTTCAGGGAGAGGTTTTAATGCGAGATGCCGCTCCAGCTGGTCCAATCTGTGTACGGAGATGTAAATAATGAAATGGTTATAAGGTTTGATTAAGGCTGGGATATGAATCATTAACTTTACTGCTCGTCTCCTTTCATGTAAAGCACAGGCTCTGAACATGCACAAAATGTTACCAGTACCGGGGGGCGTCGGTAATCTAGTGGTAAGTGTGCACGCCCCATATACAGAGGCTGTAGTCCTCCATGCGGGCAGCCCGGGTTCAAATCCGACCTGTGGCTCCTTTCCCCCTGGTCATTCCCCACTCTTTCTCTCATACGGGTGCTTCATTCAAATCTTGACAGTTTTTCATATATGACGCTGAGGTTAGAAATAATGTGTCCAATGAGTATTTGATGTGACTGGATGCTATGATCTCTGACTCCTGCTGAAATCAGGCACACTGACCCTGAGCATGGAGGGTAAACTGAGGCTGCTCTCTCTCATCTTATCAGGAAACACTATCGCATCAATAAATCCTGTCACTGCCTGCTTCCTGAAACGATAAGGTAACTGGAGATAACAAGTCTAAGGGAAGAGGTGGTGACAGACTCACTTTCTTCCTTGGACATACTGACATCGAATGGTTTTCTTACTGTGCATTTCTGGAGACATTTGTTTTAATGCAACATGTTCCAAATACAGTTTAAGGGATTTTTTGTGGAGATTTCTAGTTGAGCAACTGTACACAAGTCACAAAGGTATTCTAAAGAAAACATCTAACAATTTTGCAGATGACGCAAGTTGAGAGATGTGGGGTGTTAGATCCCGAGTTAACCTTGTACAGGAGGCACTGGACTAGCTCTCTGTTTAAAGGGTCCGATTATCAACTCCTCGTTGTGCTAACCCAGTAAAGTTTAAAGGTCACATATCCTCCTCCTCTTCAGTGTAAATAAGTCTCAGAGCTCCTCTAAACATGTGTGTGAAGTTTCTTGTTCTAAATCCACTCTGATCCTGTATTTGATCATGCCTATAAACCCCTCTATTTCAGCCCTGCTCAGAACAGGCTGTTTCTGTGTCTGTAGCTTTAAATGTAAATGAGCTGTGTCTGACCACGCCCCTCTCTGGAGGGGCTTAGGTGGCTCGGGCTTTCTCGCTCCATGTCCTATTGTTTACGGTGAGAAGGCAGACTCAGAGGGCAGAACAAACACCTAGCTGTGGGAGGGTCACTCACCTGGGGGAGGGGTTACTGCCCTTTGTGATGTCATGAAGGGAAAATCTCCAAACGGCCTGTTTGAGCACACATTTTCTGAAAAGTGGAGCAGGCAAAAGACGGAGAGGATGGACTTTTCTCATCATTGCGGGGTTTGTAGACAGACTAGAGACACATGTTAGTGTTAGAGAAACATGGGGAAGAGGATTTTACATAATATGTGAACTTTAACTGATAACTGTTTTAGCTGGTGGTAAGGAGACAGGCCTAGCTTTGCCTTCCTCCAGACGTCAACCCTGCTTGCTCCGACACAGCACCCAATTGAATAGCCCTGAATCAGACGCTATTATCAGCCCGGCCTGTCAACAGTCGCTCTCCTCTTAAGTAAGTCTTAGAAGCTTGGACAGTAAGCTCCAAGGGTCTGTTCAAAACCTAAAAACCTGACTGAATGTGAGTTGAAGCTGATTAGTCCAATTGTAATTCTTAATTTGGAAGAGAGCAGAGGAAGTCCGCAAGGCTTGTCATGGGACATCAAATAGCAAATAAAAGTTTTGCATTAATGTTTTGATTAAAGTAATTCATATTTTGAAGTTATTTACAGAAAAATGTACTCTCCATTTGAGTGAAACTGCAGAATGTAAGTTGTATCCCCTCTTCTGGAAGGCTCCATTGGTTGGCAGATGGGAAACAGGAGCTCGTAGCCATTTAGACCTACTGCAGGTTGACACACTCACATGAATCAAGGTGTGAATTGGTGTAAAAACACCCGGCAGTGGGTGTCAGATGGCACCGTCAGTACCTGATGGTCTAAAAGGCACCAAAGGTGAGGTGTTGCTGGATTTGAAGTCCCATCCCAGTCCCCTGAGCTGGGAAACTGAGTGTGTTGGAGAAAAACCAAAGTAGCAATGATACAGAAATGTGAAAAAAAGTTGATGTCTTTGCATCCAGATTCCCTACTATGTTCCATTAGGTATTAACGTACCAGAACCCCCCCCACACCGAATCCTGAGTCGGACCTTTTTGTTTCATTCATTCATTTGAGCATAAATTTGGAATATGTTGGATTTTGAATAAGTATGATTTCTGGGCTCATTTGTGCAGAGGTTAAAAACAGGGAACAGGGGCATTGCCCACTCTTTCATCTGATTTCCAATTGAAGTACTTGCATTTGTTGAAGCTTTAGATGACCTAGGTGTGAAAACCTGCACAGAGATACAGAGATATGTACAAACAAAAGCGTACATTCGTAGCTTTCCTTGAGTCTAAAAATATAATATCAAGGAAGAATCGACATTCTTCAGTCTAACACTGGATTGCATCAGTGAGGATGCCTATAATCTAGGGGAGTCCGTGTGAGGGTCGTGCTGCACCAAGCGTCTGAGTATTCAGCACAGCCCAGCAGGCAAACCAGCTACTTGGTATTCCGCTCAGGTTTAGATCAGAGTCAGAAGCAGAGAGTTGAGGATGATGAGGACGAGAAGGAGGAGGAGGGATATTTACTCTGGCTCCTGCTTTTGTAACGCAGGTAAAGACAGTAAGATAACCATGAAAGGAATCTCACGATCGAGGAATCTTTTATCATCAGTTTAACTGACAATGAAAACTGACTGAGGGGCTGCAGAGTCCCTCTTCAGAAGGTGTGAGTGTGAGTGCAGACACAAATAATGGGCGATGATTCTTCTGGGACTAATGAAGGTCTCTGAACATTGAAAATCATACATGCATTCTCTAATGTCTCCTGGCTTCAACTTGGCAAATGATACGTAGTGAGCAGCTCTCAACCTTAATGCAGCTTTTAAGGGTTGGTTCAAAATGAATCCAGGATTGGCTGTGTTTGTACAAAATGTGCTGGTGTGGTTTAATGTACTGCGCTGCACTCCAAGGCCCTGTAAAGTCTGGTTTTGTTCTGTGTTTCCAAATGAAATGAATTCCACTTCTGTCGAGGTTGTTATTGTTGCTGTCCTGAGAAATGTCTGACTCAGTGCCCCGAAACACACACTAATACACAAGCATGTCAGGGAGCCTCATAAATCCAGGCCTACTCCTGTGCACAAGTATTTACAGACTCAGCTTCTGTGAGTACAATCTGTGCGACAGGAGATTGAAGTTGGAGCTGAGCAGTGATTAGTCACCTCAAGGGCCCCCGGGGACAGGGGGGTGGGCAAAGAAGAATGGGGTTAAGGGTCAAGATTACTATGTAAAGCTCAGGCAGAGTTTTGGGTCCAGAATAAAATGTGTCCTCTGTAGGGCTAACAACCTGACAACATGAATCAGCTGCATAAATCTAGAACAGCAGGAAAATGAGAGGCCAGATCTCTGCATTGATGAAGTGGATGAGGCCATGAAATGCCTGTATCCATATTGTGGGTTTGAATTCTCAACCACCGGGTTGATAAAGAAATCTGCTGCCCATACATTAACAAGAGAAAGCATTGCAGTCTAGCTATGTCAAGTTGCCTTGAACATGCCTTCCAGCTTTGTTCTGCATATCTGCTAAATGTGGTAGAATATCTATATTGCACAAAATAGTCAGAATCCCAAATGTTAACGCTCGTTGTTTTGTCTCTTCTTGTGTCTTTAGGATGCCTTGAATGCTGCATCAAATGTCTAGGTGGGATCCCATACCCGTCTCTCATAGCCACCATCTTACTGTACGCTGGTGTGGCTCTGTTCTGCGGCTGCGGACATGAGGCCCTGTCTGGCACGGTCACCATCCTCCAGAACTACTTCGAGGTGGTGCGGAGCCCTGTGGATGCACTGGACGTCTTCACCATGTGAGTAGACTGGAATAATCCATAACTTTGTTGTTGAAGAAAATAGTTTGGACCCTGAACAGCTGGCAGTTTGCATATCCACAAAGTATGCAATTGTAAAAGGGACTGTTGTGCAACCTATTATTTTATCTGTATTTTCTAATTTTGAAGAACTTGTTGGTATACAATAAATCCCTCATCCTGCAGTGATTTCACATCTAGACATTTCCCTTTTTTTTCTCTCCAGGATCGATATTATCAAGTATGTGATCTACGGCATTGCTTCAGCTTTCTTTGTCTACGGCATCCTGCTGATGGTGGAGGGTTTCTTCACCAGCGGAGCCATCAAGGACCTGTATGGAGACTTCAAGATCACCACATGTGGACGTTGTGTCAGCGCTTGGGTAGGACCACCTCTGTTGCACTTGTTTATTTAGCTTAGATTGTGAGTTGCACCGTAGCATTCTTCATTGTGAATCCAAAACGATGTAAAAGCTTCCCTTGTTACTTTCAGGACTTGGTATTTAAACCGTCTAAATGTCAGGTAGTTACCCAGAAAGGTCAGTGAGTAAGTGAGCAGGTTTTTAAGACTATCACTGCTAATAAATATGGGTGGAATTTTTACAGGATAATGTCAATAATCATCAAATATTATGGATTTATGTTTAACTAACCTCTATAAGCAGATCTTCATAGAAATGTAGAATCTGTATGCGGACTGCGGAGGTGTGTTTTGGTTTTCCTTTGTAGTCCCAGTATTGTATTGACCAATTACGAATCGGCAGGCTTTGTTGTATGCAGGAGAAACTGTCAGTGTGGGCAGCAAAATCAGAGAGTTATCTACTCTAATGACATTCTGGCTCCCATCGCCAGCATTTTAACAATGATTTATGTTTTTCTATGAACAGAAATCTGCATAAAATGTAGCTTACAATCAAATATAGATCAAACATTTTAACTTGAGGAAGAAATCTGCTTGGTGCTGTGTCGCTGTGTACGTTCCCTGACTACCTGAAATCATCAGAAATGATCGATCCGACCTCCATTCAACAAACAGGCTTTTTAAAGAAGTTGATTTCTTCTCCTCTTGACGACAAACCTGACAAAGCATGACTGTTAACGGTTTACTCATCTGCATCATAATGTTGTTATTTCGGCTAACTTAACTTGCGTTGATTGCAAGTGAATCACAGGGATACCCGTTTCTTTTAGTCTACTGTTGAACTGGGACTCAACGGATGGACGGACGCTGCTCCAGGATGTCATTGACCAAGAAACACCTGCATTTATGTTGTTGACGTAAGCGCCGCACGAGAAGGAAGTTGTTGATCGCTAACTGCTAGCTTCACCCTTCCCAGAGGCATGCATCATCTATCAGACACTGACAGATGCTGAGTGCCGATGGCTTCTCAGATTGATGCTGTACTGAAGTGCATCAGAGCAGTGAACACATTTTAATAAACTGCAATTATAAACATAAAAAAAGGAGCAGACTTATATCGAGCACATCAGAGAGCCTGTAGCAATCCTAACAAGATTATCTTGGGGATATAATTGCTTAGAAAATCTGAAGCTCCGCAGGGAGGCAAAGGAAATGAGCTATGCTGGGGTTCATGTGGTCACCGGGGTCATTCAATTTGTGCGTGTCTAATCTTGTGCTCATGGAAATGTGTAAACTAAAAATGAGACTAGTTGGCAGGAAAGGCCAAGTGGTGGGAACACCTTAAAACCTTTTAAAAAAGAATTCACAATAGGCCTCAGAATGATATGCAACCACAGTTACAGAAAAAGGTGTAAACTAAAGGCGTGGACCGGCCTGAGAAAGTTGTCTGCAAAAACAAAACCTGGCAGAGAAATCTGAAGAGAACAACCTGACACACAGGCTTTTCTAGAAAACAGTAAAACTATTTTACTCCAGTAAATGTGATCGGTGTTTCTCTGTTGCCCTCACAGTTCATCATGCTGACATACATCTTCATGCTGGCCTGGCTCGGAGTGACTGCTTTTACCTCCCTCCCAGTCTTCATCTATTTCAACATCTGGAACATTTGCCAAAATGCTACCGTGCTGGAGGGGGCCACTCTCTGCCTGGACCCACGCCAGTATGGTGAGAATTGATATATATTGGTCTCCACTTCTTCACCCCAACTCCTTTGCACAAACACGAGTGGAGGGGGGTTGGAGGTGTGTCGCTGGAGGAGGGCGGAGGCTTCAGTATGAAGGAGGCGTGGCCAAAGAGCAGTTTGTTTTGGTTTCATGCTGGTGCTCAAGGGCGACATCTACTGGATCAAAAAGTTGCACATTCTTCCTTTAATCTTCCCCTCCTGGAGAGGTAGCTGCTGGTTTTTGTTTTTTTGGCTATCGATGACTGATTGTGAGTCAAATGACCGATTTTGGTCAATAACTGAACAAATCTCCAAATGTCCAATCTAATAATGTACGACACATTATCTGATTTGTTTTATTCATTCTTCTTTTTTAGCATTAAAAGAAATGCATCCGGCTAACAAGCGACTTAACAAATGAAATGAAGTAAATGCTGATTTAATGGTGATGTTAATAAACCAGAACTATGAGGATGTACATAATATTGGACATATACTAATTGTCATGAAACGACAGTCTTGTAAGCTTTAATGATCCAGAATAATGTTGTGTGAAGTCGGGATAAAGGTCCACCATATTAGAAGCTTCTGTGGCTGTCTCATTATTTTTAATTAGTGCCACCTCTTTCAGTCCGTTAGCCGCTGGCAGACACTAACACTCACAGCCTCTGTGTCAACAACCATGGGTGCTGCCACCATCATAGAGCATCATTCTCAACTCGTGGGTCACAGAGTGATCTGGAAACAAAAGTCTGTGAAGCGCTTTTTTAACATATTTGTTTTGTTTCGTTTCTTTGTTCTGTTACATGTTTTCACTGTCAGAGGTCCAAACGGCAAGTTTTCATGTAAAAAATCTGATTGGTTGAGAAATATCTTTTTCATGAAGGAGTCGGTGTCTCGACCTCTGATATAGAGGCCTGTGCCTTTGTGAGACATATTGTAACCTACATGTAGGCCCCGTGTCCACCTGCCGTTTTTTTCTGAGCGCCTGCGTCTTTTTTCAATTGTTTTTTTTTTTTAATTTTTAATTTTTATTCTAATTTTATATACTTTATTAATCGAGTAATAGAGTAGAGAGCGTTTGCAGCAGAAAGCGGGCGCCCAGCGTCTTTTTTCCAAGTGCTCCGCCTTTTTTCTGCCGACGCTCCGAGCGCTGTGAGTTGAAAGTCTTTCAACCTCTCAATGCTTCATGCTAGAGCTCCCGAGCACACAGCCGGCGCTTTCTGCTCGGAAAAAAAACGCCAGGTTGACACGGGGCCTAAGATTGTAATGATTGCTTAATTATGCAAAGGAACCTTTTGCAGCTTGTTGCACATCACTGTGTTCTTTATGTATATTTAAGAGCACTACTCTTCTTATTCATCCTTTATTCATGAAGCATTCATGTTTCAGGTATCGTGCCAATCAATGAGGCGAAGACGGTGTGTGCTGGATCAGAGAAATTCTACAAGATGTGTGAATCCAATGAGGTAAGACGAAAAGGAGATGGACAATAAATTATAGATAGTTTTTAACTTAAGGAAAAATCATAGTGAGGTTAATTTATTTATCTATTTTAAAGTTCTAGGCTCTGTAACTTTTAAAGATCACTTTGATTATCACATTTTACGATTGGAATCAGGCACTTAATGCACTTCAGCACTTTTGCCCATGTACCATTCATTTGCACTAAGGGGAAAGCTTTCTGGGGCCCAGCTGCACAGAGAGGGTCCATGGAGGTTAGCAGCACAAAGTGAAGATCCCCGAAAAGAAAGAAGAAAAGGAGGGAGCTGGCTCGGCCATTTGACCCCAACAAGAACTTGTATACAAACTTATTTCAGTCGGCTCCAGAGGCTGATGGGAGCCAGACAGAGGGAGCTAATGTAGCCAGGAGGCTAGCGCTAACAGTACTGATTGAATGTGCATACGTTAATACATTTAAATCCTGGGAGGGCCAACTCACTGGGCCTTTCAGGGGCCCAGCCATTTCTGCGTACAGGCCTGCCTACTTGGACAAATAAAGAACCTGAAGGGATAAGAGCATATTTGCCAGATTAAATGTCAACAACTACCACAACTACTACCTCAACACAATGTGGTTATGGACTCAAACCAAGATGACTGTTGTACATGAATATGACTCTATTTTGAGTCATATTAATCAGATACATACATACGCAGTCGAGTCTGCGTCCACACATCGGAGAACAACACGGAGAACACTTTGTGACTTATTTTGAGTCGTTAGTCAGATACAGACATACAACGCCAGCGTTGTGTACCCGCGTGCTTGTGCTCGTGCATGAACTGAACCGTGCCGAAGCACACCTCTCCGAAGTGTGCCAGAGCCAAGGAAGTGTACCACTGGTCAAACAAACTGGACTTTAGGGGTGAAGCGTGCTTAGGCGCGGTATGGATTGCCAGTGTGACAGCGCCCTAATATGAGCACGGCAACGGGACTTGGTTGAAGATTTTGAAGACGTTTCACCTCCTCCAATAGGCTTCTTCAGTTCTAAACTAACTGGTGGACGGAGCTAGTTAAGGAGCGATGAAACGTCTTCAAGGTCTTAAACCAAGTCTAGTTGCCTTTGGATCAAGCTTCGAAGCTTTGACCTGGATGACTGAGAACCTATACGCAGACAATCTGAGCACGGCATGAGAGGAATCAACGCTAAATGGAAACTTTATACTAACCCTGTCTATAATCACATGGGTCTGTGCATGACACACAGGATGAACTAAAGGTGGAAGTTTGTATTTTAAAGATGGGCTTTGATTTGCAGAGATGTCTGCTAGCGCTTGGAGAGTAATATGTGCTGTGATTTGTTTTTGCTACAGCTGGACATGACGTTCCACCTGTTCATCTGCGCCCTCGCTGGAGCCGGAGCTGCTGTTATCGCTATGGTGAGACACCAATCAAACCTACACCTGCCTCACGGGATGAACAATCATGACACAAGTCAAAACACTAACACTCTTTAAAATTAACCACACCATAAAGACAAGAAGCCATTCTTCTGGGGCGTGTTAATGAAGAGACTGGTTGGGCTTCTTTTGTTAACCAATGCAAGATTTGACACTCTTTATAATGGGTAGATTTTGTATTATTATTCCTGCAGAGGAGTTGATTGCGTTTGAAAAGAGACAACAATAGCTGTGTTATGTAATGGCTGTTATGTAGCCGGGCTGGCCTGTGTTTTATTTGCCTGTATGAGACATTAGCTGTAGCTGAGGAGAGAGAAGGCATTTTGGTGCAGTGAAAAAGACTGGGTTTGTCTCCCTCCCTCTTTCGGAGAGAGGCGCCCCGGCATGTCATGTCGTCATGGAAACAGGGAGAAGAAAGGCTTGGGAGATTGTTGCAAACATCACTCAGTAAATCGTGAGAAGCCATTTTCTGGGAAAAAAAGAAAGTGTTTGTTATTCAGGGATGATGCTGCAGATTGCAGAAAGAGCATCCTCTTTTTTCTTTTTCTTTTTTAAGTGGTCAGCAGTGAAAAAGTTGGCACAACAGATTCGCACTAATGCAGGCTAACAGTGAGATTCCTGCAAAAGAGCTTCAATGCCAAGAAACCAAATATGAGCTAAAACATTTTTTATAAATGCATCAGAAACAACGTTTGATCCTGTGGGTTAAAAAGCAGACGTAGAAACAAAATAATCAAAGTACAATCTTTCTGACTGTCAGAAAAAGCTCAGCTGATTTAGAAGCATTATTCCTTGCTACAAGTTAGGTCATTAAAGTGCAATGAGTTCATTATAACCTTAGCTGCCATGGTAACAAGTACAAGACTACATTCAGCACAATGCTGCCATCTGCTGGACTACTCAGAAAATGTACTGGTTTACTGAAGAGTCTACTCAACAGGACTACAAGTCTAAGCTTTGTTCTGCTTAAACTGAGCTCTTTGTAATGTAGACCATCCTGTGCGACTGCTATCACACTTAACCATTTTCCACCTCTGACAGATCCACTACTTGATGGTGCTCTCTGCCAACTGGGCCTACGTGAAGGACGCCTGCCGAATGCAGAAGTACGAGGACATCAAGTCGAAGGAGGAGCAGGAGCTTCACGACATCCACTCCACTCGCTCCAAGGAGCGTCTCAACGCCTACACATAAAAGCCCAGCGTGAGGCCTGGCCCTGCCACTCCGGCCTCTCTCTCCCTCTCTCTCTCTCTGACTCTCTCTCTTCTGTCTTTCTATCTGTCTCTCTCTACCATCCCCTCCCGAGGGGGGGCGGATGGCGCCTAGGGCCCTCGCCACTGCTGATGTCACTGGTGCGTCATATGACAATGTGGTCCGGGGAGGGGAACGTCACACAAACCTCCTCGGTCACAAACAGCATTTCAGATGAAAAAAAAGCCCCTTTACCTCTCTCATGGATGGTGTTATCATTATGGCAGTTCTCTTATTCTTGATTCCAGTCGTTTAGTGCTGATCGTAGTTTTAGTGTCGTTTGTAGAATCAGAAGTAGCAGTAGTATTCAGCTTTTTATTTTCTACTTTGAATGATTTGCGTATGATTGTTTGATTTTTCTTGACTTTCTATTCGATGCTACGTGTCATTTTGCTCTCATGCATAATTTATTTTTTTTGCTAAATTTCCGAGGGGGGTCAACAGGGGCTTCAAAGGGTTTTCAAGCACATTTCTCATGTTGTGTGTCTGGAGATTTCATGTTCAAGAACTATGTACTGTAAGTGAACGGGTGGATAGTCTGGAAAATGTTTTAAATATTACAACACAACCATGATGCATTGTAAGCCTTTGTCATACTAGTATTCCCAGGGATTAAAAAAAAATGCTTTCACGTGAAAGCACTCGATCTGTTTTTCTATTTAAAGTTCTCAAACTGCAACATGATAATAAATACCAAATCATTAGCGCTAAACAAATATTTGCTAGACGTGCCAAGCCTGTTAAACAGGAAACAAAGACTTTGATCGACGTCGAAGACGTGATTAGTGGATCAAAGGAAACTATGGGTTATTTTATGATAACAACGCCAATTTAATTCATGATAGGACTGTGAAAGAATCCATCCTCTTTGTATCACAAGCTACAAAAGCACATGCAAACATTCTTTCATAATCACTTTTTTAATTTCTTACCTTTTTAAATACTAAAGTCCTGTTCTGCAGAACTCTGCACTGTATATACCGATATATCAAAGCATACCTATATGTTAAGCACTGACGTTTAATGACGAAGAGATCACCGTGGGTCAGCCCGCTCCGCATCAATCAGTCTCAACCGTGAAAAAGAATCCTTGACAATAAGTGGTTGGTGTAATGGCACTCCTTGGTGGACTTATCCGATGTGAGAGAAGTGTGTGTCACAGTGATTTTGTCCATGATGGTAACTGTATTGCTTACACATCCTGATGCCACGTGACGACAAAGGTTGCGGCCTGTCAGTTCATTGCCTGGCGATGCTTTCTTTCGCCAGTAATCCTTAAAGCTAGTTTCATGCACTTATTTGACCATTTCTGTGCTCTCTCTCTCTCTCTAGATGTAAGCGCATTGGTGTTCAACTCAAAGTTGGATAACTGTACTGTTAGTAAAGACTGTGAATTTAGATGTTTTTCGTGGCATGGACATGCATTAATATAGTCTTCTTGACTCAAAAGTTACTTTATTTCACTTCCTTCTTTTGTACACTTCTGACTGTCTTGCTGGATCAACCCTTCGTTTATATGTGCAGTACTGAACCTCCCACGCTTACCGCGTTATGCTACTGAAAATAGAGACTGTAGTCTTTGAGTTGTGTCTGTTTATTTTGTGATGAGCTCTCAACCATGTCTTCAAACTAATACCTGTACCAACATTGCTTACTCTGTAATGACCTAAAAAAAAGAAGATGCTTTCAGCTTTCTCCTCGTATTAGTCTTTTGTACTTTCACTACGAATGCTTAGTAGCAGGCTTTAAATTGAATCTGTTTTGTACATCCATGTGCCAACAGCTTGAAGTGGCTTATTTGACCTGTATGATCAAATTTGCTTGCATTAATAAAATTCACTTGTGTACTTGTTCATAAATACTTCAGCTGTCTTGTGTCCATTTTGTTCTGAGCTCCAGGTGACATCATTCAGTAGTGCTGCTGGTTGTGAGAAAGGATTTGTAATGGCGATCTCATGAGCCAAAATCATCCGTCAGGTGAGTTGTGAAGTTTTCTCGGACAGGATTCGATTGTTTCGAGATAAATAACTGTTTTATTAGAAGTGAGTACAGGGCTGCACAATGAATCACATGGTTGTTGTTAGCCTAACATGAGCTGGCTGAACCTGAGGAAGCTACAGGCGAAACGCGTTGTTCGCTCACAATAAAGGAAATGTAAAGTTATCTTCAGTGTGCCACCGATTATTGATTTATTTTTCACGGTTTGTTCCTGCAGCTGAGCGGCACCTGAGAATGAACGGGCTGTGCACGGGGTACCTTGTTGGTCATTTAGATTGCAATGTGAGCGTTCTCAACAAACACATCCCAAAAGTCTGAAATAATCTGAATGATGAAGAGGAATTATAACATTAACAGAAGAACATATTTGTCATTCAGCATGTGTTCATTTCACCTGTTGGAAGGAGACATGAGGATAATGACCATACGCTCACGTCAGATAAAGCTGAAGCTGCTATCAGCTACCTTCAGGTTAATTGGTGCCAATTTCGCGTAAAAAAACAACATTGGGGATTTATTTCGCTTCTGAAATGAGGAGTGACGTGTTGCAAACAGGTTTTGTGTAAAATATTGCAGCAGATAGGCACAGAAACTGGGAGTTATAGCTAATGTGCACACTTATTTTCGTTTTTAATTTACTGCACTTCATTTTGTTATTCAAGATATTGAACTATGTGAGCACATATCGTCCATTTGATCAGTTTCAGTTTCATGTAGCAAAGGGCCGAGGTCGGATTCGAACCCACGGCTGCTGTGAGGAGGACTATGTCAATCAATCAATCTTTATAACTTGTTATATCAAGACACTTTACAAACAGCATGTAAGAGACCTTCCTCTTTGTTTATTATCTACAAAGAGACGTAAGCAACATTTAGCAAAGTCACAGTGGAAAGAAAATCGTCAGAAGAGGCTGAAATCTTGGACAAAACCAGACTCATGATGAACGGCCACCACATGTATTTTTTTCAAAGTGAAATATATGTCCAAGATTATTATTATTTTTTTCCTATATTGTGCAGCCCAAGAAGAAAGTATGTTTTACCTAAGGAGAGCACACTCAGAAACTAACTCTCACCACTAGGTGTCTCCCTTTCCTGTAGTTCATTTCCACCGAGGAGTTAAAGTCAAAGTGTAAATCAAAGCACGTGTCGACAGAGGGGCTCTTTTTATTTTCCATTCACACCTCTTCTAAGGTCGTGTTTCCACATTTTAGCTTGTGTTTTGATCAACATGGCAGTGTTTGTGAAGAATGAATCTCTTTATTGGACGTTCACCATCTTATATAACATCTCTGCTGAACTGGACCACCGCACCCCACCACACTCTGGCGCTCTATTGCTTCAAGTCCCGCGCGCGGGGTTTTCTCTGAACTTTGAAAATCCGCATTTAGCCTTTTTGCTCCAAAAATGTGGAATAATTTACAAAACTCTCTCCAGATTGACACTCTTGTTTCTCTAAGACAAATGAAGACAATGATCTCAAACCTCTTCACCACAGTGTGCGATTGTTTTGACTGAGAATCCTCCTCCTGACCTGTCATTGTTTGATTCGTGCTCTTTTTTGTTTTGTTTTGATCCGTATCTCAACATCATTGTAAATGAGAGAAACCTCAATGATTTTCGAGGCTTAAATAAAGGTTTGAAATGAAATGAATATATCCAGTGAAATGTCGGTCACAAATGAAGCTTCAGGATAGAAACAACCCGCCCTCCCCCTTTCTAAACCACTTTTCAACCCAGTCGTGATAAACCAAGATTACATCGAGCACCTGTGAACCAGACAGAACACACACACAGCTTACATATGGCCTCCACCCTTAAAAAACACACTTACATCTACAGGTATGTCATGATAAGAACAACGTCATGTCAGACTGCACAGATTTGTTGTAGAAGCAGAATGACAAAATTGGTCAGAACCATGGTTCCTGGTACTGCAAAGGAAATGTGACTGTTTATAACAAAACAGGGCTAACCCGGGACGTTCATAGTTTACTTTTAAAAAAAGTGTTCCAATGTGTCAACCAATGGATTTATGAGGAGGGCATTAACGTTCATCAAAACTTGAAGCTTCATTTTTGAAAAGCAATGTCGAGGTTGGTGCCTGAACTGATTGAAAAAGGCGTGGTTGGCTCACATGAGGGGAAACCTCTTCAGAATTAGCTGATTAGCACGACGTCCACATGACACTGGCCAGCTTGCGTGACCCTGTCAAACTCAAGGAAATCCTCCACTAATCCGCACCCACCCCCACCACACAGTCAGCCTGACAGGTCACCTGTACTGTAATTAGATCCCCAGCTTGTGGACCAGTACTGCTTATGGACTTTGAAAGCTCTTTTCTCATTACCTTCCATCTATTTTTTGACGAGGAATACATCCCCGGGCTCTAAATGAATCTTGATGTCTTTGTTCCTGATATCATCTCAATGTGAGGATTTTGGGGGCACTCTGTGAAATAATGCGTCGACTTCTCTGCGTGCATGTATTCCTATGCTGCCTCAGTATGGCTCATCCCTTCTGTCCATCCCAGTGCACCTGTGTCTTCCATGGACGTACCGATGGAGCTGGAACCAGGTACACTGACTATTACAGTCCTCTTTTACTCTTACTTGTATGGTGGTTAATATAGAAAAGAAAGTAAATGCATTCTAACTTTGGAACAGGTTTTCCTAATTGGCTCAACTTCTCTATATCAATGAATGAATTATTGTTTATTTTCATGTCTGGCCGCTCAACACGGTGCATCCCTTCTGGGATACACATTTAAAGAAAACATTTCCTAGCCATCAAACTGACATAAAAACAAATACAAAAATGATACTCAGATAAAGTTCACAATTCAACACCAAAAAAACAAGCGGTATAACCCAATGTATACCTGATAAGAGAGAGTCAGAGGGGCGAGAGCGAGAAACAAAGAGAGACTATATGCTTTAAAATGTGCACACCTGTTCATTCATACCTAGGGCAAAGTGTATAAGCTGTGTGTTTCCTTCTGTTCCAGGCTTTCAAAATGTAATTAGATATTGTGAATATGTGGTTAGGGTTAGGGGAAAGAAGCACTGAGATACAAAAAGCGTGCCTATGTGTGTTGGTACCTCGTCAAAGAGTATTTTCTTAAGTCGTCATAACATGGACAAGGAACCAAGCTTACAGCAACATAATCTTTGGTCTTCTTCAGTTCACGTTTATCGACCAGTTTCAATATGTAATGGTAGTGGGCCTGTCCCAGAGCGAAACTGGGCACAGAGAGAACACAAGCTCTGTGATAGGTCATTCATAAACAGTAATACTATTTGTAAGTTTTGGCTTATGATGAATTTCTTCCCCCCAGACTTTGTCCCTGCAAGCTCTTCAAACATCCCCACGTCTATGCCTGCAAGTCCCACCGTAAACAAAACAGGGAAAAGGGAAATGCACTGTTGTGTTAAATGTTTGTTCCCCAGACTGAAACTCTGAGTGTGTCCAATTTGGATGGACCAATCTGCATCTTGTTCTGTAGACGAAAAAATGAAGGAAAAGCAACATTAACACCAAAGTTATGAAACAAATCTGCTTTAAACTCGGAGCTTAAGTCTACAAATGTTCTTTATCAGTAGAGGTTAGTATTAAACGCAACAAGGTGTACGTTGTACAATCTGTACTGACATGTATTGACATAATGTACATGCCCTGGCACGGTACCAATCCTGTTATCTCGGAGAATGACCTAATTGTCACCTTCGTAATCTGTTGGTGCTATTTCTTCTTGTGCCATGCATCCCTTTCCTTTCAGACAAGTTATAGCGACGAAGACATGACAATGTCAGTCCGCCATCTTTGAAAAGTCCAAAATAACAAAGAAAATGTTATTAGCATATCAACAAAAACTGCATAAACTTCCTTTGGCTGGTTTGGTTGAATAATGAGAATTTTCACTAACAAAGAGAACAGGTTGATTTGTCCTCTGTAGAGCATGGCGACATGGTAACACTTACAGTACTGAAGATGAGATATTACATCTTTTTTAAACCAGGAGTATTCCCACTGAGATACAAAAATCTATTTATAAGGGAGTCCTGGCCAAGACAGTAACACTGCATGTTCCTACAAATAAACAACAGACCAATACAAAACTAAAATTACATCCGGCAATACATTAGGCAGCATTCAGCAATAAACCATGTGCTAAACTGGTCAGACGATCCTTAATCCCTGTTTTCTAAATCTCCCCAACATAATACAACATTCAAGTTTGAGGCGACTCAATGGTTCAGACCAACATGACGGAGAAAAAACACCAAAAGTTCTTTTACTAAAGACGAGTTTGATGAATTCATACATGATGGCTCAGTGAGACCAAAGGTTACAGCTAGCTTTCCTCCTCCTGCAGCATAAGGTCAAGAGGTCAAGTGGAATGATAACTCAATATTTATATGATGTTAGTGAGTAGCTGCCTTTAGGATGGACGACAGCCATCTCTGAAAAGGATTTGCATTACAACGGAGAGTCTCGATGGATGGATGGATGAATAGTTGGATGGCTTCTAGAATAATCATTAAATCTTATAAATTCTTATCTGCTAATGTCACCTAGTCCATTTCAAAAATACACGTATCCCTTTTCTCTGTGGATTTGATATGTACAAACCATTTAACGCTCTGTTTCTTTCATTTCCAGATCAGTGCTCTGCAATGATCCAGACATGTCTGATATTCCCGTTAACGTCCCTGTGGACACGGTCAAACTTCGTGTTGAGAAAACAGCAATACGGCGAATCCCAACAGAGGCTTTTTACTACTTGGTGGACCTACGCTATTTGTGGATTACTTACAATTCCATAACCTCCGTGGATACTGGAAGCTTCTACAACCTCAAAGTGCTCCACGAGTTGAGGCTGGATGGGAATATGATATCCATGTTCCCGTGGGAGTCTCTGAAAGAGATGCCCAGGCTGAGGACCCTCGATCTACACAACAACAGACTCACTAGCGTCCCCACGGAGGCGATCCCCTTCCTACTCAATATTACCTACTTGGATCTCTCCAGCAACAAATTAGCCACCCTGCCCTCTGACCTCATGGATATCTGGCCCCCATTCAATGGAGCTGCCGTCTCTACTAATGCCTCTCAGAAAGTAGTGTTAGGTAAGGATAGAAGTTTGGTGACTTGGTTTCTCAGGGTAAAAGGGCAGAACAGGACACTTGGTTTCACAGGGGTCATTCATAATTACCTCAGGACCTTTTAATCTATTTCTGATCGATCATGCCAAGTCAAATTAGTTTATTCTAAGTAGGGGTAGAGTTGGAGAGATGGTTGAATATTTAACACACTTCTTTTTGGCAATCCAAGACATGGTCAAGTTCAGTTGGACACATTAAGCCTATCCAAAGATAGATCCCTTTTATTAAACCCCAACTCATGCTAACTGTTTTTACATTATAAAAGATCCAATATTCTAAGAGTTAAGACAGACCAATTTGATGAAGCTAAAAATCAAGATGAGTGTGTAATGGAAGTTACTTGCGCTATGATAGGTGAATTGGGCAGTAGTCATTCTACAAATGTCTCGATTTGAAAGGAGCAGATTTACTTCCTTTCAGTGAATTTAACTCAATTTATAAATCCAAGATGTCCCAGGGATGATTGAAAAGATGTGTTTTATGATTACTTTCTCTGCACTTATCAAATACGGGGATGGCAGACTTTGATAACAGACTTTTGTACATCTAAAGCTTTGGCAAATATAAATAATACGTCAACACAGATGTACAGTAATAGCAATGATTCTGGGTTTATCACTTGCTCATTGCGCTGTCCTCCAAGCTCACACACGTACAGGTGAAAGGAAAAGGGGAATGTAAGTTTGTGTTATAAAGCTGGGAACACTGGGCTGAACAAGACGGTTTCAAAAGGGTGAAGAATCAAAGCACACAATTATCTGACGTCTACCTCTGTGTGGTTTGTGTAACGAATGTAAACATAAGTTTGAATCATTCGCAGTCCTCTGCAAATATTAAAACAGACTCATTGTGCTGTGTTTATATTGTTCAGTATTATCTGTGTTCTTCTTTATAGATCTATGTTTTAATAGGATACATCTGAGCAAGTTATTCTCCTGTGTATTCTAAAAGCATCATCTATGAGACTGGATAGTTGTTCATTTTTATCAGTAATGTAAAGACAGTGGGAAGAAAATTGTTAACAGGGTATATGAGGGCAAGGAAGCCAATCAGTGTTGAGAGAGGCGGCTGGTGAACTGGTGTACCCAAAGGAGAACAAATCCATGGACAAGCAAAGCAGACAACTGCCTCTTAATTAAAACCTTTCCCCCTCGCTGTTTTATGAGAGGTATTCTAACCTTCAGTTTTACTTTACTTGGCAATCTCATCTAAATTTAAAATAAATGCATTTTAAACATTTAAATATAAAGCAAACACATTCACATATCATCTTCATGTTCAGCTTGTAATAAAACTTCAACTCAAACTTGACTTTTGTATAACTATCTTCAGCGGTCTGTTGACATTACAGCGAACAAAAGGGAAGTGGTAAAGGTGTTTGCCACACTTTGAAGGAAGGCCAAAGCCAGCTTAAGGTGCTTTGCGACTGTTAAGGCAAACTAATCTGTTTAAAGGGCTTTAATATGCACCAGTACACGTGCTCACCCATTGTGTGCAACAGGTGTGGACAGCAGCAGCAGCCATTCTGTGCCAAACTAATTAACTTGCTATTTGGAAAATATATATTATTCTCTGATCTACTGCATAATTTGAAAAGCATTTGAGTTTCGTCAGCTCTTATGTCCATAGCAAAGATTCACATTTGACAAATTCTCAAACTTGTTCTGCCTCTTTATTGTTTACTGTTGTTGTGTTTGAAAAGCCATTGTATGAAACAGCAAGAAATACATGAACTAATCTAATCTATTCCTCTTCAGGCCTCCAAGATAATCCCTGGTTCTGTGACTGTAAAATCTCCAAGATGATTGAGATTTCCAAAATGACTGTCACCCCGGTGGTTTTGATGGACCAATTCCTGACCTGTAGTGGACCAGAGAACCTGGCAGGAGTCCTTTTCCAGCGCGCTGAAATAGACAATTGTGTAAAACCAACAGTCATGACTTCGGCAACCAAGATCACATCTCCTTTGGGCAGTAATGTTCTCTTCCGATGTGACACCACAGGGTTTCCAACACCATCTCTCTACTGGTCTAAGTCAGGCGGTTCAACAGTCGACAACACAGGTAAATAGGTTTTTATAGTTCAAGCTTTTAAGAAAAGGAAAAATGGTTATAAATGAGACTAATCCCTGCAGGAACTTAAATACTGTGTAAATCTTACCATTGCCTGCTGTGTAGGAAGAATTAAGGTGTGTGGCATTAGTGCCAAAAGGTCATTACCCATTCTGAAGCATGCAAAGCTGTCCAAGACTTCGGTAGGACTTGATCCGTGTTGACATTTGTGTTCTTGTTCCACTCTTTAGTCCAGGAATCACCTGGGGATGGCATCAGATGGTCCATCATGAGCTTGACTGGAATATTGTCCAAAGACGCGGGGAACTACAGCTGCAAAGCTAAGAATGTTGCTGGAAGTGCAGAAGCCACCATTTCTCTTTCCATCGCTGGGACCATCAGTACCACCATTCCTCCAGTGAGCCCGAGTAATAGTACTGCAGCAACTAGCCAAGCAACAACGTTGGTTCCCCCAACAGAGAATCCTAACTTGTCTGCCGTGACGGCAGACAAGTTAGTGACGCTCACAGTTCCCCCAAGAACATCAACAACAATAGCTGCTGTCCCCAAGAGGGAGAAAACTACTCCCAGCAACATTATACAGAAGGGCTCGCTCAAACAAGAAAAAATCCAGCAAGGAAGTAATGGGAGGAAGCTTGCAGCAGATGAAAAGAGCAAGAACAGTGATGCATCAAAGTCAGTGAAAGATTTCAAAATTGTAGAGGAAACATCGGACAGTGCAGTGTTGCTTTGGACAGCAGATGGATTACCAAATGATGCTCCTCTCACCGTTGTGTATTCACCGTACGGAGAGGATGAAATCAAAAGAACAGTGGAGACCAATGCTGGAAGCGGAAAAGTACTCCTAGAGGGATTGTCATCTGGGACGCGGTACTCCGTTTGTCTCATTGCTAAAAGAAGTGCTGCTGGAAAAGATCCTTGCGTTGACTTCTACACATTGGATAATGTAGAGGATGGAGGGCAGAACCAGCTTTTTATCATCATAAGTGGCATTGCCTGTGCTTTGGTTTTGCCTCTGATCGCACTGTTGCTCTACAAGATTCTCGCTCTGTACTGCAAGGTTAACAACCCAGGATCGGACGAAGAGGAGCTTGAAAAAGAGAGCTATGTCAAGTTTGAGACAATTTCAATGAAACAAAGGACCATGAACCCTCATCCGACTGAGCTTTGGGCAAGGAGACAGACTAATGAATCAGAGCGAATGCTCCTATGCTCCAGGTCGAGCATTGACTCCCAGATGACATATAAAAGTGACAGTTCCCGATCAGAGTATCTCTGTTGACATCAGGAATCGATTGCCAATTCCCAAAAGCCACGGCAGTAACACCTTCTTGTAAATGATCATTATTTGCCTTTTTATGACACTGATTAAATATTAAAGGCAGGGTTGGTAATTTTCTCCAGATCCACTTTTTCAGATGTTGGTTGAAATTGTCTTTAGGTCCTGACAGAAATTAATAACTCATGTTCTCTGAAAAAGGAACAAAGAAAATCCATCATCTGTAGCAGTTGTAAGCCTGTAAAAAATTCGACCAATGTCTGCCACGAGGTACCAATCTGATGAACCAATCACAGCCTCCCTGTCTCCCTGCTCGTTCTCTACCGCTTGCGTGCACGAGCCCACACTCAAAGCACGTCACCGATGACAGAGTTTATACTGTGAGTTTGTCGTTAGCCATTGTGAGTAGTTGCTGAGGGCTGAGGTCCGCTTCAGGAGCAACGGCGCACTTAGAGGGAACACAGAGGGGAGGGGGACGGAGCACTGAGGGAATGCTACTTTCAAAATCATGCTAGTTTTCAAAAATTACCAACCCTGCCTTTAACTATGGGTTTTAAAGAGATTGAATGGCAGTACAGCATTTCTATGTGTTTTTAATCCACATTTGATCTACAAGGATTCTTTCAATGATCTCAAGTTAACACGGAAACATTCACTGGAGGTTGTTCAGAAGGAACTTTTACAGACTCAATCAGATAAGCCAAGAACTAAATGATATCTTCATTCAAGCCATCATGTATTGTGGAGCCTTAAATTGAGTTCACCCCGGCATAGAGCACTTTTGTTGGCCGTAGATCCAGCTGTGTGTGCTGTTTAATTCTTAACCCAAATGCCAAAGTGTCAGTTAGAATATTACGTGGTGTCAACGAAAACCAATTATAAAATCACATTTGGAGCATAATTGTTTTCAGCACCAAGCTGTTGCCTTAATTGACAAGAAAGTACTGTCAGTGTGTTTGATAGTGTGTGAGTTGTCTTATAAACTCTGCCTCTTGTGTATGTACCTGTACCTGTACCTGTACATTTGTCTATAAATGGATATGTATTTTTGTTTTTAATAAACAGAACACTTCTTGAACTCTTTGTTGTTCTCGCATGTTTTCTAAATGTGAACTCATAAAATAAGTCCCTTAGAATTCTTAAAGGAAGAATGAGCGACTCTTTGATCCAGTAGATGTCGCCCTTGAGCTCCAGCGTGAAACCAAAACAAACTGCTGTTTGGCCACACCTCCTCCGTACTGAATCCTCCGCTCTCCTCCAGCATCACACCTCCGACCCCCCTCCCCACTTTCCTTTCTTGCACCATAAAACATGTGATTCAGTCTGTAACAGATTTTGACAAAGTGTGCTCAGTCGCGTCTATAGCAGGGGAAACATTTCATATTGTACACTCAGCACAGTAGTAATGATCAGGTCTTCCTTGTTAAGGTTAAGGTTAAGGTTAAGGTTAAACTTTATTGATCCCCCAATGGGGGAAATTTGTCATGGAGAAATTTGTATACCATATATGTGTTTACTGTGTGCCAATGATTTCAATATCAACGAGGAATAGAAGTAGGCACAGGAAGGTATATGAATATATCACAAGTGCTCACTCAGTTAAGAACAGGAGCAGACATGTTCATCCTGAAAATCAATGGGTCACAGTTGTCTCTCTGGACATCTGAACAGACGCTGCTGTAAATCCTGATAAGATGATGGGTGGACCTGGAAAGCTGTTCCCATGGATACCTCTGTACCACCAGCTGTATGTGCCTGGGGCCTTAAGTAATCTCTAATACCAGCTGTGCTGTTATCATGGCAACACCCAGGCTGTTTTTACAAACAGAAGGATTGGATGGCAGACAACAATGGGCTGGGATGTTTATTATAGGTAAACTATGAATGAATAGAAGGGCAGACGGATGGAAGGACAGAGAGATTGAGTCATAGACAGGTAGATAGATAGCTCTCAGAGCTGAGAGGACCAGAAGGATAGAGAGAGGGAAATGGACATACCAGATAAATGGAGAGACGTATATAGACGATACAATATCTATTTTAAATGAATGAGGAAACATTTGCCACAGGGCTGTGGTCCATAAAAGCCACTCCAGATAGAGCAACTGGTGAGAAACCGCTCTAGAGGCTTTACAGTTGCATCACAAATCTCTTGGCATCTGGGATTTGGTGCCATTATAGCAGTCCAGTGGAAAATTGGCAGCTCGGTCACAGAAAACATAACAAGGCTAAACAGCAGCTCAAACGCTGGTGTGGTTGTTGAATCTTTTTGATTATAATCAGATCAATAAGTCTACTTTGGCAGATTTCCTTCTACTTTCCCATTTTTTACTGGATGTATCAAAATATTCATTACAGTAAAAAGGTGTCAAGTTTCCTGTTCTGTTGAAGAAAAAGATTCCTCTTGGGTCATCCGTTGTTGTCCCCTCTGTCCACCAAGTTCAATCACAAAGGTACGGCCCCAAATACCTACTGAGTCTCACAGCGAGTAGACACCTTGTCCTCTTGCACACTGAATATTTTAAAGTAAAAAGAAATCCAGTAACTCACATGGTATGGGTTAGCCTCCACTTTCACTACAGCTGACCCAATCCTTACACATCGACCAAACGTTATGACTTTTTACTGTCATCATTTTAAACCTGTTAATGCGTCCATTTGTTGAATTGTCATAGCAACGGAGGGCTGTGGAAACTTCCCTTAATTTGCCTCTTAAGGCCCAGTGTCCACTTAGCGTTTTTTCCGGGCAGAAAAGAGCGCTTGCATGAAGCGTTTTTGCGCTGAGATGAAAAGCGATGCACGTCCGTCCTGTCTCCATGACAACCGTCTGTTGACAGTGGCCGCTGTATGACCGACACTGATCTGTTACTTTTTACTCAATGTTTTATATTTGAGATTATTTATTGGGTTTATTTTCCAGATCAGACACGGAGCAAAGTGGAAGTGGGTACAAGACACGATCTGTAGGCAGCAAAACTACGGGGAATATCATACATTTGGAAAACTGCGCCGGTGACGTCAACAGCGCCTTTCTGATAAATTGAAAGATTTTCAACTTCAGCTGAGCGGAGCACTTGGAAAAAAAGATGCTGGGTGCTGCACTTTTTCTCCAGGCGGCTGCTTTCTGAACGCTCTCTACTCATTGGAAACAATTGAATGCTCAGAAAAAAGGCTAGCTGGACAAAGGGCCTAAGTGTTGTTTGGTGGTTACAACAACAACAAAATGTGGTTTTATTTTCAATACTTACTAGAGGATTATGACAGCAGCAAATGTATGTGTAAGTGACAATTTGGCAGATCCTTAAAGTCAGCAGGTATTTTATTTGAATCCAGAGTTTCAAAGCAGCTAATGCTTTATATTGTAACTGTGTAAACATGACTCACCCAGTACTGGAACTTTATGTGGTCATAGAAAAGAAATGGCATGAGGAGGCATTTAACAAAGCAGCAGCCTCTATTTCTTACAGATGATTCAAAGCCACGTTTAATTGTCATTCAGCACTCTTTTCACGTGAAGTCAAACTGCCAGTGGTATAAACCGTGGGAAAAGCTTTGTGTCC
Organism: Tautogolabrus adspersus; assembly: GCA_020745685.1. Classification (NCBI taxonomy): domain Eukaryota; kingdom Metazoa; phylum Chordata; class Actinopteri; order Labriformes; family Labridae; genus Tautogolabrus; species Tautogolabrus adspersus. The sequence continues at coordinate 32,517,525 of CM036540.1, read as the reverse complement.
TTCAGACTGCTAACATTAGCATGGAGACAAGGCAACTTTGTCAGCCATATAAATCATATACTGCTGCTCTAGGTTAATGGTGACGCTGCTGCTCACAATATCCTAGTCATGGAGCGCATGAATAGAGGTTTTGGTTCCTTGGGTCTGTTAGTTGTTCTCCAGCGTAAAAAAAGAGGACAAACAATTTAGGACTAATCTGCTGTACATTCTCTATAAGTCACTCATTTGACCGTTTCCCCCCGGAAGCCAAACAAACTTCAGCAGCAGATTGACTGACACACTGACGTATCAGACGAAAACAGTGTCTATTGTTCCAGTGGCATAGTTAAATTACACTTGTACTGTAAGTTTGTGCCAGTTATGAATGGAGCTATAATTTGATAAGGGTACCAGGGTTATCTTTGTTGGTCAATGAATGACTGGATTCATATTATAGTGTTGAGCTGGGTCAGACATAGCCTTACATGCAGTGTCCTTCTCCACTCTTTTCCAGACACAAAGACTCGGTCTCAAACAGACACATCCATCCATATTGAGAAAGGACGTGGGTCAGGGGGTGGAGTGAGGGTAAGATGTTGTTGTTATGTGGATCCTCTCTTTAGTCCAGCCTCATCTCTTACATATTCCACATTCTGCGTGAGACACTGACTGCAGCTTAAAGAAGATCTTGCTCCAGTGCTGGACTAGCATGTGCAAAATTTACCACGGGGGTGTCAGGAATTTCAATCTTTGCTTCGAAAACAGACTGGCAGCCCAGAGGCCAAAGTGGGGAGTGAGCAGGATCCCACACACAGTTTTTTTTCTTTTTCGCTTATCAGTATTGCCCTCTTCTTTCTCTCTTAGTGCTCCAGCTCCTCATTGGGGTACATCTCTCTTTAGGGCGACATCTTCTGGTATGTAAAGCTCTCTTGTCTCTCTTGGTCAAAGCCGTGGAAAAAGATGCCAGCAGTCTATAAACAAATGTTGCTTAGATTTGGAGAATTCTTGTGTGCCAGTGGAAATGCAAGTGGGAATGCCTGAGAAGAATTGAACAAGTGCAGCTCCCAAGGCAGGGACGGCTCCCGGGATTATGTTGGCTGCAACAATCACAACAGCTCTGATCTATTTTGTGGTGCAAAGCTCTGGAGCCTTGGCCCTGGGTACAGCATGTTGGGATGAACGCCTGTTGCGAGCGGGGAGAAACAGCAGCTGTGTGGGTGAGTTGGTTCGACACCTCAATTGTATACACGATACTCTTAAGTCACGAAGTGGCCTATGTCATGTCAAAGCAGAGAAATAGAAGAAGAAGTCGGTCATCAAAATAATCTTGGCTAAGCAGACAATACAATTCACTGTAGCAAAAGTACAGTTCTGCTGGCCAGTTCTGGAGTGGGTGTATCTCATGCTGAGCCTAAGAATCTTGTGGGATACCACCAGAGCATCTCACAGATGACAGCCTGCAGATGATGATGATGTCCAAATGGTCATCTTGGAGAAATGTTTCTTTTCATGATGGATAGGCAGAGTTTAGGTCTTTCTCAGAAGTACTGAGTCTTGGGTAATCCCATAGAGGGATTCTTGCCACTCTTCTCTATCCTCCAAAGAAAGGTCAAAAGGTCATGGTCATTTACTGAACATTACTTTTTCAGATGGTTTAGCTTCTTCTCAACTCCGGCAGAATGGATGTGTATGAATATGGGCTCTGAAAGCTGGAGCCTTGTTTGACTCTACGAGCCTGAAGCAGCACATACTGTGGAGCAGAGTTATCTCTCCTCTAGTCTGCACCATGCTGTTCAAAGACTGGGATTACACCACTGGTCAACAAAGCTCCATTAAATACTTGGCAGGACCTCAATGGTCCTCTAAAAAAAAAAGAGGTGATGAACTGAAAGCTGCATTCAACAACATTTCTCTACATATCCAGGAATAGAAATTAAGTCGTCTTAGTCGTCAGGACTGTCAGCAGGGCTGAATGATATGAATATTGAGTTCTACGATTTCATTTTCCAATCACTCTATAGAGAGTTCTAATGAAGCCAAAATAACCTGATGGAGATCTCTATTCGTGGCTATTTTAATGATGAGATACCTAATCCAAACTTTAACTCATTAATGAACCTGGCCTGTTAGTCTTCTGCTGTTTTAAAGACGTGTGTTTGTTTTGATGACCAACAGAACTTTAAAAGCTGATAATATAAACAGGCTAAGCATCCAAAATGACCAATCATACTGCCCGGGAAAATCTGACAATGTAAAATAGGAAATTGATGTGCATATTGATATATTAACGGTGCATCAGGAACCTCTGTTTTGTACGACTTTGAGACAAAAACATTTTTTTTATCTGTATTATTGAGTTCTTTTTAGGGGCCATTTTTGCCTTTATAGGATAGAACAGCTGCAGAGAGACAGGACACGTTGGGAGGAGAGAGAGTGGGAGATGACATGCAGAGGGTGGAGGTTGGATTCGAACCCATGGTCGCTGTGACGAGGACTATAGCCTCTTTACATGGGGCCCCGATATAACCGCTAGGCTATCAAGCGCTCCGAGACTTCTCTTTTTTTGTGTAGAGTTGGAAATGTCGGTTTGGAAGTACCCGTTTACCAACAACATCCGACGAGCTCAGTTTAGTAGGTCAAGAACCACGTTGACCAACATGTGAACTTGTCAGTTAATGATTCATAAGGACGTCTCCTAGCAACTGGAAACCACTGGCCATCTTGGGGACATACATTTCATTATGTTGTTTGTCTGGAGTTGCTCATTGTTTGCTTCATTCCACAGAGTTAAGAGAAGTATCCATGGTGGCTCATGGAGGAGTGATTACCATGATAGACCTTCCATCAATACTAATCCAGACAGCGAAGATTTGTTTTGGTCTCGTAGCCTATTTCAGTAACGGGCTATAAAGTCAACCATATCTTTGTATGACAATAACGTATTCAGTGTTCCCAACAACAGACATGCTGGAAAAGACTTCCATTCATACCATTGCAAACTTATTTAGATGTTTGTTTTTTCCTGAAGCAGAAACCTGCTGCACCATTAGCATTTACTATTATCAGAGTTAAAGGACAATGACAGGGCGTTTTGTTGCTCTGGAAACACGTTTCATTCAAAAACAGCTAGGTCTGCCTCAAGATGAATCTCATCCCAGCCATGAAAGGCTTTTTAATTTGACAAATTTAACTTCAGCTGCAACATGACGAAAAGAGAAACAGAAAAGCTGCTATTGAAATGTTACATCCTTCCATAGTTACCGACCTTTTCCAAAGATCTACTGAGTTAAACTGATAACAAGCACATAGTAGCATTGTTACTCTTAGTGCACAATTCAAAATAATACTTAAAGAAAATAATTAAATGTGTATTGAAACACAACAGACAGGTACATTTAACTCCCTATATATTTAAATTAAATTCAGATGGAGTGAAGGCAATTCATTGATGAAGTGTCCCACAAATGAATCAGCAATTGTTTTGTTTGTCTGTTTTTCATGCAAAAAGTTCTCTATTCTCAGCTTCTCTGTGATTTTCTGCTCAATAATTTGGTACACATAAAGGAGCAATCTGTAAAAAATCTATGAATTAATTCATAAAGTGAGCTTACTCTATGGTCAGACATTAAGGAAACATGCTACGTTGAAGTGCTGGCTTCTCTGACAACAACGCAGCAGCCAGTATGTCCTCCTTCTAACTTTAGATTCTGGTCCTGAATGGTCTGGATTTGTTTGGACCAGAGAAGGTAGGCGGTTTTAAGGCACCCCCACACGGCCGTTTTGGACGCCCCTCGGTTTGCCAGATATGAGAGCAGTTATCAGGTCAAACCAACAGGTGTTGCAGCGATGGAAGCGGGCAAGAGAACTGGTTCAGATAGAAGTGATTGTACCCGACCTAAGAAGCCTCTGCATGTTTCTAATAAGCTCCACGAGCAGAAACGTGCTCAAACTAGGATCAATATTGGAGATGCTTTTGAAAAATGGAGAGAGGTTAGAACGCAGAAAGGTTTACAGACCGATGCAGAGCTGGATAAACACTGAAGCTTCAGTGTCCACCACATGGTGACCTGCGTGAGCATCCACTCTAGAGAGGAGGTGGGGAGAGACAGCTCTCTGCAATGTTTTGAATTTGGACTGCAGTACCCATTTTAAACACTAGGGGTCAGAGTTACATATTGCTCCTTTAATGTTTAATCAGGAAAGTAACTGTGATATTAATCAGTAATGAAAATATTCAGTTGCTGCAACCCTATACTCTTATTGAATCAATTAAACTGAATTACAAAGGTAGTCGTTGGGACTGAGTGGCAGGTACTAAGGGAACTTTGTTGACAAATGTTTGGCTATAGAACGACATGATCTGTTTGTGTTTCAGGAACAGAGACTATTGGAATTCATTAAATTCATGCAATAAGTGCGATCTTTTGTTTTGTTAAGCTTCACAGCCCTTCTTCATATTTGGCCATGGTAAAGCCATTCATCGGATGGATCTTGATGGGAAAAACCAAAGGAGGCTTGTGGCTGGGGTGGGAAGTTCTATCCTGCTCGACTTTCATTTCAGAGAGGAGAGAGTTTACTGGGCGGACCAACACACGGGGGTCATCCACAAAGCATCAGCGAGAGGAGCACACAGACAGGTGATTATGTAACTATTATAAAAAGATAAAAAAGCCTAAAAGTAAGATCCTTAGTTTTTACACGTTTGGTCTAGAGCTCGATTAACAACATTTTGATTTGTTTGTTTGTTTGTTTTATCAGAAACTGTACTCGACCGACAAAAATATCTCGGGCCTGGCAGTGGACTGGATTTCGAACAGCGTATATTGGACAAGTGGAGAAAAGGGAAAAATCAAGAGAATGGATTTAAACGGGAAAAATGAAAGAACTCTTTTGAGACACTTGACCCAACCCAGTTCTATTACTGTCGACCCAACTAGAAGGTAATCCATTCTGCCTTTCACTTCTGACTTTGTTTTCGTTCATGAGGGTGCTTCTTGCTCCAGTTACTGTAAGCAGGTTGCAACTGGTGGAAAAAACTGAACTGAAAGGTTAGCTGGAATTGACAAAATGATTCTGAGCAGCTCATTGCACAGTTCAGATGTTCACATGATGTATCTGTGTTACTATAAAGGCTCCATCTCCCTCCATCAGCCATGTCTGACACAGAGGTGCAAAATGACTGACTGACATTAACATACCCCCAGTCGCTCTGGTCAAAGGCAAGCCGTAGGCTCCACCATTCAAGGCTATTTCATCCACGGGATTGACAAGAGTATATAATATTAGTTACTAATAGCAGTGAATTATTCATGCTAACGCTTTGGAACATTATTCCATGAATATACAATACCAAGAGTATATTTTAAACTACTTTCCACTAAATTTTAATATATGTCTATGGAGCACTTTATATTTAATGTAACGTTACCAAAATATGAGGCTCAGTGGTTATGGACAATATTTTTGTTATTAGTAAATGCAAAAAATTGATGTTAAAGGTCACGTTATCCTCCTCTTCAACAAGAGATGTGGGGTGTTAGACCCCGAGTTAACCTTGTACAGGAGGTACTGGACCAGCTCTCTGTTTAAAGGGTCCGATTATCAACTTATCAATTTTCCTCCTCTTCAGTGTAAATAAGTCTCAGAGCTCCTCTAAACATGTGTGTGAAGTGTCTTGTTCTAAATCCACTCTGATCCTGTATTTGATCATGCCTATAAACCCCTCTATTTCAGCCCTGCTCACAACAGGCTGTTTCTGTGTCTGTAGCTTTAAATGTAAATGAGCTGTGTCTGACCACGCCCCTCTCTGGAAGGGCTTGGGTGGCTCTGGCTTTCTCGCTCCATGTCCTATTGTTTACGGTGAGAAGGCAGACTCAGAGGGCAGAACAAACACCTAGCTGTGGGAGTGTCACCCACCTGGGGGAGGGGTTACTGCCCTTTGTGATGTCATGAAGGGAAAATCTCCAAACGGCCTGTTTGAGCACACATTTTCTGAAAAGTGGAGCAGGCAAAAGACGGAGAGGATGGACTTTTCTCATCATTGGGGGGTTTGTAGACAGACTAGAGACACATATTAGAGTTAGAGAAACATGGTGAAGAGGATTTTACAGAATATGTGACCTTTAACATTCACAATGCTTTTCTTCATTTTGCTCCGTACTCTGGGCTTTCTCTGTGAGCATTGCCATTTTTTAATTTCACTGCAAATCCCATATATGGATAAAACACAAACAGAGGCACATAACTTTGTGAACAGTATGGATGCATTTGAGACTACTTCATTTCAACATGATGTCAGTTTTAAATAAATACTTTTCAGGTTTCTGTTTTGGCTGTCTGGTGGGATAACTCCAAGTATCCAGCGGTCTGATCTGACAGGACAGAGGAAAACTGTGCTTATTAAAATGGCGGAACAACTGAAAGCACTGACAATTGACCGTGAAGACAAAAGACTGTTCTGGGTTCAGTTTGGTCTGCAAGGAGAAAGTGCCATAGCTTCTTGTGATTACAACGGGAACGTCCTGCACATCATGGATCAGCCACTTCAGTGAGCATGTTTTTTTTTCACTTCTTCATGCTCCCATTTATGACTTTCTTATAAGCTAACTGGTATAAAACAAAATGTTTTTTCTCCTTTGGTCAGGTCTCAGTCACTCGGGATATCTATTTTTCTGGAGCATTTATACTACACTGATGCTGCATCTCGGATTATAAAACAATTAGATAAGAACACTGGTGGAGAGTCACTGAGTGTTAACATTAAACCAATGGGAAAACCCCCAGTGGATATAAAGGTCGTACATCCCCTCAACCAGCCAATGGGAGACTCCCAATCAACATTTCCAGGTCAGGATTGGACCTTGACTTTTAACAACTTGTATCATGTACATTTTAGATTTTAAGACTTAAACATTTAAGTAATACATTACTTTTAACTCTTTCAAACAGGTTGCAATGAACAGAGTGGAAATTGTGTAAACGTGTGTTCAAGTCTGGCCCAGCAAGGAACCTGCAAGTGCAACGAGGGCTTTGCTCTCAGTAAGCAAGGAACTCATTGTGAAGGTTGGTATCAGTGACTTCATCAATTATTTGGAAATGAATTGTCCACAAGAAAAAAAGTTTGTTTGTAAGTTTAGTGTAGTCTTTAAAATAAATTAAAAATTAAGGTTGTTTAAAGGAGCAATATGTAACTCTGACACCTAGTGTTTAAAATAGGTACTGCAGTCCAAATTCTAAACATCATAGAGAGCTGTCTCCCCCCCCCCCCCCCCTCCTCTCTAGAGTGGATGCTCACACAGGTCACCATGTGGTGGACACTGAAGCTTCAGTGTTTATCCAGCTCTGCATCGGTCTGTAAACCTTTCTGCGTTCTAACCTCTCTCCATTTTTCAAAAGCATCTCCAATATTGATCCTAGTTTGAGCACGTTTCTGCTCGTGGAGCTTATTAGAAACATGCAGAGGCTTTTTAGGTCGGGTACAATCACTTCTATCTGAACCAGTTCTCTTGCCCGCTTCCATCGCTGCAACACCTGTTGGTTTGACCTGATAACTGCTCTCATATCTGGCAAACCGAGGGGCGTCCAAAACGGCCGTGTGGGGGTGCCTTAAAACCGCCTACCTTCTCTGGTCCAAACAAATCCAGACCATTCAGGACCAGAATCTAAAGTTAGAAGGAGGACATACTGGCTGCTGCGTTGTTGTCAGAGAAGCCAGCACTTCAACATAGCATGTTTCCTTAATGTCTGATCATAGAGTAAGCTCACTTTATCATTTCATTCAGGTTATATTTTACATATTGCTCCTTCAAATGTCCTGCTACACGTGTATCTCCTTTAATTAAACAGAAACTCATAATAATCTTTTGTCCATGTCTGCATCACAGATGTGAATGAATGTGCCCACTGGAACCATGGCTGCTCGCTTGGCTGTGAAAACATCCCAGGCTCATATTTCTGTACCTGCCCTCAAGGATACGCCCTCCTACCTGACAGGAAGACATGTCAAGGTAAACTGGAAAAATATTATATATCGTTACTAATACTAGTGTTCACTTATCTCTCATTTCTAATAAGAAATTCATAGCGCAAAGAAAATAAATTGACATTTAAAGAATCATAGCAAAACGCTAGCTTAGGGCCTGTGTCTACAGACAGCATGGTGGCGCTGCTTTAAATACAAAACCAATGTAGTTCAACATCTTATAAGCGCTTACCATCCTCAGCGCTAAACGACCCTCTGCATCATCTGAGCTGAGCTTTGTGGCTATACTCACAGCGCTCTCAGTTGAATGATATTCAACTTTCAAAACAGTGCCACGCTCGTCAATGTCACTTCTCTCTCACCAATCAATCAAAATCAAGAAGGGGCGGGACTTCTGATATCAGCTGTGTCAACAACAATGGCGGAGGAGATGCCAGTCTGACTTGTCTTTTCGAGGTACAGGTGTAGAGGTGCTGCTGATGTCAGGACATGACTTCTTCACATTGTGTTCATGTTTTCTTGGTGAGATTTCTTTGAATTAAAGTAAATATTAAGCACTCGGAGATATCTAAAACACACCTAACGGACACTACCGAGGGAAGCAGACTTTAACTTTCGTTACCTAGCAACACACTCCCAGCACTTAAAGTGACAGGATGCAGATAAACGTTACACTGACAGGCAGCCAACCAGTGTCATTGCAATCTGCAATCTGCAACCCAAACATTCTCCTCGCAGGGTTGCTGTGATTGGCTGATTCCAGGCAAGCAAATCTTGATTGGTTGTTCGGTTCAGACCTGTTAAGCTTAAAAAAAACAAATACAAAGCAGGTCGCCCACAGACAGCGATGACACCTTTTTTTCTTTTTAAAGGAACATTTCACTTTAATATTCTTAGTGACAATGCAATCCAGTGCAATGATCACAATGAGTAATTTAAACCAAACTTTTAATGAAATAAAGTCACATACTGTAGCTTTAAAACAAACGTTTAAAATCATGTCAAGCACATTTGTGAATGATAACTGTTCTGAGTGCTTCCTTTGTGTGATGAGAATCAGCAGTCGTTCAGTTTTCACTTAATACCAAGCTGTGGATTAATCCTTGTGGGTAAAAGAGGTCATACATGTTGAATAGTAAATGGACTGCAGTGACACAGCACATTTATCCAAAGTGCTTACTCATGTTACTCACCCATTTACACACAAACCCACACAACCTACTGTTAAACTTAAGTATTTCTGTCCAAGCTGTTCTTTGCCGTGACGTAAGAAAGATTAGAAAAATGTAGTTTTTTCTTCGCAAAGTGACGACACTTGCACTTTGTGTTGAACATGATAATGAATGTGCCCCTGGTTTCACATCTTCTTCTTCTTCTTTGGGCTTTGAAGGGTGGCATTTGTCCCCCAGACACTACTTTGACCCCACAGAGCCAATAAAAAGGCTGGGTCATCGGCTAGACACACCAGACCAGACATATGTGAGCTGCCAATTGTGTGTTAGGTTACTTGGGTTTGAAACACTGACGCATTGTCACAACAGGTCTTGTCGTGCTGAGACTGAGAGGCTGTGTTGAAGCAGGGTTATCGTGTTAAAGGTTAATCTTCATTTGTTTCTCGGAGCAGACGCGTGTATTTACTGGGCAGCTACCAGATATCAGGTTAAAAATGCTGAAAATCAGACCTATACTAAAACATACTGTAAAGGAATACTTCCATTATTTCACAGTCAGGTATGTTATTGAGCTTTTCCAACTCAGTCAGTGTCTGGTCACGTCTTTCTGCCTTAATGCAGCTCTGCTGTCTGCCAACAGAACAACACATTCTTTTAATGTGAACAGATACCTCAGACAATCTAATATTTCTGCACAAACATGCACTGCCGTCATGTATAGACATCTTAGACAGTTAAACCCAAAAAAGGTCCAGGACTTCTTTTCTTTTTTTGTTACTTTAAACTTTTTGATTTAAACTTCCCTCAGCCTTCAAAGTGATTAACAATAATTCATTAATTTTCGAACAAATTATGGACACACCGTAATCTCTTCTCTTCTAATCTCACAGCCAAGAGAACAGGAAAGGCTCACACACGACGAGATTAAATGACGAGGTGACATTTGCAATAGGGAACATATCTGGTCAGCAGCTTTGCCCGTCTAAGCTGTTTAGCAGACAACCTTTGCCAAGGTCCAGGAGAGAACAAACACGCAGCCAAGTAGCAGGCTAGACAATGAACGCATCAACAAAAGACTACATGGAGGAGGGTTAGTCTGGTGGCTTGAATATTTTCTCATAATCGACTTTCAAATGTGCTAATAATATATTCTTGTTTCTTAAAGGTCACATATTTTTCAAAACACACTTCACCATGTTCCTCTAACACTAATATGTGTCTCTAGTCTGTCTACAAACCCCCCAATGATGAGAAAAGTCCATCCTCTCCGTCTTTTGCCTGCTCCACTTTTCAGAAAATGTGTGCTCAAACAGGCCGTTTGGAGATTTTCCCTTCATGACATCACAAAGGGCAGTAACCCCTCCCCCAGGTGGGTGACATTCCCACAGCTAGGTGTTTGTTCTGCCCTCTGAGTCTGCCTTCTCACCGTAAACAATAGGGCATGGAGCGAGAAAGCCCGAGCCACCCAAGCCCTTCCAGAGAGGGGCGTGGTCAGACACAGCTCATTTACATTTAAAGCTACAGACACAGAAACAGCCTGTTGTGAGCAGGGCTGAAATAGAGGGGTTTATAGGCATGATCAAATACAGGATCAGAGTGGATTTAGAACAAGACACTTCACACACATGTTTTGAGGAGCTCTGAGACTTATTTACACTTTTTTTTAAAAGAAGGATAATATGTGACCTTTAATGTTCAAAGTAAATTATCAAGTTAATGATTTCAAAATGTTGGACTTTATCCCCCAAAAAATGATAAATACATGCAAAAAGCTGGTTATCTCTGATGTGTTTTACTCTCCACTGCTGTGGAGATGTTAACAGTCCAGGGCACAGCGCGTTCTTTAACTATTTCACATCAGATTCATATCACTATGGTCTGTCTCTGTATACCTGGCACATATTCACAGGTAGAGGAGATACCACTCTCATGCGAGCTAACATTACATCACCCTCACTGTGTGGGCTTTGACTGCATTCTCCTCACACTTTCACTTGTTTTGACGGAGTGTGAGGGCTGCCTTCATTATGGGATTTTAGCAGTGCAGAGGTTAAGAAGCTTGTTGTCCCGCTGGCTGCGTTACAATCTGTAACCTGCTGATCCCCGAAAATAACCTGGGGAAATCTCACCATGTAACAGTCCTTAATCATCAATCATTGAATAACCTCTTAGTGTTTCAACTGTTTCTTCCAGTTTGACTTGAATTGATCAGATTTGTCTTTGATTTGTTTGGAGGTTTTTTTCACATTTGGAATTAACGGGGTTTAAGAACGAGCTTTTTTTGTCCACCATCAGAGATCACAGCGTGCGAAAGTAACATCACCAAGTGTGGCCATGGATGCCTGATCACAGACGAGGGTGCTGTCTGTGTGTGTCCTGATGGATCTGTACTGCAGGAGGATGGACAGGCTTGTACTGGTATGTGTAATAGATGCAACTGATTTACTGTAAGCCACTTAAGATAACAACTTCAAATCAACGGACTTGTTAAAGGAAGAATGGGGCCCCAAACACATTATCTTGCACTATGCTATTTGCTTTTTAGGAGTAGCGATCTGTGTTTAGGGTGCATTATGCTTTACAACACTTTCTGGCAGAAAGCCCTGAAGGGAAACTTCCCTGTTACTGGTCTTAGCCCGGTATTCTCGGCAAAGGAAAAGAAGGGATAAAGAAGTTAACGGAAGAAGTTATAAGCAGACGCTAAGAACAGAAGCGGAGCGAGAAGCCGGATGAGAGTTGATCTCGGACTGGCCTTTGTCATTGCTGTGAGGATAAATATCCTTAATTTAACCAGGGACAAGCCTCGTTAAGATTAGGTTTCCTTTGTACTGCAGAATTAGCTGCGCTTAAAAAAGAAGTAGGGAGAACACATGCCAAAAACAAACAAGCGATGCACTGAAATCCAGACTGATAAGCAAGAGTAAGATGTGTCAGCGATGACTTCCTTTTGGCAGAATGAGAAAGCTAATAGAGATTGTAGCTACTACATTATATGCAATGTTAATATAATGTAAATATCTTGCAATTAGGCAGTGGGTCAAAGTGGTCAATCTGAGGTAAGCCTAGCAGCACAGCAGGGCATTAACCTACTGTAGTGGCTTTGCATTGCTGCTCAACAGATATGAAACAGGTCCGGTAGACAATCAGGGCTGAAAACTGACTCTGCATGAACACAGTCTTTTCCGCTGTTGCAGGCTGCTCATCCCCAGACAACGGGGGTTGCAGTCAGATGTGCACACCTGTGACCCCGAGTAGGTGGCAGTGTAGCTGTCTACCAGGCTATCAGCTCCACCAAGACAGCAAGCGCTGCATTGCCTCAGGTGAGTCATATGGCACAGCAGTCATCTGAGGTGGATACGCCCTTATAGATAGACCTCTTCCCATCGTTCTTTTCTTAATCTTACTTTTCATCAGAACACATTCTGTGATTTAAGTTAAAGATCACTGGGATATATGCAAAATATGAGGTGAGTGGTAAAGCATGAACTACATTACATGTCGTTTTGAAATGGAACATTTTTCTTCCTCAGGACCACCGCCTTATCTTCTAGTTGCCAATCTAGTGGATGTGAGACAAATTCATCCCGATGGCTCTGGGGATCGAACCCTTGTCCAGGATCCCAGAGGAACAATTATAGCTTTGGACTACGACCCAGTTCAGAACCATGTAAGAAGAGTTTTAGAAGCATGAGCAGCACGATGTGTACACTAGTCTGTTTAAAGAGATGGCTTTCCTTATTGAGAGAAGATTAAGGTTTTGTAGAAGACAGCTAGTGACATCTAGTGGACAGACAGGGTACTGTGATACCCTGTAGGGTTCACTAGTGATAAATGATGTGCATGATTTTTACTTGACTTTTTCACAGTTGCAATAACTATCATTAAATGCTATACTGCTTATATATTTTAAAAACATGAATTTGCTTGCTATTTTTGTTGTCATGCATTTTGAAGGTTTACTTTGCAAGCACAAGGCAGAAGACGATTGAGCGTGTTGATTTGAACGGTGGGTCAAGAGACGTTCTTGTGTCTGATGGTTTGGACTCTCCTGAAGGACTGGCTGTGGACTGGCTCCACCGCAGGATGTACTGGACTGATAAAAGGTGTGTGGTGTTTGTTCGAACCTCCTGCATGGACATTAGTGTGGCTGACAGTTGCTCTTAAATCTTTATATGAGGGAAATAAACCATTTCATGAGCCTTTTGAATTGGATTTTACTTTATATTCAACAAACTCTCATTGCTAAACTTTAGCAAAGTTGAAATGGTTTCTGGGTATATTTTTGTGTTACACTTCTGTATATTTTTGTCCTCCAGCCAGGCGACCGTCGACTGCAGTAACTTGGCTGGACTAAACAGGGAAACTCTTGTGAGCAAAGGGCTGGAGGAACCGAGAGGAATTGCAGTTCATCCTTTGGCAAAGTAAGTGTTGCTGCTAACAATATGTGACAGAGTAGTTTTTCAGATTATCTCTGACAGTGCGTGATGTACGTCTTCAATCTGAAAGGAAACTTGATTTGCTAATATTTCCACAAACTATTCAAGTATTTTCAATGAATCTAAGATACACTCAAGCCCCGTTTCCATCAAGCGGTCCAGTTCAGCTTGGTTCAGTACGTTACACATTTATTGGCGTTTCCACTGTCAAAAGTTGGGAATGGTACCAAAATAACGGATCCATACAGTCCTACTTTTTTGGTAGCCTTCTGTTGGGATGCCAAGTGTACCGATCTGACCCTAAAGGTTAGAGCTAGACACACAGCAGTCTGATGATTGGTCGAAAAAGAATTTACTCCCTGTGCGACAAACACAAAGCGCACCATGTTTAAATATCCTTCAGATTTGGAGAGAGTCATTTCAAGGCTGTTTTTGATCTTTGTTTACTGTGTCACTTTCTTCTTATTTGTTGAATTTGTTGGCTGTCTACACTTTGTCGCATCCCTGTGATTAAGTGATGTGTAAGGGAACGGTTGGCTGTGGAAACGTAAGCAAGGTCAGGGTTTATAGTATCAAACTGAACCAAACTGTCGGAACCAAACCGAACCGCTTGGTTGAAACGGGGCTTAAGAATGCTTTTTCTTAACTTTTTGAGGAAGTTGTTCTGGACTGATATGGGGGCCCAGCCTGTTGTGGAGAGTGCGTCATTGGAAGGGGCCGACCGTGTTGTCATTGCTAGCACCAACCTTGTATCACCAAGCGGCCTGACCATCGATTTCACTGAAGATCGTCTCTTCTGGTGCGACCAGAGGAGGGGTTTGGTGGAGACCGCTGCCCTGGATGGCTCCAATCGTCGGGTCCTGTTAGAGAACCAAGTAGGTGAGGCTATTGAAACACATACATGTTTAAGTTTACTGTATTTTAATTTCAAACCTTGTGGCCATTATCCGTTTCCATTCTAAGAGTCGGCATCAACATGCAAAAATAAAAATGCCTCGGACACTATAGAGCAACTACACTTATCATGTAACTGTGGGCTGCTTTCCTAGCTAGTACATATGACTTCTAGTTAAGCATTACAAAGTGTTGTAGATCCCACTTCCTGTTTCAGCCTACTTCCTGCCTTCAACCTATCAGGTCACAGCTGAGTAATTAAGAGGTCTGCAGCAGGTCTTTGTATGCTGCGCGCCGCGTGTGTGAATCCGCCTTTAGACTTAGAAAACTTTATTCATCCCAGAGGGCAATTCAGTGCCACAGTCCACCCAGACCATGCATACATTTGCAAACAAACTACAGATGGAGTATGTCAAGACAAACAACTCAGTACTTCACTAAATATTAACGCTGCCAAAATGACACCCTCATGTGGTCTCTTTAAGCAATGACACCCACAAGGGCCAGCCCAGAACCCACGCATGCACGAGGAGAACATACAAACTCCACACAGAGCCTGCTGTCCAACGGGTGTTTGTACCAGGAACCTCCTAGCACAAACCACTATACCAACGTGCAGCCCGAAATAAAACAATATTCTTGGCAAAGAGCCAACCATGGTTTGTGATTTTGGATTAGCACCTAGGGTGGAAAAACATATCTCAAGGGGAGCTCTGACCACGCCTCCAGACGTGCTCTAATTAGGACATCTGCGCCCCTTGTCATGTCCCTTTTGCCCAACCTGGGGGTCGCACCCCACAGTTTAAGAACCACTGCTGTAGATTTTTACATACCATTTATACAAATACTCCAATGGCTCTTACCTTAAAACACTAACAAATCTCTGGTCTTCTTTCTTCTATTCTGATTGATCCAGGTCGACCTTTTGACCTTGCAGTGTTTGAAGACAGGTTGTGGATCTCTGATTGGGAGCATCGGCAGCTGAGGAGCGTACACAAGCGTACTGGGAAGAACCTGCAGCGTATCCACGTCAACATGGTCCAACCAGCGTCCGTCGTGGTGGTTCATCCTCTTTCTAAACCAGGTACAGAGACGCGACAAGGACTGATCAGAAATTAGACAAGGAGAGGAGGAAGGATTATAAAATGATACACAATCATAGTTATACCCTGCTGCCTGTGCATGTGTCAGAATCTACTAATCAAACTGATTTTTGCACATTTATAGAATTTGAGATAAAGGCTCAGATTTGTGTTTGCCTTTAAACGTAAATAAATACAAACATTCCTCCATACTCTGTATCTTTATCTACAGGTGCCGACGTTTGCCTCCACCTGAATGGAGGTTGTGGCCAAGTGTGTGAAAGTGAGCTGGGATTGGCCCACTGCTCCTGCCTATCACGCTACGTCCTATCAGCAGATGGAAAGAGCTGTTCGCCTGCCGACGCCTCCAATAAAACAGCAACAGGTAAATTCATTTGAAGATATCTTACGACCTTGCATTCACTTTTTTTACAAGCTATGACCGTCTAACTGTGTGAATTTTATCAAGTAGAATCTGAAGACGGCGAATCCAATGATTTCGCGTCCCTCAAAAATAAAACATTCAACGATGAGAGCACACCTGGACAGTCAGACTCTGATGTGAGCAGTGAACCAGCTCTCTACACGGACAAGATGGTTTCAGGTAACAGTTAACCCTCCACAGTGAATATCTGGCAGCTCTCTCTATTCTCTAACTTTTACTCAATGTTATGGTTCCTTGTGTCCTCTTTCCCGTCAGACCAGAATGAGTGTTACTCACTGCGCTGTGATGTAAATGCACAGTGTCTGCTCATTGCTGGCAGCCCAACCTGTACGTGTGTGGAGGGTTTTGCAGGTGATGGCCAGTTATGTGTGGGTGAGTCCTTCCATCTGTTTTAGTACTATAAAAAGGATGCAACAGGGGTTTGCTTTTCATAATAAGGCAAAGGTAACACCACTAGAAAGGAGCAAAATGTCATTTTACATATAAAACATTAAAGGAAGAATGGCGACTCTTTGATCCAGCAGGTGTCGCCATTGAGCACCAGCATGACACCAAAACAACCTGCTGTTTAGCCACACCTCCTCTATTCTGAAGCCTCCGCTCTCCTCCAGTGACAAACCTCCAACCCCATATTGTCCTTTACTCTGCAGACCAAATGTTAACTCTTTCCTACGTGCAAGATTCATGTGATGGATGCAATCAAGTACCAAAGAATTTGCCCAAGAGTAGTCCGAGTGAAATTCTGTGTCATCATTCGTTCCTTAGTTTGACTGCAGAGCTTGACAAAATTAATGGACGCTTATTTTTGTGGACCTGCTGCTTTAAACTGCTCCAATGGAAGTGTAAACCTTCATGCTGTCGGTCTGTTTTCCTTTTGTTTCAGATATCGATGAGTGTAAACAGGGAACGCACACCTGTGGCAAAAACGCAGAGTGCCAAAATAACCTTGGAAGGTATCAATGCAAGTGCCAAGCTGGATACCATGGCAACGGGAAGTCATGTCAAGGTGTGTCTCCTTGATTTACTGCATGTACAAGTTTGAGAAGAGGGGGGTCGCGAGAAGCCTTCAAGAAAACCAATACCAATACATTTAACTGGTATATTTTACCCATTATTGTAATTATTATACAAAAAAGAAAAAAAAATCATTGAGGGAAATGAAAATGATATTCATGTATAAAATGACTTAAAATGTAAGTTTGCACATGAAGCAACAGTGAAGGTGAACACACCTGTGTGTCTCTAACGTTTAGTGTGTCCGCTCAGTGCTAATGTCTTTAACATGATAATAACTGGTATTCTGCTTCTAGCGTTTCTTACAATAAATTACTTTATACAATCATTTTAGGGTGTTAAGGCAGTTTTTCTTTTGTGTTACCAGTGTTTGGATTGGTCTATCACTTTGTG
The DNA here is from genome assembly GCA_020745685.1 of Tautogolabrus adspersus. Classification (NCBI taxonomy): domain Eukaryota; kingdom Metazoa; phylum Chordata; class Actinopteri; order Labriformes; family Labridae; genus Tautogolabrus; species Tautogolabrus adspersus. The sequence goes on along the minus strand of CM036540.1, from coordinate 32,500,129 downwards.
TGCATCACTGCCTTTTACGCCTAAGCCATAGGGAGAGTGGGGATCTCCAGGACAGTGGGGGTCCCAAGGGACAGTGGGGGTCTCTAGAGTCTGGCACCCTTATTTTGGGGGTTGCAAGCTGAAAAGTTGGGATCCCCTGACTTAGATAAGTGTTTATGCTATTGCTGCAGCTCAACATGTGAACTATTTAAAATGGCGAGAGAAAAAATCTAAAGCCAGTCAAGTGATTCAATAGAAGTTACACAAGCCCACGATGAACTCACAGGGATGTATTATAACCTTTTCTTGTTATACATGGAATACAAGTTTGCATGATTTGAAAGGGCAGTCAAAGAAACGACGTACTGTAGATCTGACTCATTCAATCTAATTTATCCCGACTCCACTCAAGAGTTGGAGACCACATCGCCGTGGGTGACGACCGGGAGCCCTGCCGATGTCACCACCCTGCACCACAACAGTAACTCAGTCGAGAGTTGCCCCTCCACCCATGAGTCCTACTGCCTGTACGAGGGTGTCTGCTTCTACTTTCCTGAAATGCAGTCCTATGCTTGCAAGTCAGTAATACCCATGGTTTACCCCCGCCCCCCCCCTTTGTATGACCACTGACCTCCTACAGTTTGCATGTTGACCTACAGACATAAAGTCATTATCTGTTTTGGAGTAGATAGTTTCAGTTATTCTCTTTGTTCATTTCCTGCATCACTCACTGTCAGCTTGTATCTGCTCATCTTACATGGTAGTTACAGCTCTCCAACAGTAGGTGTCACTATTTCCACACGATTAAACCCACCTCCTTGTGTCAGAGTGGCTGTAAGAGACAGGACCCTAACCATGGTTATACTCTAGCAGTTGGTCAGTGGTGTCATTATTTTATTTTGGGAACACTATTCCTGCAAAAATTGTGACTTTGTTCAATCTGTTGCAGCTGTGTGTCGGGATACATGGGGGAGCGTTGTCAGTTCAGTGACCTGGAGTGGTGGGAGCTTCAACAGGCCGAAGAGGAGAAGAGAAGAAATGTAGTCATCGCCGCCTGCATGGTGGTCCTTGTGTCCCTGCTCTCCATCGCCGCCTGCGTCACCTACTGCTTTGGGTGAGAGGGGAGAAGGGGGAGGAATTACAAATGGAGGTCCACAGAGTATTAAAATACACAGTAAACCAATAAACAAAAAAAGTGCATGAAGAGAAGAAGAAATCGAAAAATTAACCTTGCTTGGAAACAGTGACACACTAGTACCCCAAACGAATATCAATTATGGACATATTATAAGATCTGATGAATGTAAGAGTTTCTCAGGACTTCTGGTTGGAACACCTTCAGGATGGCAGCATAGTGACCTCCCGATTGCGCCCTCGTAAAAGACATTGAACTACCCCCAAAGTACCAATTACTTATACAAATTTAACCCAGTAAGAACAGTGGTAACAATGGATACCAGGCTAAAGTACACAGCAAACAGAAATAAACCAGCTACATTTAGCAAACAGGTTAAGAGTGTCTCCAGGTCCTAAAGTGTTTCAATGTGAATACAGAAATGACAAAAACTGGGAAGAGTTCGATTAGATATATGATCATATATTTTGATGTATTTTCTGGTGTATGCATTTCAATCACCATGCATAAATAAGCTGTGGCAGCATGAGACGGCAGATAGTAAAGGAGGAGCTTCAGCAGCAATGAATGAGCTGACTGCATCGAGAGCTGTCTATCAAACGCAGGGTGGCATGAGCCGTGTAATGTTGGTGTCTCAGTGTGACTGCAGGGGGTCATGGTGCAGGTCACGGTAGCAGGAACGAACGGCAGCATTCAAAGCCTGGTTAGCTGAGTGAGGGGCATTCGTACACTACATAGGGAATCCCGCCTCCCTCTTATTTCCACCTGAGCTGACTCTAAAGAGCTGATTTGTTTTATGGTTGTTTCGCTGTTGGCATTCTCCACTCTTTTGACTCTTAAAGCACAACCCCCCGCTCCTCCATCGACTACATCCTAATGTTCGCAGTCCTGGCTCCCCTGTGGAAGTGGCACGCTTTCAATTACATGCTTGGTTTAGCTTGTTCTACAGCAATTACACATAAAAATAGGTCATTTCTCGGCTACAGAATGGAGCCGCTGAGGTATGACCCCGGTGGAAACGCTACATGGCCGCCAATAGCTCTGCCTCAAATTGCCTTCTGCACTTGACTGCGAGTGCACTTACACAGTGTGTGAGTTTGGGGCGTTAGTTTCCTCTGCAACACACATACACAAGCAAAGTATATCAGACAGTACACGGCAATAACAGCTATAAAAAGAACATGCAAACAAATCCAGTTTATGCTTTTATTTTGAATTGTTGTACTGTCCTAAGTTAGGAGTACTTTGCTTCCTGTTTGGATTCAACCATGCTTTTATTTTGAAAGAAAATAAGGAATGTATGGTGGATCTGAAGTTCACGGCATCATTTGAACCACAGAAAAAGGAACTTGTTAAGGATTGAAAAATAAACTGAATCAGTTAAAGGGAACGGTTAAAAAAAAAGTGAAATGTGTGATGTCATAAATTTTACTTTGGACTCGTCAACTCAGCCATCTGGGAGTAAGGGTTAGGGTTACAGGTGTGAATGTGAGTGTGTCTCTGTGTCATGACCAGTCCAGGGTGTAACCCTGCCTCTCGCCAAGTGTCAGCTCCTGCCCCCCTTGACCCCGAACATGAAAAGTGGTGTAGATAATGGATGGATGGATGGATACATGTATGAAAAGCAGCTTCACATCTGTGGTGTGGTTGTTTTGGTGTCTTTACAGAAAAGGGTACGGGGCATTACACTGTCAACACCTCACTCTCAGGTTGATTTTTTTCTACTAAGGTAAATTAGAATGGATAATATTTCAGCCACGTCATCACCTCGACCATGACTCGTTAACCATACCGTTTATTAATCACTCAGTTGAGTTAGTTTGACCCTTGAATTTTATACAAACGTTAAACGTGTGTTTTTTCTGTCCTCCGTGCAGAACTAGAAAGTTCTTCCACAAACAACCCTCGGTGGATAATGTGAGTGAGACCAGCGTGACGGATGAGAGCATGTCAGAGAGCACCACCACCAGCGTGCCTCGGGTAAGAAAATCATCATCACGCTCTGAATAAATAATAAAATCAAGTGGAAAAAGTCTCCGTATGAACCAGAGATAAAAGTCAATCAGTCTAAGTGGATCCATGTGCTGGGAGAAGAGAGCCTAAAAGGTTTCACCGGCTTACGTAGAGGCTTGAAGTCGTCTTGTTGAATTCTTGGCTTTATATCGTGGAACTATGGCGTGATTTACAAAACAAGCCGTTTAGCGACCTCTGCAGACTAATCCTGGGATTACTCCAACATACGTTCGCCTCATGGTCTGAAACCATGTGCAGACTTTAAACAAACGTGGTCATGAAGTCACTCAGTCACAGAGATGATAGCGATAACCTTCCTAATAAACTCCTTTATGAATCTGCAGTTCTACATGGTGGTAGAAAGCGGGGTGGAGGGAATGGTCATCCCTGCCATGGGCTGTCCAAGGAGAGCTGTGTGTCCGTCCTGCTCTTCAGAGACAGGTAGCAAAAACTCTATTTTAAAACTTGCATTCATCTCTGCAGACAGAACTGAGATTATTATTTTCAGTATTTAAAACTACGATAACTCCACCACCATACAGTGTGATTCAAATAACTACATGTTTGTTTGTTTTGTTGTTTTCCCAGCTGACAGTGCTGTGACTGAAGAGTCGGGAACATTTTCCAAACACAACAGAGGGTATGAGTGCTCAATGGTGTCAGCTGTTGCCATGGAGACCACAGACCCCACTGCCCTTCACTCTAGTCCATCATTGTCGAGCTCATACACCTGCACGACTTTCAAGCCATCACTCACTCTCTCGCAGACACCCAGCCCTCCTCCGCCTCCTAGTTCTTCTCCGTGAGGCCGACATGTCAGTGCAGTTAAAGCACACGTAAACACCTGACATAAAAAAAACTGGGCTTGTCACAATACCAGAATTTTAAAGTCAGATACGTTTCTCGTGAAAATGTAAATGATGTCGTTAACTGTTTCCATACCACAGCAACAAAAATACAAGTCCTAGACTTGGTTTTAATGACCAAACGCTCCAGATCTCTCTCTCTCTCTCTCTCTTTGGGTTAAAATGACTTGTTTTAAAGCTCCTGTACTTTTTGATCAATCTGTAAAAAAACAGAGATCGTTTGAAAAACGAACAGATCCACACAGCCAACTCACCAAATGTTAGGGCCTTTATAAATAAGGCATGATTGGTTCATACTGTGCATGATTGCTCCTCTCTCCTCCCGCTGGTCTGTGTTCACATTAGTAACATCGTTCCGTACACTTGAGTATGTACACTTTCTGATACAGCAGGGGGCAGTATGCACATAGCTGGTTTGTAAATACGCCAAGAAGCAGAAAGAAGAAGAAGTAACCATGGCAACCACTCGCCGACTGAGTCCATCCTGTTAACTGTGGATGTTTTTGTTATTTCTGAGACGCCAACAACAACCCTCTTCCTACTTCCACATCTACAGTGCTGCTCAGAGGATGAAACGGGCCGTGCTGCTCGGATACGACGGTTTTTCAAGCAACAGGAGCTGCTAAGAATTTTGTCATAGCCTATACAGTAACTGTCCACTTCCTTGTTTGAGCATGGCTGCGTTCACATCACTCAGCAGACTGTACTTGAGTAGCCAACACATGAATGGTACCCGAGAGCGGACTGGGACCCGGTGCCCAAGTTTGTGTTCACACTGATCAAATGACCCAGACTTTGGGGTCAAGCGTATTTGGATCGGGGCCCAGGTCCGTAGTTGTCCATTTTTCTCATTTTCAGAAATGCAGTATTTGGATTCAAAGTCTTCCCTTCATTCATATTCACGTGATATTGTAGCTGAGGATATACGAGTATAAGCTGCATGAATCTAGTTTAAGATAAAGTGTATAGCATGTTTGTCTTTGAATGTTTCAGAAGTCTATCCTGTCAAGTTTGTAAAAGCTAAGCCATAAAAATGTAAAAAACAAAATACCATCACTCAACAATTAGACGAGATGTAAACCAGATAGAAACTGAAAATGCTCCGTACATCTTCACAGATAAATCTTCTATCACACAGCAAGTCATTATTGTAACCTGTACTGCCTTCACTCTATCAAAGTATAAATGTTGAATAGCCTTCGATGTTGTAGTTCCCGTCTTCGTGATCTGACTGTCACTTGTTGTGTTTGTCATGTTGTTGCATCACCTAATAAAAAAAAGAAAGAAAATGCTCCATACATGTGCATGATCATATTTTACTGTGAAGGCGCTCATCTGTGCAACGCCACAAACATGACAACTGAGAGACAGTTAGCAAATAGTGTGTTTATTTTTATACAGAGATCTAGGTATACTTGTTCTAACGCTCTAGTAAGGACTGTGAGAAATAAGACGAGAGTGACCGGGACAGCATGGCTGACTGATGATTGATTGGTTGTTTGGAAAGGGAAGATATCGCACGATTCATTTCTGTATTTATCTGTCCAACAAGCTCACTACAGATTAAAGAGAAGTAAAGGTCGTATTTACTTTACATGCGACATCCAGCATTGATACTTACACTGTGTCCAGCTCTTTTCAGAGTCGTTGTGCCGTCACTGAAAATATTACGTTGCAAGAGGAAGCTTGTTTTTGTTCAAATCAATAAAATTACTTTCACACAAAAATGTGCTGGGTTAATAAAAGCAACATATTTGACGTTTACCTGAGCGCACTGGATTGATTGAAAACTTCAGTTTGTACTCAATTACTTTTTTCTAGTAGCATTATAATTAAAAGATGATTGTAGCCACTCATAGCTGGATTTATCTGGCTCCCCCCCATCACTCAGCTCCGTTGATGATGCTTTTTCTATCCTCCAACAAATCTAACGCTCTAGTGATGTCGGTACCACCGCTGCCACCCTCTGCCGCCGCCCGCCCCATCTGTCTTTTTTCTATTTCTATCTCTCTCTCTGTCTGGGACTCGGTCTCAAGGTTGACTGGGAATTGTTAATAGAAGGACCCACTAGCTCTTTGTTTCATGGCAACGGCAGAAAACAAAGCACTTTAACTCAAAAACCATCAGGGGCCACATCGATATTGATTTTCCTGGCAGGACACACTTATCTATATATTGGTCTCCATTAGGGCTAACAGATAGGTTAGGGCACCACTCTAAACAGAAGCACATCAGCCTTCAAGTAAAGATGAAATTGGGCCCAGTGTCAATTTATCTTGTATTACTGCTCAATTGGGGCAACAGGGGGCAATAGAGTCACTGACACTGTAAGTAACAGAAGCCTCGAGGGGTTTCAGTCTTGTATCACTTTTGGAGGTGAATAAATAAACTCTCCTTTCCCTTTTGATTGGTGCATTTAGCTCACGCAGAAATACCTATCATAAATACGCCATTCAAACTTAGCTAAATTGATCATGCAGTGGACTCAAGCTGAACATGTTGATCCTCATGAGGGTAAAATGAACGCGAGGTCTTTTGCATCATTTTTAGCCACATTAACTTAAGGCCCCGACGGCGATTCAACAAAACTAGGGCGACAATCGCTCACTGACGGTCCAACCAGGACCGATGGCCGACGATCTCCTTGGTGTGTCAGGGCCTTTAAATCGTTCTTTTCTCCACATCTCACTGTTTTGACTTTTAGACTTCTAACAAAGACAAAGAAAAAGATAATCCATCTCCTTTGAATTCATCGACGTAGATTTTAAGAAAAGCTATGTTGGAACTCAAATCTCCTCTTAGTTCCCCTAACTAGGCTTCAAGTTCAGCGTTTCCATATAGCTGCTTTAGTTAGGGGTCTATCCAATTTTCCGAGATGTCTGTCCATCATGAGTCTGGTTCTGCTCGAGGTTTCTGCCTCTTAAAGGACGTTTTTTCTTGCCACTGTTACTTTGCTAAATGCTTAGTGGTGCTCATCAAATGAATGGAAGGGGAAATGAACATGAAGTGAAGATAAGATGAAATGTATTGTCCCAGTGGGGAATTTGCCTTGGACTACTCCGTGCTCTGATGCAGTAACCAACAAGTTAATATGTCAGATTGTAGTCATTCCAGCTGTAGTGCCTCGATAGGTTGGTGGTACACACACAAAAAAATGACCGTTTTGGTGTGTGTGTCTCTTTAAATGCAATGAGCCCCCCCTGAGTTTTCCCGGTAGACATCACTCATTCGATAGCGAGAATAAAAATGGCGGACCTGCTCAAAAGTTTAGCTCTCGGCTGGGGGTGGAGTCCATGGGTGGAGATACCAGGGGAGGGGAGGGTATTTGTTTACCACAATCCCACTGTGACATCACAAGGAGAGCCCATTTGAAACGGAGCATTTTTCTCTGTGTTGTAAGACTTCTGCAGACCACAAACAAAGGACTGGATGGGTTTATTTCACATTGTGTGGGTCTGTAGACTCTCAGGTTACCCAGATACATGTTCAAAAACAATTTCAAAGTGGATTTGTCAGAATATGTCCCCTTTAAAGAAAAACAAGGTTTTCAACTCGTTAGGGAACGGGAGAAGACAGGACAGGCAATTCTTCAGAAAAAGTCCGAAACATACACGAGTAACAGTGTCACCATTCCTTCTCCATTAGCTGATTCTGTAGTTTTCTGCCAGATGGGGTTAGCTTTGCTTTATCGCTCACGCCTCCGTCTCAGCCCGGAGGACAGCTGATGAGGGCTAAAGAGGGAATTAGCTACCCACTCAAAGGCTTTGCTCTGATCCTTTAGGTCAGTGTTTGGTCCCTCCAGCTCTTGAGCAGGACAGGGTAACACTAGTTTGGGAGGATTTGGGTAGATTTAAAATCCAAAGAGGAGGGGGTCTAATGCATGTACTGCACATAGACACATGAGCCAGAATCTATGGATGCACCACAGAGGAGGGAAAGTCCCAAATGTGGGTCCTCCCATGGTAGTTTTGTCTCCTGAGGGGCAGTTGGGTGGGATATATACTTTCTTTGAAGCAGCAGCCTCGCAATACTTACCATTACATAACAAAAACACACTGAGAATACTAAAATGTTTTTTGGTTCTTATCGAGAAGATCAACACAAACAGAAGAAATATGTTCAGTTATAGCAGAGCTCTCACACATGCTCAAAACTCCTGAAAAGCTCCTGAAAAAAACATACATGGATGTTAACATGATCCAGTTTTTATCTCTCAGGTAAATTAAATAGGGATGCACCGATTCAACATCCGTATCGGCACATCCACAAATAATGCTGCATTAACCGATGTCAGTAGTTGATGTTTATTTGTTGTGCCAAATCAATTTATTGCTGACATCTAGTGGACCTAACGACTGATTCAGAGACGAGGGTTTTTATTAGGTAGATGAAGTCACCTGTTGGACAAACTCTGACTTGTTTACATGTCAAACATGAGCGTAAATGTTGGCGGTGTGGGAGTCTGACACCAGAAGAAGTCATGAAACAAACATCAGAATCACATTCAGCAATCGGCTTAATTGTTATTTCAAGAATCGATGAATGCATCGGCCCAGATTTCTCTAAACGTTGCATCTCTAAAATTACCGGCAGACAGTAGAGTGTTTTATTTGAAATAGCTTGTGTTGGATCTTTATTACGTGGTGGCTATTTAATCATTGTCATTTGACAGGATCAAAAGCCCAAACATCATTATAGAATCAAATTGCTTTTACAGTTTACATTCTTACTTCTCCAGACGATCACCAGAAAACAGAGGCACGTGATCAGAATAAAAACACTTTGAAAAGGAGAATTGGGACACTAAGTTCATGGGGCTTTTTAGTTTGAGTCTGGACTGGTTGGTCCAGCAGATGGCGATAGCGCACAGGGAAAACAATTCCATGCATTGCCCTTGAGAAACTGTGATATTTGCAGTAGCAGCAGCAGTGAATCAGAAATGATTAGCTTGTCAGTAAGTTACATGTGAAAACATTTCTTCATCCCTTAATGTAGACTGCAGCTTACCTCGGCTTTGATAGTCTTGTGGTAAATAAAAATCAAATCAAATTCAGATCATTGTTGCAACAACTTTGTGAAGCTTCTTTTTGCATATTCAGCCACACTGATGCAAACTCACACTAATAGTGCTTTCACACTTGCAGAGAACTCCTGAAAAACTCCTGATATTTCCAGGAGGAGATGTATTTGTGAACGCAGAGACACATTTTTCACTCCGACTTCACCCGGAGTTTCTCCTGCCAGACCCCTCAACAAGTTCGAGTGAGCTGATGTGAGACAGCAGCAGGATATTCTCCGGAGAATTCACCTCCAGCCAATGGGAGGGGGAGTGACGTTTATATCCTGTGACTGGAGTCAGTGCATTGACTGTCTGCCCACAACTGCTACGATCTCCACGCACATAATTAACCTGCTGCATCATGTTGTCCTCCGCTCTTTCGTTGACATTGTGATTCTGCCGAACTACACGTAGCGTTGGTATGAAGGTAACTAGTCTCATTGAAGCATCCTGTAGCGGACTCTGCTGCTTCGTCTGCTACTTCGGTGTCTTTTTTTAACATCATGTCTTACCTCAGGAGACCCCCCCCCCTCCCGTCTGACAGGGATAGTCTCCTTCTGTGAGGTTCATGTGTGAACATTCAGGTCAGCAGAATCTCCGGAGCAGTCCTCCTGAAATTATCTAGATATTTTCAGGAGTGCATGTGTGAAAACCGCTAAAGTCTTTACAGCCACTTGTGCACACATTACTGTGCAGGATGAACATTCTCAGCATGTCCCACTTCTTGTGGTTTATTATTCATATAGTGGATGCAGCTGTTTGTTTCTTTATGACTTCATATTTATATGAAGATTACAATCACGATAACCTATTCAATCCTTGAATAGGCTAACTGAGATTCCAGCTGTAAAGTATCTGTAAGAAATGAAGATAAGAAATACGTCACAAACAGTCAATAATTCACATTCTGTTTCATAGACAATCCTCATATCCGAACCCTACAATGAGTTCAACTGACACTGTACAATAACAACGGCTGCCTTCTGTTCACATGTCCATGAACCAGTCGACTGAAACTGAAAACAACGTATAGAATCCAGCACGGCAACATTCTCACATTCTCTGCAATTAAATGTGACTCAACAAAAGGTACGTAAGCCTGTAAAAACACGCTAATCAATCACTTTCCTGTCCAATCATTCCTGAACGACACAATGACAGTGTTGTAGTGTTGTTTGTTTCAATACTTTGCTTGAGGTTTTTTTTAATCACCATCCTGCCGCCTCCACAAAAGACCAACCTTGAAGAAAGTTTGTTTAATTGAAGCGTCATTAAGACTTCAATTACTATAAGAACAAAAACACTGGGCAGATATTAGTCACACTCACACACACACTCACACACTGATCCGATGTTGTAGAGGCTTAGCCGACGCTGCAAGCCACTGAGGTGCTTCACCTGGATTATAATGACGTGTTGTCAGATGAATGAAAGTCTAACTCTCACGTTGCATTGTTCACCATGCCATGCATTTATTTTACGTTCACTGGCTCCACATGTCCATTTCCACACCAAACAAAAACTCAGCTTGTAACTCTTGTAACTTTTAACTTGCGGTCAAAAAACAGTTTTCCCTTCAGGGTGGAACACCTGACCAGTCACAAAGGTTGCTACCTTATATACTGGGAACCATTAATCACCCTGTGAGATCCTTTAACCAACACAACACCTGTTACTTTGATAATATGCTCCTACAAGTAGGCCTATATTTCCAATCGTCACATTTAATTGAAACAAGTATTTTATTTAAGGAAGGCTTTGTAGTCACGGCTTCATTCTCATAACCGGTGACATAACAAACAAGGTAATGACGTAAAGTCATACAAAGTATGAAGGTTTGAAAACACTTCAAATCACAGCTGGGTTCTTTGATTGGATGGACAGACGTATCCTGTCTGAATGTGACCACATACTGTAGCTGTATTTATTGTACTGTATGTATTACAGGGTGGCTGTGGCTCAGTGGTAGAGTCGTCGTCTCTCAACTGGAAGGTCGAGGGTTCGATCCCCAGCTGCTGCAGCAACATGTCCGATGTGTCCTTGGGCAAGACACTTAACCCCGAATTGCTCCCGCTGCTTCGTCGGTGGCGTATGAATGAGGTTAGTCACATCTGATGGTCTCCCTACACAGCAGCTTCTACCATCAGTGTGTGAATGTGTAGGTGCGACCTGCTGTGTAAAAGCGCTTTATAAGCTCAAGTCCATTTACCATTTATTTTTTTACATACTTTAGTAATCCCACTCTGTTATTCAGAGACATGTTTCTCACACATGCACAGCACAGGACATGCATAAAGAGTGGGGCTGCTACACAGAGCTGTAGGGGGTTCGGTGCCTTGCTCAAGGATACCTCGGCAGTACTCGGGAAATGACCTGGCACCTCTCCAACAACCAGACCAACTTACATACTTTGGTCCGCACCGGGAGCTGAACCTGCGGCCCCCTGGTTCCCAACCCAAGTCCCTACAGACTGAGCCACTGCTGCCACATACACGTGATATAAAGGAGAAAACTATGGAGAACTGTGTACGAGGAACGTTTTTAAACAGCACACATGTTCAGCTGTCACAGCAGACCGAAGCAGAGATGAAACTCACACGGGTGCATTCCAGAACGGGTTGACACGTTAAAGCCTAAAGGGTGTTGTAAATGCTCAGGTAACACCGACACGTCACGAAGCAGTAAACGGGTTCATCAGAGACACCTGTGATTCAGATTTTCATGAAGAATGATTAAAAGACTTCATAACAAATTACTCCTCTATGCAGTTTCTTAAATCATTGTTTGAGATGTGTGACTACGGTGGCCCTGAAGGTCAAACACACACACACATGTCATCACTGCAAACATATTTAATGAAATATGCAAATAGTATCTCGGTCACTTTATTGTATTATATTGTTTTTTATTATGCAGAAGCCAAAAACAGGAGGGGCAAGGCGAAATAAAAACATTGCACACCGTTTTGTACATCCAGCAAAGAATTTAGTGAGAGGACTTCCAGGTAAGCTTGACGCTAACAAAGCCCCCCCCCCCTCCCCCACTGAAGATCTTTGTGCAGCCTCGCTCTGAGTGATTATGCAGAGCCCTAAGGTCCGCCTCTAGAGGTGACTGCAACATCCCAAAATGAAGTTCTGTCAGTTCTTTCAGTCGGCCCTTTTGGCCACTTCACATACAGTTATTGTATGTTTTATGTAGCACTTTCTATCTCAGTAGTGTATACTTGTCCATCTATCCATTTTCCTCCGCTTATCTGAAGTCGGGTAGCGGTGGCAGCAGGCGCAGTAAGTCAACCCAGACTTCCCTCTCCCCATCAACATTGTCCAGCTCCTCCTCCTGGGGGATTCCGAGGCGTTCCCAGGCTAGACGGGATATATAATCCCTCCAGCGTATTCTAGGTCTGCCCCGGGGTCTCCTCCCGGTTGGGCGTGCCCGGAAAACCTCGAAAGGGAGGCGTCCAGGAGGCATCCTTAACAGATGCCCAAACCACCTCAGCTGGCTCCTTTCGATGCGAAGAGTAGCAGCTCTACTCCGAGCTCCCCATGAATGTCCGAGCTCCTGACCCTCTTTCTAAGGCTGAGCCCTCCGGAGGAAACTCATTGCACTACCACATTAAAGTGTATACTTGTGAAGTAAATGACCTGCACTAGCATCTTGGTTACTTTTAAATGTGTCCTTCGTATTGCAGCGTACTGTTCAGTGTGTACTTCAGGTTTCTACTGAGTAAGGAACCTGCATTAGCATCTCTATTATCTAGCTATTGTGTATTCTATACTGTCCCTTATATCAAGCCGTGTGTTATTGTCCTCCAGTTATTTGTTGTGCGAGGCCTCCATACATGCAAGAGATCATTTTAAAAACACATTAATTGTATATATATGATTTTGTGTTCATACTTTGTACCGAGCAGGATATGGTTCTCCACAGTGTGTATAGTGTTTGATTACGAAGTTGATGTACTTTGTGTTGTAAGTTGTGCTTCCTCTGTTGAGTTTTATTGTTTAGTCTTGCGTCACTTTTCTGTGGGACGACAGATTGACATTAGCAACTCGCCAAATCTGTTTCTTTATGTAGGCTAAATGATCGATGTCATTGCACACTCCCCTGATAAATAAAATAAAAGACAAACACTGAATCTACACCAGACGTCACAACTAGGCTACTAAAACAGAGACGAGAAAATGTGATGAGTCATGTCTCGCCCTCAGCTTCACCTGTGCAACAGTGGGTAATAAAGAGAGACACATCCTACCTGAGATTGTTTTTTCTCAAAGCTGCAGGACATCCAAAGTGAACGAAGAGTGTCAGTCTCACACTCTGCAACCAGACTTAAGAAGATCTGTAGCACAAAACAAGCCACACAAGTCACTGAAACGCTCTCAGGACTGGAAGTATGAATCTTAAAAGAAGGTTTTCTTCTTTATTTTTAGGGAGTTGTTCATCTTCAGAGAGTCCGGTTTATTGATTGTTGTCGCATCTTAAAATGGTGAAGTTTCATGTTGCAGTATCACTTCTCAGAGACCTTTTTCTAATTGTTGTGTCACGCTGAAGTTGCTTTTCTTCCACTTTTTTGCAGACAATGTTTGGAATAAATTCTACGTAAGAATTTGTCAGCAAAGGGCGTGACTGCAAGTGTGTTTAATATTTGTTTTGTGATGATTTGTAGGTTATGGTCAGGGGTGAGGCCTGACGGGGTCATCTCCTAAAGGGAAAGTTTGTAAATTACTTACAATACTGATAACTAGGTTAGCTCTAGCATTAAGCACTAGCCACCTCTGTAACTTCAGCACTTTGGCTAAACTGAGTTTTTATTTTCATTTCAGGTTTTTCACGCTTCATTTAAAAATGTGGTTTTAGTGTGAGCTGGTTTTTCTCAACATGAAGTCTTTTAAAAAGTCTTGCAGGTCCTTTGACAACACTTACCTCACTTTGTTGAAGACACTTGAAGATTTTCCTGCAGTTTCTTTATCCACTCAAACAAACACCTCGCCTTTGAGCTGCTCAATAAAACGATGTATCACAAGTTGTCAGTTTACGTACGAAATAATAACCGAACTGTAAAAGAAAGCAATGAAACAAGTATGGGTTGCCCAAACCAACATTTTATGTTTCAAGTGACGTGTACAAAGTTTACAGAGGGAAGGGGCTATTCTAAAATCAATCATAATTCATAGATGAGCACCGGAGACTTCTCATTCTACTGGCTTCATCAAACAGGATCCTTAAAATACAACTTTCCCGTTTATGGCCAACAATCCTGTCGTTAACTATGTAGTCAAAATATTCACAATATGGCATGGAGTTAAAGACAGAATTTATTTTTTATTGGCAAGCTTTGATTGTAATTTCGGGGATTCCTACATATTTCTACTTTGAAAATCAAATCAATCACAATCTGTTAGAAAAACGATTCCCTTCAGAGAACAAGGAACCTGAAAATAAACACAAAAATGTGCCTCACCAGAATCAAATTTCTCTTTTTAATAATTGTTTGAACACTCAATTGCACCTCTAGGGGGCGACCAGGTACATGTATATGCACATCTTTGATTGCAGGTCCAGTAGAGATGGGGACATGGCTTAAGACAGTTGGCTTAATGACTCAAGTCACGCATCATGTGTATTCCTGTCACGGGCCATTTTTATCCAACATTGACCCAAATAACCTTCAGAGACTCCCTGATAGACTAAAGAGCGTCCATCAGGTATTCAGCGTCACTTTTTGTAATCACTGCTACAAAACATCCCAAAAAGTTTGACTTAAATGTAAGCATGCCGCCTTCTTGTTTAAACAGCTGGAAAGATATACTGGATGACAATCACCATCTTACCTCTCAAAGCATTAGAGCTCATCAATCTTCCCCTAAAATGACTTTTAAGGGTTCAGAATAATAAAAAAAAAGATTACTTGCAATGTAAATATGTTGCAACTGAGACAACAAATAAACACCCCAGGCACATGTCACATTTTTTGCACTCTTTGTTCATACGTTAAGTTTTGACATTGATACAGTGCAAATGCACAATAGCACAACAGACACCATAAGAGATACATATTATTTTTTAAAGTCAATACAGCAGATTAAAACAATTTGCTTGTTTGATTCCCCCCCGCTAAACATAAATATGTTGGTCCTTGTACGCCTTCAGTGTCCAGCAGACACGTGTTTGTTCTCTGGTAGGGGCCCTTAAACACAGAAAAACGTTTGGAAATCAACGGCAAGTCATTTTCCAAATATGGTCGCCAACGTCTGCGAGGTCATGAGGTGTGGTGAAGCAGGGCACTGTCAGCATCTGTTTCCCATTATGCCCAGGAGCAATGTGATCATCTGCGTCAGTCAGTCCAATCAGCTTCATTCATCCCATCAGCCCTACTGGATCAATTTAAACCGTACTGTAAACCGGTACTGATGTCAAACATGTCTACTTTGTCTTGATATGCATATTATTTTACGAAAGAGAACCTAAGACCTGAGAAAATATCACATTTCTGCGATGTAAGACACAGAAGAAACAGTGCCGTTCACCCCATCAGTTCAACCTCCAGCTCTCAGCAGCTTCACACACTCACCAGTGTCTCCAACTTCTTCTTTGACAAACAAAAACAAAACGACAAACACTTACGACAGATGGACAGAAACATACTCGGATGTAAAAGCTGACTCCGTCCATCTTCATATGTACAGATACATTTTCTTTTTTTATATCAGGTAAACATATGCTCTTTGCAGTTGTATTTTTTTTAATCTGGCGATTTTTGTCCTTTTGTTATATTCAAAGTTTAAAAACTAATTATGGTGAATTCAAAAAGGGGCTTTTAGAACTTGCGATGGCTTCTGCTCATGGCGGCGCTGCTCTCTCAGCATCACTCGATGGAGACGTCGCTTCCCTCGAGGCATTTTAGAACTGCACATTAATAGTGATGCTCAAACACAAACACAACCATTTGAACCTCCCACCCCCACCCTCACTCCTTAAGCCTCATACCACCTTGACCATCTTTCCATCCCAAACCCTAACAGACTTTCTCAAGTCACTGGTCCCTAATCTCCCTTTTTCTTCATGATCGCCCTTCTTCCCAAACATATGGCATTTGTTTACTCGCTCTTCTTGGTGGCAGCCATGGCCGATGATTTTTTCTTGCTAAAGTAGGCCTCAATGAAGAACTGTACAAAGAGCACAAAGTAGCTGAGGTACATGAGGGAGGACCACACAATGTTCTGCATGTGGGATGGACACTCCTGGCCCTGCTGCATCCACGAGTACACCAGGTAGTTGACCACACAGCCCATTAGCATCTGGGTGATCTGGGTAATTGTGATGAACATGGCGAACTTCCGGGACACCTTGAAGCCGGCCGCCCGCAGGGCGTAGTAAGAGTACATGACGGCGTGGACCAAGTAGTTCATGGTCATGAACCAGCCGCCACCTGCCACCATGTCTTTGTAGGAGTACCAGGAGTAGAGCAGCACGGTGATGTGGTGGTACCAGTGGAGGAAGATGAGCTTCTGCTTCCTCAGGACGATGAACAGAGTGTCACCTGCAGAGAGGGGAGGTTTACAGAGAGGATGGAGAGGAGGGGAATCATGAAAAAAAAGAGAGATAGGAGGACAAGGAATATCGTTAACATTCACACGTGCTAAATAACTGGTTATCACAGAAAAGATTGGCCTAGCAAACTTTGTAAACCCACAAAGCTGTGATTCTGCAATGTTTGAAAAAAAAGGTAAATGGCTTCCTGATAAATCAAAGACATTCACAAAGGTGATGTTGACGGCTGTTTACAGAACCCATTTATTTAAATGCTAACATTGAGTGTTAACATTTATCCATCAGTTATTCTAAATGAGGCCAAAAAAGAAATCCCAATATGGATTAAAGGTAGAGTTGGTCATTTCCTCCAGATCCACTTTTTAAGATGTTGGTTGAAATTGTCTTTAGGTCCTGACAGAAATTAATAACTCAGGTGCTCTGAAAAAGGAACAAAGAAAATCCATCATCTGTAGCAGTTGTAAGTCTGTAAAAACTTCGACCAATGTCTGCCACGAGGTACCAATCTGATGAACCAATCACGCTTCCCTGTCTCCCTGCTCGTTCTCTACTCCTTGTGTGCGCTAGCTCACACTCAAAGCATGAGCTGAGGTCCGCTTCTGTAACAACGGCGCTCGTGCATGTAAGTGAGGGGCGTGGCTTTTTTCCGAAAATGACCAACCCTGCCTTTAAGTTTGCATTCAGAACTTTTGCAAATACAAAATCCTCTCAACTAAAAAAACAGCACAAAGTTAGTCCCTGTAATTATACATTCATAGTGTTTTATTTTGTATCGTGGTTGCCATGGTTTCCTAATGACACATCACTGCATCATCCTGACGCCTGGTAACTGTCAGCTTACGTGTTGAATGGTAGTAAGGTGGAAATGGAGGCTAACAGCCAATCCACTTAGTCAGCTGGAGTCATGGTATGTTTGAGGTTGTTAGCATCGTATGGGCCAGTTTGTAATTATATCTTCTTAATGGGAATGTGTAAAGTCTAGCAATATAATTTCATTACGACTGACTACACACTCTTAGAAATGAACGTCTGATTACATTTTCCAGCTTCAGGTTAGTGAAATGTCTCGAAGGAAACAATCAACGCAGACAAACAGGGGAACCCCGTGCCCGCGTATGAATGATGCCAGGAAACAGTCTTGACTTACCCAGTTCTGGTGCTTTGCTAAGTACAAAGGCGTACGCCCAGAACTTGCTGACAGGCCCGTTGTAAAAGCTCTGATCACAAACTGACTGTTTCAGCCCTTTGGTCATGAGGATGTAGGTCATGTAACTCCCAGTACGGATGGCACCAAATATACTGCGAAGAAAAGAGCGATTAGACAATATTCATAACTGTCTTCACATGTTTATTCAATCAGCGGCGTTCCTACTGACCCACATGATGACAGAGTAAAAACATACTGTGCAAAGTAAAGCAGGAGGAATGTTTGTGTATGGCTTGGATGAAGTTGTACTGGTCCCACATTGTTGTTAAAGTAAGCCACTCACCGATTGAACTGTTGGCTCTTTTTGAAATGAGATACTTTGACGTGTGTGTGAGACAGATATCTATTTGCCCCCTCAATAACAGTAACGCTTCCTCACCTAAATACAGCGAGCGTGAGCGACCACAGCACCAGCGGTTTCCTCAGCTCAAACTTCTCCCTCTGCTTCATGACATGGCGCCCCCCGAGGATGAAGGCAGCGTAGAGTGCAGAGAAGAGAAAGGACTTCTTCCTGTAAACACCAGAAGCAAAGAGATTAACATGAACCTGCATACAGAGTTACACAGGTGAACATGCTGGAGATGTTTGTCTTTTACACCAATCACTGCGTAATCTTCACAAGAGTCCACAAGACAGAAATCACATTTAAGCCCGACAAGTGAGCAACAGTCAGTCAATCATTCATTCACCGGGAGCTTTGCATTTCTTTACAGATGTTACTGAGAAAATGAAAAGTTATCAAAGAGCCATAGACTTTGGTTAAACCAAACATCCTGAAGGTCACTACAAAGACATTAGTGGGAGTCAGTCCAAATGTTTTAAGTACAACTAAAGCCCTTATTGAAATGGCGTGGATTACAAAATGAAGTACAGACGCTCAGTGGCGATTCTTGAGTCTGTTGGGGCCCTAGGCAAAATTTAATTGGGGGCCCCTCCCACTAACATTATGCCCGCCAGCGTCCTGACACTCTTTCTTTTTCACTCCCAGACAGATAACTCCTCTTCATTTTCCTTCAGTAACTTTCATCGACAAACTGTGGTTCTCACAGGAATATTACATGAGAGTGAGTTCTGTCAGATGGGGCCCCATTAGGGAGGTTTCCTACTGTCAACTCTATTGCTGCAGCTTTAAGTTTGTCAGCCTTCGGGGGCCCCAAGCAAGTCCCTGCAGCGCCTCTGCAGATGTGGAAACTGTTAGGAGAAGGACACGTATTTAATTATTATTTAAGGTCGAACTTGAAGCAGAACATCATTATCTCATTGGTTCTAATTACCAAGAGATCATTACACATGATAGAAAAATGTTTCCTGTTTGTTCAGTGATATCACCCAACCCTAATGAAAAAAACCTGAAAGTCTTCTTCTCAAACTGCTCCTCTTCCAGCAGCTTTACAGTAACAATACAACAGACTGTCCACAGAGCGCTGAAGTGATTCACCAGCCATGAAGTAATGATTTCATGATTTGTGTCCCGCTCCGACTCGCCCAAAATGCTTATCTTTCACTTTACAGTTATTGCTCCTATTCAGTCCCAGTTCCCACCATCCTGCGAAGCCTGTTTGCCTTAATTGACTTGTCAGAGATCACTGCTGTGCCACATTAAATGGAGAACTTGTGCTGGAGCACCAGCTGGCCAGACTGAATTTCAAGAAAAGCATTTCCCCAGAGCTCAGCACAATCACAAAGTGCAGGTGGTCTGACTTGACAGACTGGATGCTGAGTGGACCGACAGTAGAGCGGGGCATACTGAAAGTGGAGCAGCTTTGTTCCAAAACTCTGTTAGGTCTGTTGGACCAGGAGAAGAGTAATAGTTTGCAACAGAAAGCCAAAAAAAGTTGGGGGAAATAACTTATTTTAGGCAAGTATGCAGGTGCCAATGAGTTAGGTATTAATGGTCTGATTAGGGTTCCAAGAGGCGGAGACTGGGACATGATGGTACTGACATCAATCACGATCCTTAAAAAAGGGGAAAGTAAAAAGCTGGGTGAATAAATTAAATAATAAATAAATACAATTATCAGGTCTGCTCCCAGAGGAGGATGCACAGACACCAGGAATGAGGCATTCTGGGAGCCCTGGGACCGATAGTCC
The DNA here is from genome assembly GCA_020745685.1 of Tautogolabrus adspersus. Taxonomy (NCBI): domain Eukaryota; kingdom Metazoa; phylum Chordata; class Actinopteri; order Labriformes; family Labridae; genus Tautogolabrus; species Tautogolabrus adspersus. Next base: position 32,480,228 of record CM036540.1, on the reverse strand, counting down.
TGAGGTTTGGGTTTTGCATTAAAGTAGTCCAAGAGTAATGTTCCAATTCTGTGATGTTGTTTTTGAACCGCCAGTTAGAGGTTAGACTTGGGGAACAACATAATCACTGAGCGGATTGCAACACAAATGACTCTTTTTAACCCTGAGTTATTATAATAATCGTGAGCTGAAAGTCTGAAAGGAGGACCATGTTTTCATGTCTTCATATCTTGTACAGATAGGTAGCATGTGGGTTTTCCAGTTAAGTGGGCTGTCAAAGCTCACACTAAAAAAGAGTGACAAAGGTCACCACTTAAACAGCAACCCATCCTGTTCTGCAGCATCAGTGAGAACACAAGAACACCTTCCTTCCACACCTTGCAGCGCAGGAAACACATGTACCTCCAAATGTGGAGCATAAACTCTTGTTGTTATAACAGCAAACAATCAGGGAACTCGTTCCAGAAACAGCACAAGTGCAATAACAGAGCGAGCTGTTTTTGTAGATGAAAGACGCCGTTGTGTGTCAGTATTCAGAGAATGAAGGGTGCCACCTTTCTGTTTCTGCAGGATGCCCACAGACTGATTTAGGCCACCTCCACAGAACAAAGGACAAAGCAGTACAGTCAAAGTCAAACAGCTGCTTTCTCAGAACGACAACAGGGTTGGACTGCAGGATGACATCACTGTTTCTCAAGTCCACACGAAGGAGGGGAGAACAGAGCAACACAGCAGCCTACATACTGTACAGAGGGCAGAGAAGATTTAGAGAAGCAACAATCTGAATGCTCCTTTCTGTGGACCGCTGTCTGAACATAAAGGTCAAGAGGTCAGGTTGGTATATGATCTAAGCTGGGATGCTTTTGTCCTCCTTGTGCCATTCTAGCCTGACAGATCTGGCTTTCATTTACTTTCTTTCAAATCAATCAATCCTAAATCCTAATCAGTTTTAATGATCAATGCTTTAATTACAGAAACTCTTCATACAGATTAGTCTGTTTCCTTGTGTAACTCTCTGGAGAAAAGATTGATGCTCTCTACAAACAGCATCTTTCTAAATCTGACTCGTGCATTTTCAGACTTCTTTCCAGGTTAAAGATGCCATCTCACAAATCCATGTCAGCAACTCAAACGAGTTCAGACTCGATCAAACTGACCGCAAAATCTATAACCCCAAAAAACACGAACAGACTGAAATCAAACTCACAGTGCTGTGAAGAACGGATGTATTGGTCAGCACCATCCATACTATTTTATACACAATAAGAGCAGCGTGCTTTAGACCTGTCTTATAATTAAATTATCTGAGTCTGCAGGGAAACAAAAGCTGTATCCATCTCAAAAATGTTTTAGAGAAATGTCTTTAAAAAACTTCATAGAATATGGTGTAAGAAAAGGACACAGACTCTGCGTCTGAGACAAACCCTGAAGGATGTGTCAGTCGCTGTGATTTAGTCAAAGAGGTAAACTCGATCTCGGTAGGACCCTGAGAGCAGAGCAGAGCAGAGATTTTGCTCAGGACAAAAACATTGCAAATATGCTCAGATGAAGTTAAATAAGAGTGCATACAATTATGTAAATTCCACAAATGAAGTTTTTGGAGTGGGCCGCCACTCTAAATGAATGGTAGGATAAAAACTGGGTTCACCTTTATCAGGAAAAGGCAGATGATGTCAAAAACTATTCCTGCAATGTTCTTTTATAATCAGGCTCAAAGGTAATTTGAGGATTTGGTGTTATATTATCATTATGTGCAAGTAGACTAGGCCAGAGGGTAAGATGTGGATGGCTACTGCAGCAGGTCTAAAGGATGGATTTCCCTGATGTCAGAAAAAATCATAAAAAGGGCAAAGCAATCCAAGGGCATGGTCAAAGCTGACGGGTTGGGAGAGGTGGTGGTGGTGGGGGAGGGGCTGCTGTTGTCTTTGCTAACGTTGTGAAGTGCCAGCTGCAGCCAGGCCGTGTCTGCAGTCACAGGAATCTATTTGGGACATCAGTGTGAATTCACATCATCCCTTCATGCTCCCCCGTGCCTCCGCAGCTACAACTCTCTGACCGACCTTCAGGATTCAGATTCAGGATTTCCCATCTTGGTGATTGAAATAAGCTGCACTTCTCACAACGTGAACGACGACATACGAGTGACTTTTTGATTTTATAATCCCTGGGACAAAAGCCAAACGGTCACAACTCATTAGAGGTAAAACATGACACAACGGAAGTTATTCATTATGCCAAATATTCAACAACTAGCTTCACCAGCTGAAGAGATTCTGGCTTCTTAAAGGGAGAGTCAGTAGGCCGTTACTTAAAAAATAAAATATAGACTTATACAAAAGTAATGCAGCTCATCACTTGTGGGCCTCCATACATGTGTGGGGGTGACTGAGTCTGCAGAGACCCTGTCCTCTACACGGATTTTGATTTGATGAGTTTTGGTTGATCCGGGACATTTCTTGGCGTGGAGTGGATGTGTTTCCCCCGGCCAATGAGAGCGCCCAGGTGAGTTTGAGAGTGGATACACTTTAGCGATTAGACGCCATTCAAACCAGTGAAATGTGCAGACGCTGAAGTTGTGGCAAAGAAAATATAATCACACTGAGGAGAAAAGCCATGCAGATAAAACGAGGGGGAACCTTGGGTTTGCTTTCTGTCGGACAGGCAGCTGTTACACACCTGTGGGTAGCTTGTTAAATTACAGATATCATATGTTCAGGTAGCCTGCAGTGTGGGTACAAGCAGTAAATGTACGCTAACCCTGCAGTGGGTGTGCGCTTCCAGTGGCGATGAGCCCAGGAGGAGGGGCCTAATTTGAATGTTGTGTTTACAAGCTGCTACTCACTCTACCTTTAACACAGTGGAACATTTGAGGGACAGGACAAATGCACATTTTCTGTCACATACCATCTCTTTTACACTCTGTGATGCACCTTAAAGATTGAGGCCATTCTGTGGAAATAAATACTTTTGTTATCTGAGGAAAAGGCAGCCCACACATAAGCACTATCTTACTATAAAGTTCCCAAAAAATCCTGGTTTCTAGAATATGAGGATTCAAATGTATTCATGCTTTCTAGTTTGTGAAGAGTTCATATTTAGCGTATTGCATTCGCTTCAGTATAACACCTAGACACCACCCGGTGGCTGTGGCTCAGTGGTAGAGTCATCTGATCCTGACCTATCACTACATTGGACAATATATTACAGAGGCATGGCAAGAAGCTTGACTCTGCTGTTTGTCGGAGCGGGCCGAGGCAGCACAAACGAAAAACGACAACGTCAGAGCTCTTTCGGGGAGGATCAGCATGGAGCAGTAACACAAGCAGCAGAGATTTTGTTCTTGCTGTAAAACATGCGGCTGTCCTCCGGCTGAGATTTGAAAAGCAAAAGCAACCCTAGATCGTCTACATGAATTATAGATGATGAAGTTAAAGTTGTTTTTTAAGTCTATAAAAGGCTTTGTACTGAATGAAAAATGCGAATTCTCTGAAGAGTCATGGTCACATCATTAGTTGAATACTTTATCTGTAAGTGTGGTTGGATATGTTGTTATTGCATCAAACATTGATTTACAGTAACCGCTAACTAAAGAGAACACAATCAAAGTATACAACCAGCCAGGTCCATTTTCAAGAGCTGCTCAGTTAGAGAGGGAGGGCATCTCTGGCATATCTTTGTCATGTGGTTATCTCGGGGTGAGGCCCTCAGCCAGAGGCTGGGCGTTGGCCATGTTTGCACTGCTGCAGAATTAAGCTGAATATCTGAGATGTCCAAAAATACAGGTGTTCAAATCTGGCGGAGTACACAGATAATGTTATAGAGCTGCTTTGGGTCCAACAAAACAGTCCATGCAAGAAATGATCAACTACAAATGTAAAGTTATTATACTTGATCAAATCCTATCCTATCCATTTAGTGCACAAACATCTGTATAGGAATTACTATATGTACCCGTCATAGGGCTGTCATCATTAACGTGTTATCACGATGCAATTAAGGTCAGAAACTCAAGTATTGATTGTTTTATTGCATAGCCGCCATGTGCTATTTTGTCCCTTTAAGCACCCCTTAGATGAGCCATTGCAGTGTGTCCCTGTTGTCACGGTGATGGATAAGAACGACACTCCTGTGCCTTTGAACGGCTCATTTCACTCGTGTTTGGATAGGTCTATTAGTCTGTGTGCAAGGCTGTGACCAATGTTATACGCTTTAACCACCTCCAGGGACAGACGGGGTCCCCCGGTCTCTGGGATTGGTTTTGTGGGACTCACAGGCTGAAACGTTTGGGAAACCCTCTCTATTCTCCACTTATATACGGTTAATCCATTGTTGTGTTTGTGGCCGCACATAACAGGTCACTTTAATACTGTGGTTACAGCTGGGTTTTTAGTTTTGTATATGCGTTTAGTGAAATGTTATAAGCTGCTAATTAATAAAGTACTCTCTCCATCCATCTATACTAGCAGGGCCAGGCATCATCTTATAACACTATAAAACTGTTTCACAATCAAAATGTACTTGTGTACCATATTCTTGTGCTTTAAGGTTTGTACCAGTACTTGCACAAACCCTAGTGGTACAGAACATAATAACTTGTGGAGGCAGCAGACCCTCCCCTCCCCCACTGACAGCGTTGTGTAAAGCTGCTGGATAACCTGCTGTGGAACTTGGATCTGTATTAGCTGGTCCAGGAGATTTGAACGGTTACGTAATCCTGAATTTGCGGTCTGAGGATGAGTCTGCATGCTCGTGCCCGCAAGCTGGTGTCTCACTGTCTCATTAAAGTGTGTTTGCAGTGTCACACTTGCAACTTCATGCACATCACTGTGTGTACACATGAGTGCACAGAAACGCCAAACTCCCTTCAGTCCTAGACGTGTAACCTGATATTCCCCGGGCTTATTGTCTCTATCTACCACAGTGGAATAAATCAGAGTTACTGTGCCAAAGTGCAGGATGAGCAGCAAGCTACTAAATGAGAATAAGAGGTGCAGTAAATAAGACCTGGCTATTATAGAGCAATCTGTGGACAAAGAAGCACGCAGATATAATCCAGTTAGAAACACGCCATCCAGCCCCAGGAACAGCATGCGATCCATGGTTGGACTTAACAGCAGGCAGCCTTGTATATGATGTGAGATAAATCACTCATCTGCTTTATTGCTTTCTGCATCTGGTGGCCCACATTTAAGTTATACATTTCAGCCTGTTAAGTGCTTAGGAGCATCTTGAGTCATACTTCTTCTAAGTAGAGTCTGTATTGTATTGTCTGGCACTCAATAGTGTAAACGTGATGTCCACATTTTTACATGTTCTGTGTTGAAAATACTTTTCAAATAACACGGCCGCCACATTTCTGTTCACAAGAACCATTCATAGAATATTTCTGATTCACTTCCAAGTCTCTTGATGAAGATTTATCCTTCCGCCTTTGAACCAACATCTCAGACATTAGTGTGATGTTACAAATCTTTGAAAACAGAAGCAACATATTTGGTTTAATACACGAGACGATACGTTAGATACGATACGACAGGATACTCTTTATCGCCCCCTTGGGGACATTTGTCCTGGTCTCAAGTGCTGCACACATTTTGCAGCCTCTACACTACAAGAAAACAAGTAATTACCCATAATGCACCAGACCCACATTAGAAACAACACAACATAAATAAGAGACGACAACAGGATACAAACACTATGAAGCTACTGGACTACTTTATCTGAATAGTGTCATTCAAAGGTGATGTCAAACATTTGGCCACATTTGAACATTGTTGACGAATAACAGATTCTAGATCTGTATTTTAGAGCTAAATGTGAGCAAAACATCGACCAACGAGATCAAAGAGGATTGATTTTCTGAAAAGAGGCTTTTTATCCCTTCCCTGTTTGTGACTACCGGTGTTGATGCCATGGACTGATCAAGTCTTTTTTACGAGGAAGAAGCGGGGGTTACAAACACAAGTTCAACAGCAGCCAAAAGTATTCAGATGTTATACACTGACATTCAAAATCAAAGTAAAAGGGCTGCTGCTCACTATGTCTGTGGTCATTTCATCTCGCATGATACGAGAAAAGAAAACTGTAGAGACATAAAATATATCTATATGTACACAGTCATAGACATATACCTACAGACAAACGACCTCCAGAAACAGAGGAATGTATGTATAGAAATATATGCATACAATATCTTCATCCAAACAACATGCATTATCCCCCTCCCAGCGATGGACTGAGCTTTAGATCAGCATGCCCAACTTTAGTTCCTATCTTGTGCACACAAGCATCAAATGATGGCACGTATGTACAGGTCAAGCACAATGGCGACCAAATATTTACCCTTGGTACTGCAGACTACAGAAATGTTATTGCATGAAAGTCGTATGCTATTCCACTGGTTGAAAGTTGATGGAGATGGCAAGAAAGCTGACATATGCTGCTAGGGGAAAGAGATCAAAATACAGCCCTGCCAAAAGGAAAGCTTTAGAAAGATGATTGGACCCAATGTCAGCGTTTCATCTGACTGAGTCAACATCACATGTGTATATACATATGTGATGTTGACTTACATATCTTAGATGTAACTATATTTGTTTCCTAATAGAAATCTCGCCACTTGGAAAATGATCAAGCTAGAAGCAGAATACAGTCTGCCTCCTTCATGAGGGGCGACATATTTACTAGTTAATCTAACAGTATGTCTCAATGCATACAAAGTCAAAAGACCATGAAGTAGAATGAACTCTTCTTTCCCTTGTTTGCAGCTAAGCTTTGACAGCCTGGTGACATCTTGTAGTGACATAAGAGTGTAGCTAGACTCCAGGCAGAACTTCAATCCTGCAGAGCCAGCCCACATCTTCATCTCTGGCTTCACCAGTTGGAGGAAGGACAGCAGCCGAGCAAACAGAGAGCCTGAGGAGACCTCTGGCTGAACATGGTCGGAAATGATCAGCATCATCGTGAGATGCTCTCATCCATTTGGCATCAACAAACGGAACCGATACTTTGTGAATCGAACTGTTTAACCACCAACAGGAGCCAGCAGAACTGCACGAGGGAATAAAGATTACATTTCTTGATCTAGCATAATTCTAAAAGTTGTTTGCTTTGACTTGATTTGCTTTTGGAGTCTTCAAAGAATAAATAATCTCTTGGTACTTTTTAGGGTCAGCAATGCATTTAGGACTACGACAGTAACAAACTAAAGGTTGCTTTTTTTGGTGCACTAAAGGCAGCCCAATTCTTTTGACACATAAAAAAGTCATTTCCTCAACAAACATGTCCGTATCTATTGTTACCGCTCTCCACAATGTTCTGCATTGTCACTCGGGTTGTCATGATGACAGAATATTAAACATGTTGTCATATACATGTTTTGATACCACAGCAACAGAAACAGAAGTCCTTGGCACCCAAAAATGAGTCATTTCTTGATTTCAGTTATCCAAAATTGCAAGTAAAAAGCTGCACACTGTCTAAATGACACACATGCTCTGCCAATGTTTCAGTACCGAAACATTGCCAACATATTTGTGTAATTTAGACAGCAAAACTTTGCCAATGTATTCGTGCAACTCAGAGAGTGCAAAAGTTTGTCTGCAATTTTATGACGGATTCTTTCCCCTCCTTTGCATCTTTCTCTGATGTAGCTGAAGTTGTTTTTTTATAAGCCTTGGTACTTTTTGATACCATCACTCTTTACAATAATGGAGATCATTTTAAAATGGTACTCAAAGCGCTTTCACACCGCCTGACACATCAACACATTCACACCCTGATGGTAGAGGCTTCTGTGTAAAGAGTCCATCAGAAGTAACTAATCCCATTCACACATTCATACGCCGCCAGCGAAGCAGCGGGAGCAATTTCGGGGTTAAGTGTCTTTCCCAAGGACATATCGGACATGTTGCTGCAGCAGCTGGGGATCGAACCCCCAACCTTCCGGTTGAGAGACGACCGACTCTGCAAACTGAGCCACAGCCGCCTCAACATGTGAAGTATTGAAAACCTCGACAACCTTAACTGTGACTTAAGTTCATGTATCCTTTCTCTCGCCTGCCTTTAAAGCTTTCATCTCAAAACCATCAAATCCATTTCTTCTGTTCAATGTAAGCAGCAAATGAGAGCACCATAAGCTATGCACACTGTATGATTCAATCCCATCTCAGCTCTGTTCTGACCAATGAAATGAAACCCTGGTGACAGAATTGAAGTCGGGTGTATCTTTTGGTCTCAGCCATCCAACAGCAGGACTCGAGAACCCTGAGACAAAAGGCTGGGCTGCTCGTTGGCTGAACAAGTAACATGAGACTTGAAAGGAAGAGAATTATCGTCTTCACTATTCAAGTTGTAACCTGACCAGTTAATGAGCTCCAACTCTGAATGAAGAAAAGGAAGTGATGAGCTAAGTCAAGTCAAATAAAACAATCAAAACTAAGCATCATTCCTAAAGCCAACAACAACAACAACAATATATGCAAAAGACTAGAGCTGCTGAATCTTTAAACAGATGTGGGAATAAACCTTAACGGACAGAAAAGAAGAAGCAGACAACAACAAAGATCTCATTGTTCATTCTGGCTGCATCGCCCTCAGACTCTGCGTCCCTTGTTATCAGTCCAGACCAAACCCACCAGAGATCCATCAGAAGTGCAGAGACCTGCAGGGATGCTGTCTGTCCTAGAGGCTTTTCAAAAAAACCCGACAACCACAGATTCCAACCAAGCAACCTGCATTGTAATGAGACCCGGTGCCGTCTGTGAGAGCTCAGAGTGAGTCAGCAGGTAAAATGGATAACTGCTCTGGTTAAGATTCTGCACTGCAAAACAGGCAGCACCATGTTCTGCAGCACCATTACACAGAATCATATCAAATGCATCGACACAATGCCAACGCTCACTCTGATCAGCATACATAATCCTCAACAGCACGTTACACAACCGTCTGATATAGGATCATTCTGATTTGTTTATTCCAATAACACTTTTTCCATCATGTGAGCACCTACTCTGTTAAATGATGTGCTTTTAAATCGATTATGTTAGCACTACACCAATGGAGATATAAGCAGCAGCTGTACGGTGAACGTGCTTTTGATGTACACATGTGTAGAAAGAAAGGATCCTCATAAAGCCACCAGAGGGTTTCATTTATATTCTTACAGATAAAATAACACTGCAATGCCATTTCTTCACATTTATACACGTTTCAACATCTCAGGTCATTTTAAAAATGAAACGACAAAACAACACCACCACAGATAACGTGTTTAATATGACGATCATTTAGTGAAAATGTTTGATACAAAGAATTTCAGACAGATTAACCACTTTGGAAATTCACATCATTCTAAAAAAAAAATCACATTTCTTATTTCTGTGACGTTTGCATGCAGGACAAAGGACAGAAATGACGTCAGAACTAAATGCAGTTGGTGAGTTCCTGACATTTATGTAAACAATGAATCTGATACTTGAAATGGAAAATTATTTAACACCCTAAATGATCCAGTTTAAATGTAGAGTCAGTAGATTGGTCCTAAAAAATAAAATATAGACTTATACAAAAGTGAAGCTGCTCCATCGTCCCTTCTGGGCCTCCGTACATGTGTGCTGGTGTCTGCAGAGATCCTGTCCTCTGACTGGATTTTACTGTTCTGGTTTGTTTTTGTTGACTCGGGACGTTTCTGGGCGGAGCTGGTGTGTTTCCTCCAGCCAATGACAGCGCAGCAGGTGAGTTTGAGGAGTGGATACAAATCAGAGATTATATGCTCATAAAGCTTGTTCAAAAACAAAGGGTGAACCTTGTGTTGGCTTTCACCCGCGGCAGCAGAGTTAGTCTGCTTTCTGTTGGACAGGCAGCTGTCAAACACCGGCGGTTAGCTTGTGCTAGCTTGCTAAAAAATGTGCTTTTCCTTTACAACACGTCATTTTCTCAGGTGGCTTGCAGTGTAGGTACAAGCACTAAACGAACATGCCAACCCTGCAGTATGTGTCCGCTTCTGGTGGCGATCAACGTTAGCAAAACCAAAGTGGAAAGATTTGTTCTGCACACTCACACGAACAGTACCTGTCACATGTAAAGCTAAAACTGTGATACAAAGTCGCTGCACGGGCTATTTTAGTCTCTTTTATCCCTTCCTGGTCTTTTCTTTTGATGATGAGTCGTACTTTTGAAGGATGTGTCTTGAATGAGGGGCTTAAATAACATTTCAGCGGATGTGACAGGTTCAGAGTTGTACCTGACTTCACTTTGCACTTTCATTCTCAGGCCCCGGGTGTTTGGTGATGCTGCTGACACTATTAAAAATAACTACAAAGCCATGACGACAGCAGTATGGGATGAAGAGTATTTTAACACCTATCTAATTTAGCCACCTTTCTCATTGGTCCTGCAAAAACCTGAGGTGTTATGTGGTCTGTGCAGTCAAGTTGCACAGAATGTTATTTTTAATTGCTGACTGATATTGGCTCACCTCTTCAAACTCAGAGGCACTGCATGCATGTCTTGCAACTAAAGCACATGTATTGTGTTGTTCCTGCTCCTTCATACAGTAAGCTATGTGAGGAAACTAGGATGACACTCCACTCCTTCCTCTTTCTTTTCGTGGTCTTCTTCTGTTTGCTTCATTGTTCTTTCTTCACAATGCAGAGCTGTCTGCTGCCAGCCTGAAGGGAACACATCAGATCAGTGTACCAACCTCCACTCATCCCTGCACAACAATGACATGTAGACACGCTGAATATACACATGTGCAGTACTTTAGCACAAACATCTGTCTTTGCATGCATCACCTTTAATAGTGATGAAAAGTGAGAGCGCCTCAGGCTACACTCAGAATAGAGTCTGGACCTCTGCAGAACAAAGTACAGCTATTTATGAATAACTAACAGCTCAAAACTGATTATATTTAAAATGAAAGGCAATCATGAACATGATGAGATGCAAAAATATCTTTTTAGTCTTCCTAAGAATATCTGTATGCAGCAACTTACTTTACATGCAGCTTGTTCTAACCAGGGCTGAACAATGTTTGATCACCGACACTGGGAGATAAGGATATAAAACGGGTACACGATGAAGAGTTGAATACACTGTGATTAAAACAGAATCTTAACAGACATATTAGAGTTGTTAAAGGAGAAACTGCATCGCCGTGTATGCTGCTTTAATCAGTCCTTAGCCCTGCAGACACTTGTAGCAGCGACAGTATCCGTGTATAAAGGAGACTTCAAACACTGAACTATTACGATACTACAACTGATGGCTTAAATAAATCAAACCTTTCTTACCTCTTAAGGCCTGAATGGTTATGTGGATGGTCATGTCTCCGTCTCTGGATGTCAGCTCCTTCTCCACAGCAGAGATGAGTGTAATGAAATGTTGGATGGGATTCCTGCCACTTTTTTTTTTGTTATTTGAACTTCTCTCTAATTATGTTTGGTAAATGTTTCTCTGTTTCGTTTCCTTCATTCTGTATGTGTTTATAGACCGAGGCTTATCGCTCGTATCATGAAGTTGTCTTGGCGGGAAAATATATGATCTGACTCATAAATTAACTTTTCAGGGGGTGTTGATGCTGAGCAATCATTGCTGCAGACACTGAAACAACGAGAGCAATATGTGATGAATGATAGGTGGTATTAGTCTAAAAAAACAGAAGTATATACTCTAGGGATGGGTATGAATACTCAGTATAGAATACTTTATGACTACCTGTCAGTCACAAGTGCAATCAGCACTCGGCTCAGTCTCTGTAAATTACAAGCCCATAGTGAGATAACGAAGGTGCCTCGCCCCGGGCTAAATACATAAAGGTGTGGGGTTGAAGTATGTTATCAATGTTCCTCTGCTGTGAAGGAACATTGCTTTTGGATTTCATGTCCTACTGAATGTAAAGCTTTTGGTTTTTTACCCTTTGTTCACATCATTTACCTTCACAGTAGTTGAGTTTTTGTTTTCTGTCTGACCCTGAAGTCATGAGAACAAGTCCAGCTCAGTCAGCTTCTCCCTCGACATTATGGATTTAATAACCCGTCAAATCCCTTTTTTTTGCAGTTGTTTCCCGTATAAGCCATGTGCAGGGAGCACTGTCCCAGTCTGACATCCACCACTGCTGGAGCAGCAGAGAAAAGTCAGCTCAGATCAGCTGCGACGTGATTGGCTATTGCTCTGTCAGCAGACATCTGAAGATGAACGTGATTGGTCAGTTCTCAGTACCAGGGAAAGAACAGCTCCTACACACTGCTGCCATGCCGTCTCCCCTCACACAAATGCAGATTTCATTCCAACGAACAAGAACAAAACTGTTCTGAGACCGGCTGCAGGAGCTCGCCTCAAACTTCAGCTAAAAATAAAAAAACTAAACAGGACTTTTTTTAACTTTCAAAGAGATGACAGAGGAAGTGAGATGACTGCTTCCTGCTCACCATGTGCTGCTCTCTCTACAAACCCACTGCCTCTGAATGTTTAATGAAGCCTGTGCTAACTTTACTGTACGCATGACTCATTTTGATCTGCTTGGAACCACTTCTTGCTCAACCTGGCACAGACCTGGACAATGATGACCCTTCAGACACTTCACTCTGGATATTTGCACATAACCCTCCATATGAAATGCATCAGTGCACACAACCACACAGCATATTTACTGAACATCAGTAGCATGGGGAGGTATCAGTGAAGGGTGACAATGTTGTTTGCACAAAGTCTTGCAGACACAGGCATGTTTGAGTCGTTTGTTAAGCTCTGTTTGTCAACTGGCATAAAATTGAGGACTACTTGGATACCTGATTTACTATTCAAGTCGTCTTTTTTTAAAGCAATAATCCAGTCCGATCACAACTTCTACAACATTTCCCCCCCAGTTTTTAATTTGTATTCGTGTGATATCTTTCAGTTTTAGGATGACAGTTGGGAAGAAATAAATTCTTGCATACTTCCTGTTTACGTTAAGAGCCTGTGATGAAAACTTTTACTTTTTTCCCCGGTCCTTTACGATCTAAATCATCGATCAAACTAAGAATTTATTGCACAAGTAGTTAGCATGCAATATGTTGCATTTAATGAATTTTATAATGTGACGGTGGGATCGTTCATCCTTTACTGACTTTGGAGTATGAAAACAGCTGTTTGAAGACATACTTCCAGACAAGCACATTTCCATTATTCTCACTATTTCATAGTCAGTCTGTAGATCATATAGGCTGCTAATAATACATTGATAGTAAGGTGCAAGGTGTAAGTTCTTCTGTTTGTTGATTTGCAGCTTTCAGCACAATCAGATTCAGTACATGTTCTTGTTTTTTAGCTCTGACCTGCAAAATAACATGCAGTATTCTGCCTATGCATCCTTTATATACGCATATGTAGTACTTCACATTGATTGTGCAGTCTTGTTATTTGGTGAGTGGTGACTGCAGGAGGATGCAGTTCAGCAGCATGGGGTGCAGGCTTGGTTCAATATGCCACTGGGCCAGTGGCTGACTCTAACTGGATGAGGCAGCCGGAGCCATGGATGACCTTTACAATAGTAGTATCGCGGTAACGGATGCAGGGAGAATAAATCACGGGAAATCAAGGACAAATCCGTCCCGTTAACGATGCCTGATGCCACGGCGGATGTAGCGATCTGTGACGGAGCATCGCGACTCAAAGGCCCTGCGTGAATTTGTTCATTTTATGAAGCACAAGCTGCAAATTGCGGATGATGACAGAGAGCTGATATAACAGGATACAGCGAGGTTTAATCCCGGTGAACGAGGCTGGTGCATGTGCACCGTTACAGCATTCACGTTACACTGAGCACGTACACATCTCGGTTCATTCTTGATTTAAACATATAGAGATGAAAACCGAGCAGCTACCAGCATATGGCAGGAAATAAAAGCCTTACCAGTTCTCCTGCATCCATCGGATGGCTTCGTCCTCGTTGAACTGTCGCTCAAATTCGTACTCTTGCAGAGCTAGCACCGACATGCTCGCTGTACTGCCTTTAATCTTCACACTGCTGCTGAAACAAGACGATACTCGGCCGAGCTCTTTCTATTTAGTCTGTTTCCTCGCGACCCTCCACTCGCATCGCTCGTGCTGCTTCCAGGATCTCGCGGTTGTGCGCGAGCAGCTCGGCAGTAGCAGCACCTTCCTCCTCCACCGGCGGCTGAGCCTACGCCCTCTTGTTCCAGAGAGGAGCACCCCGGGTCCTAACGCCGTCGAGTTTAGGCTCCTCTGTGGTTACAACCCATTTTGAATTCAATTCTGTTTAAATATGTTCACCCCAAGCAGTGGCGATGATAGAGTCTGTTGGGGCCCCTGGTAGAAATTCATTTGGGGGGCCCCTCGAACCAGTGTTCATCCCCATCATGTCTGCCAGTGTCCCAACGATTACTCACTTTCTTTTTCACTGCAGACGCATAATTCCACTTCATTTTCCTTCAGTGATTTTCATTGACAAACTTTGGTTTTCATAGCAATAATGCATGCAACGCTTAGCAGGGCAACAAGAAGGTGCTGTCAGATGGGGCCCCCTTAAGGAGGTTTCCTACTGTCATTGCAAAATTTGCAAATTTTTAATTAAGTTTAAAGTTTGTCAGCCCTCAGGAGCCCCCTACTCTGATTTACAGTTCTTATAGATGTTATGAGATTTTTATTGGTTATGAAATAAACTGAAATTAATACTGATGCCTCTATGTGATGTACGAAAGCAAACAAGACGATAAGCAACGAGTCTGGTCATTTCTAGATAGTTCATTTGAATGCCTTTAACCACTGCAGCAGTGCAGGAGTCAACCAAAGTTAGTTAAAGCACACAGCAGAAACAGGCTTCCTTTACAATTTCCACAGCAAAAATTTGCGCTGGGCGATATGACTGACTGTTTAAGACTAGATGAGATTTTGCACTACAAACTTGTGTTGTTGTGTCTGCGTATAGCTCTGCATTCATCTGACAACAAATTCTACAGTGCGATTTATATGCTTGTTATAATGCAGATTTGTCTGGACCCCCGTTCTCTGCTTGTTTGTGCACAGGAAACCATGGTGTATATTATGTTTGAGTTGGAGTTGATAAATGTTTAGCAGCAGTTGATTATTTTGACTTGAAGAGTTATTCCTTCTGCAGAATTTTGAAATTTGTAAATGCAAGAAATATGAGATGCTACCCAGTGGTTCAATCGCAGGTTTCTTTGAGACGTAGTCACATTTTTGAGGAGGTGCTCATCCGGCTACATACGTAGGCTTCTCCGCAGGTACAGGGCTATATGCTACGGCGTAGATTTGACACAGAAGTATAAATCAGGCTTCATAACTTCATTTTATTCAATGCAACTTGTTTCCTCTCATGTCAAGAAAACCAGAAAGTAAGCGCCAATTCATAACAAATATTATCTTGAAACACTTTACAAAAAGCAGTTAAAGGACCGTATTCATTGCTAATCCATCATGAGCACTTAGCAACATTTAGCAAAGTTACAGTGGAGAGGAGAAACTTCCTTTAAGAGGCAGAAACCTCAAGCAGAACCAGACTCATGATGAACAGACATCAGCAGAAACTGCACCGGGCTTGAAAAACGGGCCAAACAGGGGTTGGGGCGGGGGGCATCCAGGCAAGCCGTCCACCAACGATCCTGAGGAACCTACGAGACATGAGAGCTCAGGAGCTCCCATTCAGCAGTGATTGAGGAGATACCGAGATCCTCTTTGTCATAAAATGTTCAGAGTATGTCCTACTTTGTTACAAGTAAAAAGCTGTGCAAACAAAATGCAAACACACAAGCATACATTACAGACAAAAATACACTGGGACTACATTCATTGTGCATGTCAAAATACTCACTTTTCACTTCATAGATATGAGACCCACTGTACAGTATATTATACCCAGTTTTTCAAAGCATTCATGATGAGTCACTTTGTTCAACAATTGCAGCAATTTCCAAGCATTTACAAATACTGTCGTAATGACTGCTTTATCAACTTATTGAACTTTTTCATCTAGCAAAGAAGTTACACATCAGATAAAGTGGATTGACCCCTTTTTGCATCATCGGAGCCCCACCTCAACTTTCACCTGGATTCTGCATTCAGGGTTGCAGGCGGACACAGACACTTATACACATGCTCACAAACACGCAGTAACCAGTGAAGCTTTCTACATCGCAGGTTGAACCTTCTTACCACAGAGCACTGTCTAGACACCAGTTTACCTTTGGATGGTGGCCTGATGATATTGCAGCTGAACTTTGACTCTCAGCCCATCAACTCGTGATGTCATACACAAATAATAGGCCAAAAACTGTGATGATTTAACATGGGCTGAGGGATAGATTACACAACACTTTTATCAGATGTGCCAACACGTTGTCTCCATATTTACACAACAAATGATTGATCAAAAACATGCAGCCCCGATTCTAGAACAAAATGACTTTATTCTGAGAATAAATGGGGTGCATCTACAGTGAGCAGGAACAGCAATTAAAGGGGACATGAAAAATCCACTTCTACAGTGTTTATGAACATTTATTTGGGTAACCTGAGTGTCTACAGACCCACAAAATGTGAAATAAACCCATCCAGTCCTTTGTTTGTGGTCTGCATAAATCTTACAACACAGAGAAAAATGCTCCGTTGCAAATGTACTCTCCTTGTGATGTCACAGTGGGATTCTGGTAAAAAAAATCCCCTCCCCTCCCCTGGTATCTCCACCCATGGACTCCACCCCCAGCCTAGAGCAAAACTTTTGCACAGGTCCGCCATTTTTATTCTCGCTAGCGAAGGAGTGATGTCTACTGGGAAAACTCAGGGGGGGCTCATTGCATTTAAAGAGACACACACACCAAAACGGAGCGTTCTGAGAGAGCTGGTTTCTACAGGGTCACAAACCTCCTCTGGTGCTTGATTCATGTTATATTTGGACCAAAGCACAGCACAGATGTTTCATTTAGACCACAGGGGACTGTTTGAAAAGGTGGAGAAGGGGGATATTATGTCCTCTTTAAAACTAGCGTAGGTGTTATGGGTCCATCATGTGGTCACCGGTGAACAGAAAGGTCACATGCACCTGTCATGACCATCAGATCAGGGATGTAATAAACACAATCTGAGTCACTGTTGTCATTTGAAAGTCAAATTTACATATGGTAAAAAAAAACATTGTTGTTTTTTTTTTGCGTCCATTCAATTGATGGTGCCTACATGTAAAATGAAGGTGCAATGCAACCTTGTGCACCCCCTCGTAAAACCGGGCCTGAACTGATATTTAAATGTACGTCTTTGAAATTAATTTGGCAGGTACTGGAGAATAACTGAAATTTGGCATGCTGAAAAATTCAGCAAAATGCAACAACAACAAATAATCTCTGATCTCAACTTTAAGGATGGGTCACCAAATAGGCTGTTTCTCAGTCTGTTAGTCCGGGTTTTAATGGAGTGAAATCTCTTTCAAGATGAGATGATAAACAGACTGTGTCCTGGGTATGTTGTGTCCTTGCTGATGTTGGTTGCTCTCCCCTTGTTTCCCTTTTACAGAGTGTCTCCTGTGCTTCCTTATCTGTCCTTCTGTCTGCCTGTTCATCTGTCCGTCTGTGTCTGTTTCATGTGCTGCTGTGGGCATGATGCTCCCACTCCCCAGCTCCTGGTAACCTGAGCGCATGTCAGCTCATCAGCCGTTCCTCCACCAGATCATTTTCTTAACCAGATTACAATGCCAGTTACACGCTTCAAGTCTCTTATGTGTCGTTATCCTGAGCACTATTCCTCCTGTTGGTTCAAAGTCTCTGACCTGCCATGCGCCATCATCTCCCATTGGCCATCTGCCAGCCACACTGCAGTTTCCTTTGTACCTTAGTTTGTTACTACCTTCATGCATCTGTCTCCTGCGCTCGCTGACAACACATCTGGCCTGAACACTTTGTTGGGTATGTTAAAGGAAGAATGTGTGAAATTTTACACTTAAATAAAACAGAAATCAAGTATGTCCTGACTCCTGTGTAAATGTGTCTCTGAGTCATGACTGTCTACAATGAGGGAGAAGCTCGAGTCCCGCTGGCTGTGTTGTTGTCAGAGCCGTGTTTACATGGACGGGACGGCCGGCTCCTCCCCTTGTGTATAAAAGCTGTTTTAGTCAAGGACTAGAGAGAAGAAGAAGAACATACTCACTGATTATTTGGATGACACGTAAGAGTTTTTAGATCACGCTCATTCTGTGTCAGTTTACATGCAATGTGAAGCTACGAGCTAACTAAAGAGCGCTAACATTAGCATGCTAACACAACAATGCAGGCCATAGGTGATTGCAGCTCGAGCAAAGGACGATTTTGTCCGCCCCTTGCGCTTAATAGTGTTTAATTATGGTAACTCCTTTATGTGAGCGCGAGTGGAGGGGGGTTGGAGGTGTGTCTCTGGAGGAGGCCGGAGGCTTCAGTACGGAGGAGGTGTGGCCAAACAGTAATTTGTTTTGGTTTCATGCTGGTGCTCAAGGGCGACATCTACTGGATCAAAGAGTCGCACATTCTTCCTTTAACGGAAGTTCACTCAAGCTCCAGTTCAAGATGCTTTATTTGCATGAATAGAAACAACCGTTATTGCCAAATCAAAATGACCACAACAATCAACAATAATAAAACATAGAACACATTTAACAATCATGTTACATCTTAATAAATGCATTTTTGAATGAATACAAATATACACATAAGTATACGTTAAATATAATGGCATCAAATGTGTTATGCGCAGAGATACAAAATCTGAAACCAAAGTCACCACAAACAAGAACTGTCAGAAGCATGTCTGAGCCCATGTGTCTGGATTAACGGGGCGTTTCCCTTTAAATGGAGTTTTCCGGGCGGATCAGGTGGGCACCTTGGTGACGTCACGTGCAACACGCCCTTTGAACTCTGGCGGTCCATTTAAACTGGCATGGCCCTGCCCTCTGTTTGGCTGTTCTGAAGCTGCTCCTAAGATTACTGTAGCGACCATAGCTGTTAGCATGTTGTGGGAACACCTGCTACCTGTTGCTCATGATTGTTGTCGTAAAAAAACGCTCGTCTTAACGTCGTCATGGAAAAAGGACTTTTTACTCCTGGTGGTTCTTGACCCCTGACCTCTCAGCTGTGGCCTGGACGCGCACGTGGAGCCTAACGCCGAAGCTCTCAGTTCGGCTGTTTGTGGACTCTTTGGACTCCTCACGTCGACATCTTCCTGAGACACTTCACCAGGTAAGTCTGCTGCTTGTGCTTACATTCATTGTGTGAGTTTTGTTCCGCTCTGTGCAGCTGTTTGATCAGAAATGAAGGGTACAGGTGCGTGTACCTCTTAAGTTGTACTGTGTAGTATGCTGTGGTGTGTTCCCGAAATATACTCAAGTAAACTGTCAGCATATTAAGCTCAACCGTAGACTTTATAGAGTATTAAGAACCTAACCCAACATGTACATCTGGCTGTAGGTTGAACTGATTATTGTCTGTGGCTGAGCTGTTGTTTGGTGGATTAAAGGAGATGCTGAAGGTGAAGAGTGTAAGTTCTGATTGTTATGGGCTAGATTTCTTGTATTTCATCTTTTAGAAAGTTGCACTTCTTTTGGGATGTTTGTTTGTGGCTCATAGAAGTGTAGCTCAAACTAATGGCATCGAATACTTGAAAGTGTTTGATCCCATATTATGTATTTATTGTCATGGTTACCATTTTTCCCTATTCACTTGAATTTTTCAGAATATATTTTTGTAGATTTTCATAAAAGTGTGGACCGTAGGAAAAGAAGATGCTACCTCAGTAGTGACTAATGCGAGATCCAAATAAAAAGCCCTAAATGAAATGAATCAATATGGAGAGGATGTAACTCGTGAGCCTGTGGAGATATGCTCATGTTGTTGGAGCAGTAGTAGCTCAGTCTGTAGGGACTTGAGTTGAGAACTGGAAGGGTCGCAGGGGTCAAGTCTCGGTACGGAAATTGGTTACTGGTGACACAAATATGGACATGCGCTATTGGAGACAGCGTGAGGGAGTTGCACAGAGGGGGTCAATTGTCCATAGCAGGAGGCAGCAGGCCGTCTCCACCAACAATCCCGAGGAACCTACAAGACATGAGAGCTCAGGAGCTCCAAGGAAAAGATGTGGTTAGTAACTAAGATATACAGATAGTGACATGCAGTAATATGATGTGAATGCACAGAGAGAGATGGAGAGAGAGGGTGAGGTAGGAGCTCAAGGTGCCAGTTCCCCCAGTAGTCTAAGCCTATAGCAGCATAACTAGGAGCGGCTCAGGGTGACCCCTGTGTGGAACTCTGACATCTCTCCATTAATGCATGTCCATAAGATCTCATTTTATTTGTGCATGTTTGTATTTTGGGCTTATTTTTGTGATGTCTCTCAATAACACAGAGTAAAAAAAAGAGAAGCTCCTCTCCATATCATGCATTCCTATTAACGGCACCAAAAATGACTTTATAAAAGCTGCTAGTTGCTCTGTGTCCATGCCTCTTATTTTGACTGTATCTGAAACCCATCGTGTTGCGGTAGTAAACGTCATGTTCATGTTTCCTTCACACACTTCACTTTAGATAAATGGTTCAACTCACAGCGATGGGTTTATGTGTCAGGTTAACTGCAGCTCATCTCTTCAGCTCCCATTGTTTTTGTCTGCCGCTGCACTCAGCCGGATTTAATGACAACAATATGTGATTGTTATATGAATACAAGTGAACAATTACCTAATGCATTTAGCTGCCAGGAGTTGGCTTCCTATTGCACTTCACTGAGTTTTGCTGGGTTAAATTTCAGTTCATGCATGCATCATGTTTCCTGTGATGGTTGGAGATGCTTTGTTTGATATTCACTCACAACTGTTGTACTTCCACATAATGATCGACTCCGCCGATGCAGATATGAACTCTGCATCTGTTCACCTTGAGCCTGCTGACTGAACTGCACTTGTGTTCCTGCACCTTTTCCACTCTTGCACTTTTCTCCCCTGTTACCTCATTACGCTTCCCAAAATACCCTGCTTTTAGATTTCATCATGGCGTCATTAGCTTCCCACGGGTCTCTGGAGAGTAACTGCTGCAGGACTCAAAGGTGCGACCTCTCTACTGCCTGTCTAAACATATCGTCCTAAAGTCTCCCAGTGGAGCATCTGCTGCTGAGGCCGACTGTGTAACAGCATCCACTGGGAATTCATCATCCCAGTTTGCTTGTACCTCATCAGATGAATCTGAAGTGTTGTTGGGGAAACATTTAAGTGCTGTGTGGATGTTTGAGTCTAGATGTGCTTACCTGCATGCTTGATGTGTTTTGTGAGTTATGCAGAGTACCTGAGTGAGTCCTGGCCTTGCTGTTGTTGAAGTTTGGCAGCCTGTCAGGCACCTGGAGAATAGCTCACTGGATCTGGACTACAGACAGCTCATGCATTCATGATTTGTGTCCTTTGTAGTCAGGGAAGTCACTCGTGAATATTCAAGGGAATGGAGGGAATGTGTGAGAGTGTGTCTGAGTGCACTGAGAGGTGAACGTGGTTGTGGGGAGACTTGAAGAGTCGAGGTGTTGGGGCTGAACGCCTTTAATGGCACAGTGTTGAAAGGTTTGGAGTTCTTGTTAATTAGTTATAAAATCATATTTTACTGTTCAGTTGTTTCTCACGTTAGCACTCACGTCTTTGGTCTTTCCTCTTTTCATTTTCTTCATTTGACATCACTGTCAATTGAATCACCCCTTTAGTTTTACAATGTTTAGACTGAAAATGTGACCTCAAGTCATCGTTAATAATAATTTGAAGGAATATCTTTGCTGTTTTGAGAGCCTTCTGCTTTTGTTCTACATTTTTATTGCATATCTTCCAAGTACTAAAACCCAGGGTATTTTTTCCGAGCTTCAACCACAGCTTCCTGTCGTTCTCCGCAGGTGCTTCATGGAGTTTGACCTGAGCGATATTTAGCAAACAGCCAGATCTTTAACCCAGGCTTTATAGAGTTTCTCCTGCTGGACCCTTTTGTCTTGTTTCTGCAGAAAGTCAGAGTGAGCTGATGTGAGAACGCAGCAGGATATAATCAGGAGAATTCACCTCGAGCGAGTGGGAGGGGGTGGTGACGTTTATTCCCTGTGATCGCTGCACGACCATAGACTGTCTGCACGCCACCTCTACGATCTCCATGCTCTAATGAACCTGCTGCATTCTGTTTCCTGTTCTCCAGTATGTTCTTCTCCACTCTTTAGTTCAGATTGTGATTCTGTTCAACTACACGTAGCATTGATAGAAAGACACATATTCTCATTATAGCGTCGTATAGAGCAGTGATTCTGAAAGGGGGTCCGCGAACTATAGCTTTGGCGTCCGCGGAATAATTTACAAAAAAATGTAAAGTGTGCTATATCATTAAAAAGCATATCTACGAACTGGGACCTCTTGCACCAATAAAATCAGCTATTCTGTCCAATACTCCCGCCCACTTTAGTTTTGTGCCGATAGATCAACTCTGATATGATCGTGACATGTCCGTCACTTCATAGTCACAACGATAACAAAAAAACCTCAAAATAAAAAACACCTCGGAGCCAACATTTTCTCAAAGTTTATAAAATGAATAACTTGTAAAGTATAAATGTAGCCTCATTCTAGCGTTGCAAAGTACTCCATAGTACATTCATAAATTGTATTACATGCTTATCAACGTTACATTAATGAGGGGGTCACCTGAAAGGGGTCCATGTTCTAAAAGAGTTTGAGAACCCCTGTTAACGAGGACTCGTTCTTTATGAGTCATGTCTGGCCTCGGGCGACTCCAGTAGACCTGCTGATCAGGGTTTACTGGTTGCACTCGCTATTGAAATAAAGGTTGTTATTTTTCACATTTCCATGAAAGTGTCACCTATCGCTGACTTCAAAAAGAGCTGCATGACCTTATTGTGACATAACTCTTCTGGACTCCTTGTTCTGTTTCTTGTAAAACATATAGAAGTGCATGAAAAGCACTAAAAACGTAATTTAGAAAATCAGCATTTGAAACCAGAAGAAGCTTCAGCAGTGGGCGTAAAAGCTTCTCTGTTATAGAACCATTAAATATCCGCGCTTCTGTTTCGAGCTGCCACTTCAGGTTAGTGAGACAACATAACCCGAGAGCAGAGAGACACAGTTACAGTAATCGCTCTTGATAACCCGTGACCATGAAATGACCTCTCGGCCGGCCTGTACGTCCTGCTGTAAGAAGGCTGATGTTTATCTGAGGAGAAATTCATGAGTCTTGTATTTCCCCTTTTTTGTAAATGTCTCGTGTTATCTCCTCTAAAAGAAGAGAACTGTTTTTCCCATGAAGTCGTACATCATTATGACACGCACCGTACTCCCCAACCTGTGCCTTAGTGGAATCAGCACTTCCTACCTACACGCCTCTGTCCTGCTGGTTCTGCTTTTGCGTGCTTTTTACGCCGTGTCCTTGAGGCGAAAAACACATCTGTCCTCTAAGAAGTTTATCACTGTTCTTCACCATCTGGATGCAGTGAGGTGCACTGTGATGAATTGAGTTGTCGTTGTGTAAAGTGTGTGAACTGCTCCCCCTAATGTCTTCACTAGTACAAGCATGTTTCTGAGTAAGAGCTCAAACATGCCGACAGCAGTTCCAACAATTAGTTTGTTGTTTTAGCATCAAAATGTTCTACACAATTTCTTGTTCAGGCTTCAGGAATGTGACACTGTTTCCCCTCTTTTATTACTGTTGCATAGGGATAGATATCTACGGAAGAGATATTTTATTCTTCCGTAGATATCCTGTGCTCCTATCAGTATTTAACGTTTACATTCTGTATATGTAAGAGCTCTCCAGAAGGTCCAGCTGTCAGCCACAAGCCAATCAGTCTGCTCAATTAATACTGCACAGAGAGACGAAGGTGACCTGTACCTGTGACTCGTGAGATCAATGAGATCAATGGCGGTCTTGCCGGTCTTAATTTAAAGTTTGGAGTCCACCCAATCTGAGACAGAGTAAAAATAATTTCGATTCGAAGAGAGCTTCAAAAAGTGAACTCGAGGCCGATTTTGAGTACGACAACACTTCCTGTTGATATATTAAAATGAGGAAGGACAAAGATGACTTTTAATGGGTTTATCTTTTCCCTGGAGGACAGCCTGTAATACTTCTGTTTGATTAAGTTTTAATGTCATATTAACTAATTTCTGTAAAGTATAAATACTTGATAACACATTTAAAGTCCCCTCAGAGCAGCATGACCTCCATATCTACCAGCATACTGCCATCTAGTGGCCGCAGAGTGACTCTGACCCCAGCAGCTCTGGGCCAAACAAATTGGATTCATAATGTATGGCTTACATTACACTCTGTTTATCTGATATCTGAGGCTGTAAATCTATTCTGTCATATCCCCCGCAGCAGCCCCCTCTGTGTGACATTGCCAATAAGATGGAGAATTGGCGATATGATGTACGAGTGGCCGAGGTGAATGTATTGTTTTTTAACCGAAACGGTGCAGCAGCTGCAGTCACAGAGTGGTGGCGTGGAAAGTGGAAATGTGACCTATTGGTTTAGAGCGGATAAAAACACATTCCCCCTGACCTTTCCGCTTCATTACCCGCCATGATACCTCATAAATTGAGCTGAATACAGTGTTGCTCTCACGTCAGAGGAGCTGCGGGTTTTGTGCCACACTTGACGTTTAAGTCGGACTGCCTGGATGGATTTATCTCGGTTCAGCATGTGTAGAGGCTGTATCACCGTAATAAAGGATTCATTCAGAGTGCTTATGATTTGATATATTAAGAATATTTAATTAAAGGCAATGAGAAATAAGATGATCGTGCTTTTACAAGGACGGCAGAAACAAATGTAAAAACATGCATGATGAAGAAATAACAACCACTTTAAGATTTAAAATCAAAGAAATACAATTCTTTTAAAGGAATTTTAAAAAGTGAAATTCAGGGGCATTATTTTCAGGGCGGAGTCACGTGACGACACGTCCAATCCACGACATGGAAGTGATGTCCGTCGTTTGGACGCATTTTGTCTTTAGGGAAGACGACGCCGAAGAAAAAGAAGTCAAACGTAAACACTGCAGAAAAACTGTTCATGAAGTTATTTATTTTCTACTGTTTGAGAGAAGTTCATTTCTACTTTAAAATGTGTTGTTTTCATTTCAGGCGATGTTTTGATTTCAGTTTGAAGTATTCAATAAATAACCACAGAACAGTTCATCAGATATTCACTCTGTAATTAGAAACAACACCCCAGCTTTAATAGTTCAGCATATTTACAGTAGAGACCATGTCAGTGAACTATGAGGGCAACAAATAATCGTTCATTAATCGTAATCGAGGTCAAATGTTCAATTAATCGTGATGTTGATTTGAGGTCACATCGCCCAGCTCTACTGCCCGAAGACCTCTGCCCGAGGATCTCAAAGTACGAGTGGGTTCATATGGTAGTAAAAGGTTTGATAGGTAGCTGAGAGAAAGGCCATGGAGAGCGTTTTAAAGTAATCAGTCAAATCTTCAATTCTAAAACACTCAGGGAGCCTCGGTGTAGAGACGCTAAAACAGGAGTGATGTGGTCTACTTTCTGGTTCTGTACCCGCTGGAGTCGATCTGTAGATTGTTGGTTCAGGCAGGTGAAAAGGCTGTTACAGTAGTCGAGACGTGATGAGATAAACGCATGTAACATCGTCTCTGTGACTTAGGTATAAAGGATCAGACAGGATGGAGACACTACATATGTACATAAAAATCATAGATATGAAAGTAATGAGTGAAACAAGAGACCACTGCCCAGCAGGTCTGCTGTATTAAAATCCTCGGAGGCATTATTCCAGATGTGCAGTTTTATTATTTATCTATAAGGATTTACTTCAGCTTGAGTTGAACTGCTGTTTTAATTGATTTAATTAACTGTGGCGCCCTCTGCTGGTGTTCCATGTAAACTACAACACTAAGAGAATGTTAATCGCTCACTGACAGACCAGGGACAAATTCAACTTTCTGTTTAACTTTTTATTAGAAAGCGTTCGTTACGGTGGCTGGGAAGTGCAAAGCAACATTACACTTTAACCAGTCCCCAAACACATTTACAAACGACAGAATCTTGACGGAAAGGGAATGTACCAAACGTCAGAAGTGACCCGGAAGTGATCGAGTGAGGGGTCACTTTGTTTGTTTTGGCGGAAAGACTTGGCGGACAGAAAGACGGTCTCTCGAACTTTTGAAGCATCCAGTATCTCGGAGGTCTGCAAATAACTCCATCCAATACTGAGACCTCTAGAAATGAATATAATCTTATGTATATGATCAACATAAAATGAAATGATCCGCCAAGTTGTAAACATTTATTTAAAATTTGAATTTGTCTCAATTTTGTAAAAGTGTTTCACACCTTGTAATGTTGCACTTCCCAGCCACCGTAGTTCGGCCCTGATCTCAGAACTCTTTGGAGGAATTGATATGTTGTGCATAATAACCGTCTCTTGGTATTGGTTGCTGAAGTTTGGGTGAAGGGGATGTTCTTCCTGTGTTTGTCCTCTACACGTGAGACAGTGTGTGCGAGCTCCTCTGACGCACCTGTCGCACACTCAGGTGAGCACAGAACGTTCCTCTACATGTGGCAGTATTGACAATAAAGTAACGTATCTAATATTCATTATAATCTTGGTTTATGTCATACGTTTAAAAACCACACCAGCGTCTTACCTCTTTGCTGATTTGTGTTACCTGACACATATCGTCATCCTGCTTTTTATTTGGCTGGCTACACATTAGAAGATCCTAGTCCTGATTGTGGCCCTGATTGTGTGTGGTGTCAATACGATTCTTTGACTGCTCCCGATGGAGTCAAAGCCTCCCTGATCTCGAATCATATTTACAACTCCAGATTTGGCTGCCTCGGACGAATACCTGCAATGAGAGCGAGCGTTAAATCGACAAAACATCACATTTGTTGCCGTCTTTATTCTACAAACATGAACTTTCCTACTACACGTAATCTACATTTACACAAAGGCCTAATAAAGACCCATCTGACAAATGAATACCACTCACTAATTAAGGTCTTGGATCCCGTAATGTGATCGAGTGTAGAAATATCACTGTCAAACCAATAAGCAGGATTAATCTGACGGCTCATGAGATCATTAACAAGAGAACAGGAGACCAGAGAAAAAAGTGCTGCACAAACAAACGTTACCCTTTATTTTTGAAAGGTTTGTTTTTGGGCTTTTTGGGCCTTTATTTTAGAGATAGGACAGCGGAGAGGGAGAGACACACTTGTTTCAGGTCAGTTTATGAACCCCTGCTGTCGGAGGTCAGGGAAAAGAAGGAAAACAAATCAAGTAGAAGACAATTTAAAAAATACATTTATTAACAAACTGAAGAAAAGAGGTACAACTCAAAACAAGCTTCTTCCACAAAACACGCTCGATGTCAAGACACACAGTCGAATGGCCCGCTGGCAACTGGCTGCCTCCTCTCCTGCTCGTTATACCTCAGCCCCTGATGGCTAAGTTGTCACAGGTGTGGCTGGGCACACCGAGGCTGAGAAGCAACACCTGGGGAGAGAGAGAGAGGGGGAGGGGGAGAGAGAGAGAGGGGGAGAGAGGGGGAGAGAGGGAGAGAGAATACACAACACTATGGCACGTGACAAACGGCATCAATGATATTTAACGGTAAAAATCCCAGCAGGACTTTAGTGAAACATCAATTTCATAGATGATTGCATTACATAGAATTAGAGTAAACAGCATTAGACCTCACAGCAGAGCGCCACATCCTTATCACAAATAAAACAGTCCATGCTTGTCTCAGACGGAGGATAAATGTGAACCACAATAACGCCGCCCTGCAGAGAGAAATGAACCTGTATCTGAGTGTACAAGATGCTGCTTCAGACGAGCCTGCATGTGTAGGTTATACAGTATGCGTGTGTGTGTGTGTCTTTGGGTTTCATTAACGACGGTGTACGGTGACGCCTTCCAGCGGGGATTACCTCACCGTGAGCTCTGGCTCTCCCGCCGCGTGCAGTAATGAAGTATAGCTGTGGAGACTGGAGGCAGAGGAGGCAGGACGCTTTTTACACGGCAGACGACAAAGCTGGACGTGACTGTCTTACCGGAGATTAAAACTGTCTGAGAGAGAGAGAGAGACACAGAGAGAGAGAGGGGGGTTGTAGTACTCGAAACCGGTCTTGGTCTCGAGACCACTTTTTGAAGGTCTCTGTCTCGTCTCGGAATCAAAAGCATTTTTACTCGGTCTTGTCTCGGTCTCAGACTGAGAGGACTCTAGATTTTAATCAAGACCACCACAGATCGGCTATTTTTCCTCATCATCACTGTGATTAGAAGGAACACGCCTCTTTCTAAAAGAACAAATAACTTCAGATCATTTGTAGTTTGATTTCTATCCCCCGGTTACGGCCGCAACCTTCCTGTTGTTATGGTCAAAGTGAGTGACACGCCCGCTGCACACGAGATGATGGTCTTGGTCTTGACTTGGTCTCAGTTCCTAAATGTCTCACTCAGGTCTTGGTCTCTGAGCTCTCTGGTCTCGGGTATGTCTTGGTCTCTGTTAGTGTGGTCTTGACTACAACACTAGTTAATTGTGGTTTAACCTTCTTTACAGTCAGAACATGACAAACTCATAAAGTTTGTCACCAAAATACAAGAACGCATGGTGCGATTCAGGATCTGTGGTGATGGTGTGACACTGAGGGTGGATCAGAGAGGTTGACTGGCCATGTCTGCCCAGGTGTGGCAGAACACCGCCCACCAGCGACCTGCGGGGACACAAACACAGACAGAGGGGCAAAACACATTAGCAGGCCCTGCTGGCGGGAGGGCCGTCACATACGGACGGCAATAATAAAACAAGACATGAAACAGGCACGTCATAAGCAAACATTTTAAGATTCAAATTCAAAGGAGTTTAAAAAGTACGATTCAAGTACAAATTTAAATTCATCTCAAATCAGGAAAAGCTTGTCGGTAAAAGTGAGTCTTAAGAAGGCGTTGAAAAGAGATTACTGACTCAGCCGACCTAATCTCCTCGGGCAGATCGTTCCACAGATTTTGGAGCCCTCACAAAAAAAACACTCTCTGTCCCCTTTAAGTTTTCAGTCTGGTATTTGGAGCGACCAGAAGACCTCTGCCACGAGGATCTCGACGTACGTGTCGGCTCATACAGTACTAAAAGGTCAGAGATGTAGCTGGGAGAAAGGCCGTGGAGAGCTTTGACAGGATTTTGGTCGTCCTCTCTGGTTCTGTTTTTTTTCTGCATAAGCGGATTTCAGCTCATGCTTTGAGTGCGGGCTCGTGCATGCATGGGGTAGAGAACGAGCAGGGAGACAGGGAGGCGTGATTGGTTCATAAAACTCAAACCGAGTGCAGACATTGGTCGAAGTTTTTACGTGTTTATAACTGCTACAGATGACGGATTTTCTTTGTTCCTTTTTCAGAGAACATGAGTTATTAATTTCTGTCAGGACCTAAAGACAATTTCAACCCAAATCTTAAAAAGTGGATCCGGAGGAAATTACCAACCCTGCCTTTAATCGTGATTAATCACATTTTAATCGCATGTTTGATATTACATTATTTCACATTTAAAAATAAAAATGGTTAGGCTTTTATTTTGTTCTGCTTTAAGCTGAGAGTACTTTACTTTCTGTGTGCTTTTATTTTGAAATACAGTAAGGCCCTTCCTGTAGATGGAAGGTTAGGACAGGAAGTTCAGCCCAGAAACAGGAAGTGGTTAGGGATCCCAAACTGACGTCAAACAGCTCAAAGGAACGGTAACAAAGGTCAATGTGTGATGTCATCAGGTGGATATGACTTTGGACTCGTCAGCTGAGCTGTCTGAGAGACCCTAATAATTTTCCAAGCCCCTCCGATCTTTTGTTGCTTAAACCTTAACAGAATATTTGAATTATTGCAGGATTTATGAAGTGCTCTGAGTCCAGAATCAAATCATTCTTCAGCTGATAACTTACCCAGGAAAGACTTGAAGGTGATTGGGGTTGTGCATACCTGCCTCCCTTCATGCACTCTGCCTGTGCAATAACTGCAGAGTAGTGGAATCTTCCACAAGCTAAAGCGAGCGAGCAAGTTGCAGGAAGATAGTCGAGCAAAAAGGTTGTTAGGTGCTATGACAACAGTGCACTTCTTTGTCTTCCTGCCCCATGCTCGCGCTTGGAGTCGCCCTGCACCGTGAGTAAGGCAGGGCGTGTTTCTGTGTTTAAGGGGAGTGGAGTTAATGAGTCTCTGGTTAAATACTTTTAAATTCTAGCCTTTGTTTTTGCTTTTTTTCACTCACCTTACAATCAAAGACAATCCTCTGCTTCAGCCAATTAAAGTTGCCAGTGATGACTCAGCATTTGCTTTAAATCTCCTTTGAGGCACTCATGCCTTCATGTTTACGTGGCGATGTGTTGTCTGGCTGCAGAATTTCTTATGAAACAATAACAAAACAATCCCTCTCCGTCATGTGTCTGCAGGTTCTATTTGACACAAACGGATTATTACTGTTGTGGTTTTGAACTTAATCTACTCCGAGATCTGTTGGCAGGGCAAACAATGAGTCATCAGTAAACTTTCTTGGGTTTTCTGGTGTTACAACTTGAGCTACTGTAGGAAGCACTCTTTCTTTTATAAAAAGCTTTCACGTGACGTCACACACTTATGGAACCGCCCACCTGGCGGACGAGAAAGGCTTCCTACTGCTGCACATTAAGGAGAAGTTATCGTCTCAGTGGCCACTCTCAGGGACAGCGGAGCGTCTAACAGCATTAATCCACAATCTCCTCCTCTCTGGGTTTTCTTTCAAACATTTATGTAAAAGAACAACCCGGGCTCGTCTCCTTGTCTGTTGCTGCGTCACATTCAACAACAACTGTCTTCCATTAATAAAATAAAACTGATTTAAACACCTATAAGAGAACAAGAGAACAGACTTCTCCTCATCCTGACATCAAAGATTGTGTAATTTATTGTGTTGATCTAAATGTTCCTGCCTTTAACTAACATTACTAACCCAGAACAATCACGGACAGTGACAGCAATCCTAATGCCATCGTTAGCTAACGTTAGTCAGCTAATGTTAGCTACATAGCATGCAGCTATGCTTTGATGATGAAGACTTGCACCTGCCGAGGTGTAAGGGGAAGGATTCTCCTCTAAAAATGAGCAAACATCACTGAAGTGAAGTTCTAGCGAGGACTTTGCCGTCCGTAGTGATTGAATGAGTGTCCTGTGTGCTGTATGAGGGGTCACAAGTTCCCAAAACCTGCAGTTTATCTGAATGTGTCAGTTTTTCTGTGGTTGTCGGGGGATGTAAACATGCGTCGTTTTGAAAAGATGGAGCATTAAAAAATAGGGCCCGACTGGTATGGGATATTTGGGGGCGATACTGATATCGATATTGGAGAGAGAGAAAAATCCAATACTGATATTATCTGTAGCCGTTATCTTTCATAGGTCTATGAAATCTGTAGGGATAGATATAGGTACACATTTATAGCGTTGATCCCTCAAAGGCGGATATTAAACACTGAAACACAAAGATAAACAGTTTAACGAAGACGAGGCGGTCGCTCAACTGGAAAGTAACTGAGCATGTACGTGCATCACTGCTTGACTTGAGTGTGATCATGATTGTTGTAATCCATATAGCGCCCTCTGCTGGTGAAAGAGAACTGCTAGTGTAAAATGAAACTCAAATAAAATGTTGTTTGACCGGTCAATGAATCTAGTAATATCGGCGCATATCCGCGATAAAATAGGCGATACTGATAGTCACTGGATAAGCTAATATCGGCCGATAATTAAAAAGCTCCTGCTGCAGCTCCACACTGTGTTCAATTGTAGCTGCTTCTTTTCTATCCGCTCTTTTTGCACTCCAGGCCTCCACACAGGTCAGGTGTGAATATGAATTCTGCAGGTATACATGTGCTAAACAAGCTAACTACCCGTGTCAGCTACAGTCTATTTTTGCAAACATAACCTGCTCTGACAGGACTCCTAAAGAAGAAACGTGGAACAACATAATCAACTCTCTGTTCATTGAATCATTCATGCCACAACATAGACTGAGGTGAAGCGGTGAATATTATATACTAAAGTATTACCTTTACTGTACGCGGTAAAGGCAGAGTGAGATTCCAGCGGCTCCCCTCCAGGTCTCTGCGGATGTTCAGATCCTGTGGAGATCAGGCAGAGAGAGCAGATCTTAGAAAGATCAATACTCCTTAGTGGATTTCCTATATCAACCACACAGAAATCCCACCATCTGTGACATATAGGTTGAGCGTATAAGTCACTGCTGGGTGGGATCCAATCCAATAAGTCGCTCTCCACACCGTCTGTTCTTGTTGGGTTGGAAAAGGCTGCAGGCTGGGAGAGGTGGATGAGTGGAGCCAACAGGTACACCAGGTGCAGTCTTCACTCCTTTTTCTTTTACATTAGGTAGCTGCTGATTTCACTGCTGTTAGTCTAGACATGTGGAACTCGTTTTTATGAAGGTTATTTGTAGGCTTATGTGACACAAACAGGTGTAAACAAAGAGGTGAAATGAAAATGTCTTCGGTCTTTTACAAGATGATGTCTCCTACAGGGGGCAGAAGTGAAATGATTCTGTGTTCTTTACAAAGAAAATAACGTTTTAGGGTTAAAGACCAGGAGTGTGAAGAGAAGATCAATACTCTCTGAACTGTAAAGGTGTTAGCTTTGTTAGCTTAGCATAGGGAAGGCTGGAGACAGGTGGAAACGGCTAGTCTAGCTTCATTCAAAGATGACGTCACAATTAACTTCTTGTAATGTTTGTTCAGCATCATAAGACGCACTTCAGTGAACCATTTTCACATCTGAACTCCTGATAATTTGTAGAGACTTTGAGGAGGCTCCTGATCTGGCAGTTCACACATGTACCTAACAGCAGGAGACTGTTCGTGTCGAACCAGAAGGGGGGACAAAGAACGATGCGGAATCGGCAGAAGAGTCCTCTATACAACACTATGTTGAGAATATCTGTCTGTCTATAAATGCTACGTGTAGTTGAACAGAATCACAATCTGAACTTAAGAGTGGAGAAGAACATACTGGAGAACAGGAAACAGAATGCAGCAGGTTCATTAGAGCACGGAGATCGTAGAGGTGGCGTGCAGACAGTCTATGGTCGTGCACCAGTCGCAGGGAATAAACGTCACCACCCCCTCCCACTCGCTCGAGGTGAATTCTCCTGATTATATCCTGCTGCGTTCTCACATCAGCTCACTCTGACTTTCTGCAGAATAAATACGAGGAGGCTGGAGGAGAAACTCCGGGTGAAGAGAGAAACATTCAGTTGTTTGCGTTCACACATGCAGCTCAACAAGGAAACTTCAGGAGTTTTGAGAAAGTGTGAACAAGGTATTCCAGTGACTGAATAGGCAGAGCTTGTACTGTAAGACTTGCTGTTGAAGGATGGACAGGATGGTTGTTTTGAGTTACAGGCTGGTAACCACAAACTGCTGGAACAGGCCGCGGTTTGATACGACAATGAAAATACTGTAAGAATACACCAAGAGTCTCACTCCCTGTGAGAATGTTTCTAGGCAGTAAAAACAAAGTCCAACATTTGTTTATTAACAGGGAGGGTGTGATACAACTGCCCTGCTGTATCGCACGGCATCTTCTGTCTCTATTACACTAGTTCAACACAGGACGGCAGATATCATCAGTGTTATCATTTAATGTAGACACAATGTTTAATTAAAGACATCAGTGTCCCTTTATTTGATTGTAGTCCAAAGAGAGCCTCGTTTCACTGTGCACAAAAAAGTGCAGATTCAGCTGATATACAAATCTGAATAGCTGTTAAAGCCAAATGTTTGAAAAGATACTTCCAATGACGGCTTAAAGAGAAGACGGTGGCATGCCCTCGTGCAGCGTGATAAGATGCTGTGAAAATATGGAAGATTTATTTCACAACAAAAGGGCACTAGGTGAAATTAATTTGGTACACATGGCACAATCTTACATTTTCAAAACACAGAAATGTGTTCTGCAGTGATCATACTGAAGTGGACTGATTTTCAAGCTAGTTCGGAAGACTTTAAGTTTCCCTTAAGCTGTTACAAGATCAGACCAAACAGACAGGAACTGAATCGTTGTCTACATATTCAGATAGTCAGGTAGATCAGTCAGATGTGTAGTGAGTGAAATGATAAAGTGAGCTTACTCTATGATCAGACATTAAGGAAACATGCTATGTTGAAGTGCTGGCTTCTCTGACAACAATGCAGCAGCCAGTATGTCCTCCTTCTAACTTTAGATTCTGGTCCTGAATGCTCTGGATTTGTTTGGACCAGAGAAGGTAGGCGGTTTTAAGGCACCCCCACACGGCCGTTTTGGACGCCCCTCGGTTTGCCAGATATGAGAGCAGTTATCAGGTCAAACCAACAGGTGTTGCAGCGATGGAAGCGGGCAAGAGAACTGGTTCAGATAGAAGTGATTGTACCCGACCTAAAAAGCCTCTGCATGTTTCTAATAAGCTCCACGAGCAGAAACGTGCTCAAACTAGGATCAATATTGGAGATGCTTTTGAAAAATGGAGAGAGGTTAGAACGCAGAAAGGTTTACAGACCGATGCAGAGCTGGATAAACACTGAAGCTTCAGTGTCCACCACATGGTGACCTGCGTGAGCATCCACTCTAGAGAGGGGCGGGCGGGAGGAGACAGCTCTCTCTGATGTTTAGAATGTAGACTGCAGTACCCATTTTAAACACTAGGTGTCAGAGTTACATAATACTCCTTTAATCCTGAGCAATGAATCTGCTCGAGCAGTTATTCTTTACCAAATGCTATATCAACACTTCCTTGAATGTAACTATGCAGCACTATTTTTCTTGCATGCCGTCCTGTTATCATGAGAGAGCATACACAGTAAATGCTACACTGGACAGCGTTGAGCGTTAATGACTAGAAGTAGCTTTGCCTCCATCTTTAAACCTGCATGAGCTCAAACACACTTTTGGATTTAACATTAACTGCTGCATTAGAGACATTATTTAGTTGAACTTATAGTCTTAACGGTCTACATGATTCTTCCTTTTTCCCCGTAACGTCTTTACATGAAAGCACAGAGGTTGAATTGAGGAAACACTGACTCCTGACATGATGTAGCTTTTGAACTGACCGTTGCAGTATACGAAATAAATGTTGTAAGGCTTGGTCCTCTCTGTCCTGTGAAGGTACAGCCCAAAGGTGCCAAGTTTTATAGAGCTGGAGAGTCAGATCACCGTAATGTGTGACATTAAATCTGAAAGTGTTTGGAGTTGTGTTTCCACTTCATACACACTGCGGTGCAGGCAAGTACCCACGTTATTTGAATGTTTTGCATTATTTGACTCCGTTTAAAAGCAAATTAAAGAAACCTATCTTTTTACTAAGTTGTATTTTTGGGCCTTTTGCGTTTATTGGATAGGACAGCCGAAGAGAGACAGGAGATGTTGGGAAGAGAGAGTGATGGATGATATGCAGCAAAGGGCAGAGGTCAGACTCGAACCCACGGCCCTTTGTGATGAGGACCATAGCCTCCGTACATGGGGCGCACGCGACATAACCGCTAGGCTAAACGGCGCCCCAAAACACCTCGATTTAAAATATGTAATCTTATTGAACAGAGCTGTGTTTGATTTCTGTCGGGGGGAAGAGTCGTCATGCATGTCGATGAGTAGTTGTAAACTTTTCTGTGGTGGATATGTGATTATCTGATCTTTAATTTTTTTAACACTAAACAGGATTGGTCCGCCATGATGCTTTCAAACTACCACAGATCATACGAGAGCGTGAGGGAGACACTTTTACAATTTATCTACGACATTTTGTAATTCAACCTGCGTGTGAAAAAAAAAGGAGGAAAAACAAACAAAACAAACAGAACGTGTCGGGTGTAATTTTCTACCTGAAGCTGGAGCCTGGGAAACGGTTCTACCAGGCTTTTCCTCAGACTCAGACTCTGGGTGGCTGACAGCGAGCCAGCAGAGGTAAACGTCAATTAAGGCGTTACAGTAGATGACAGGCTGAAAGAAAACAGAGCTGAGAGATGCCATCTGGGGCAGACTGTGTCAACTGAAGGTGTCTGAACACGATGCTGCAGATACGGCTAAAATGTTCGCAGCTTTGGACTTGTCAGGTTAACATGAAGAGGCATGAAGAACACCCGTGATCCTGCATGCTTCTTATTCTATACTGTGTGTTGTTTTTCTATGTTATGATTTAAAGTGCTTTGATTTTGTATTCAAGCTTTACTGAAAATCAGATGTGTTTCATGTTGCCAGCATGCATTTTATGGCTTTAGTGGGTCTAGCATAGTTAGCCTTGATGCTAAATGATGACTCTTGAATGGTATTTTTACGCAGAAGTTTTTTTTCTCTTCTTCTCTCAGAGCTTTAAGACACATCAGACTGAATATCTTGGACTGATTTAGGTGTTTGGTGTCTTCTCTTCTTTCTGTTTTTGTTGAATTATTTTGTACAATTAGAGGCCAAGGAGCGCAAAAAAAGGCTTTAAAACACCTCGAACAATTACATTTTTGCTCTTAGGTGCTCCAGATCATGACCTACGCTGAGTGACATCAAGGTTTCAGTGGTGAAAAAACAAGCAAGCAGGTGAACTGTATTCAAAACAATATTTTTATGAATGTCTGGTTTGATTCCTGGTGGATCATTTCCACCCTCCCCTTTCCCTCCTCCACTATTTCAAGGTCCATGAGAGCCGTGCTACTGATCTTTTTCAGCATGCTTAATGTGTAGAAATTGATTTGGAGAGAAAACATCTGAGATGTGTGTTTAGTTTTCATCTTTTTTTTAATAGAACTTCAGAGAGCAGGAAGTGTGTGCGTCATGAAATTCTCCCTGGTTATCTGCTTTCACACGCTCTGGCCAGCCGCCTGCCCCTCGAACAGCACCGAGCCCCCACAGTCACAGGGGTAGAGACACACATGCATACACATGGAGATCTACACACACCATACAATCAAAGCATGCAACAAAAGACTGCACGTCTTAGAATGTGCACCTAGATTGTCTTACACATGCAGACCTAGATTAACGCGCAAAGGCAGTATTTTCACACAACATCCAGACAAATGTGTCTCATTCTGCAGTGTGCAAATATAACAATGTTGTTGCACTGATTTAAAGAGCCAGTTATACAATAAATGTATCGTAATTTTGGCAGAAAAAAAGCCGACCAGGGAAGATAAATTAGTTACTCTGAGGTTTTGAAGGACTTCTGCTGGATGGACAGCGTTGTATCTTGTTATGGAGAACTTCTCCCAGGGCCTTAGGTGAGGGTGAGAATGTGTGAGGTCACACCATGTGACCTTTAGCTGAAGCCGCTGGGCTGCCATTGGTCCAGAGCCAAACCCCCAAACCCTCGAGCACCCACCTCCCCCAGACACACAGCAGCCCCCTCTCTCTCTCTCTCTCTCTCTGCTGCACTCATGGTGCAGAGTGCTGAGACCTGTGCTGTGTAGGTAGAATGTGTATCTGTGCTATTTCTTATTTCAAATTTAGCACGAAGAATTTTGTTTCTTCTGCCACAGCAACCCTAAATAAAATATCGAACAGGACACTTGTGAATTTACAAATTAAAGGTGTGTGTATGTCTCTGTGTGTGTGTGTGTGTGTGTGTTTATGTGGATATATAGAGGGTGTATGCATCTATATGTGTGAGGATTTAAAAAATGTACATTTCCATCATTATGTCTACTGTATTTGTTACTCAAATGTACGAATGCAGGTTCTTTTTACATCCACCTTTGTATCCAGTGAAATGTGACTCTGAAATTGACTGGATTTCCACTTTCAAGTCAAATTCATGATCTTTGGCTTCAGTCCTGCTGTGATTTAATTTGAGCCTGTTGCATCACTGACCACTTTAAAAATAAACTATTGATCAGAGCCCCCCCCCCCCATGCATGCTCTCAAACATCTGAAATCGGCAGTGCTCATTTCGTTCACACAAAACACACAGCTCCCACACTGTCTGCAACATCCCATCCTACTAAAGCAGCACCTGAAATTTGCTTAAAAAAATAAAACTGTGATTGAAAAATGAAATGCCCAACAAGAGCTGATGTTCTTAAACCAAGCTGAGATCAGATATTTATATCCTCTTGTAAATTATGTATTTATGTCAGAAGCCTATCTTCTGTTGCAAAATCATTTAATTGTGTACATGCAATTCAGCCATCTGCAAAATGTGGCTAAAATGTCCAAGCCTAGTTCTAAAAAATCCAAACTGTGTTTCCGTTCATATTTGTGTTTTTCTTTAAACAGAAATCAGGAAACATCTGCACAAAACCCGAATGTTTCATCAAATACAATAACTGAATTTCAGGCTTCATTAGCGTATAATTAGGAAACACAACACCTGATATCTTTCATGCAGGATTATTATTTCCAAAGCATCTCCAGTGTCGTCCAAAGCCGCCGCAGAGCCGGTTAATTATGTAGATCGGAGGTGTAACGCTTCGTGTTTGGATATTTGCTCTTCCTCGCTTTGTGTTTGAATTCCCGGCGGAGTGGAGGTGCTGCATGTGTCTGCTCGGTGTGTTTCTGCACATTGGATTTTTTTGGTTTTGTTTTAATCATCTAGCGGAACAAATCTCACATTAAGATGTAGCAGTGTGCTTTTATGTGTCCGAAAATGGATGCAATGAATAATACGATTTGGGCTTTAAAACAAAACAGAGATTGATAATTGTATCTGTGTTGGAACATGAACTCTGCTACATGCTTTATTATACATGTTTGTCAGATGTTATTATGCCTGGTTGTGCCTGGGAAGCATGTACTTTTAGACTCTAAAATAGGTTTGGTTTGGCGCATGTCTGAATATACTTTTCAGCTAAAACGTGAGCAGAATTTGAGCAGCCATGGTGCAAAATAAAAAGCTTAATTTGTAGTTTTTCACTGCAGAAAAATTGGGCACTAAAATGAGAGGAAACATGCAGCTTCAAGTCAAATGTTTTCAGTCCCATCGAAACTTGAATCAGCTCTTACCTTGTACAGATTGAAGAAAAGACGAGAGGCCAGAGATCTGTAGTCCTGTGCACCGTTTCAGCCAAATGATCATTTCCATCTCGTCTCTCCTCATCCTCTGCTCACATGTTGATTGTGAGGATGTGTATTGAGGCTGCAGACTTTGCGTATTCGCCTAAAAACAGCAGCCGAAGCTTATCCTCCCTTTCAGCTGATTATTACCCCGCGTTACAGACTCCATCAAAAGGTGACGCTCGTGCAACAAAAGGACTCGCGGGCGTTGCTTTTTATTTAACGAGGGGAATCTAATTGTGGAGGGTTGAGGAGGTCAGCTCACCAAATCAGATGTATTCATTCATGTAAAAAGAGACGAGTGGTGTTTCTCTTGTCTTTGTTATGGAGGAGTTTGTGTAAAAACAACACTTGGGACTAACTGTGATTTATTTCTCCTCATAATAATCCCCACGAGGGATGACCTAAAGCCTCTTTAAGCATGACATCAGATCCTAAATCAGCTCTTTCACCAGGCGGCCATATTTGATAGAATATTCTTCTCAATCTTATTGTAACAAGGGAATTAAATGGAACACAAAAAAAATCGTATTGTCAAAATGTTGCTTACAAATTAGACTCCAAATCCCCCTCAAGGCCGCCCTGTGTTTTCTTTTAAATCTCTACATTTTTTGCAGGGAGTGTTGTTGAGTTTCCTCCCCGGCTTCTCCTCCCTGCCTGCAGCCGTGAAGCAGCACTCGTCCCCCGCCTTCTCACTCTCCTCCTGCAGCCCGCCTCTCGGCCCACATACCTCTGTATCTCTTCTTTCTGTGCGCGCGTGTTTGCTCAAGCTTGTGAATCATAGTTTCCCTACACCGTAGCTTTGTTTTGATACGGTGGATTTACGCAATATAAAGCAATGCCTTTTGCAAAAAAAAGAACCAGAGCCAGTTTAGAAAAGGAA
The DNA here is from genome assembly GCA_020745685.1 of Tautogolabrus adspersus. Taxonomy (NCBI): domain Eukaryota; kingdom Metazoa; phylum Chordata; class Actinopteri; order Labriformes; family Labridae; genus Tautogolabrus; species Tautogolabrus adspersus. The sequence continues at coordinate 32,440,285 of CM036540.1, read as the reverse complement.
GACACAATGCAGAGGCAAACAGAAACATGGTCAGAGTCAGGCATGTGCGTAAAGGTGCTTCACATTTCTGGCACAAGGATAGCTTTAAAAATATTGGACATAACTCTAAATAAAAACAAACTTTTATGGGTAATTTAGATTCAATGATCCGGTCATTTTGGCTAATTTATGATTCAAATTGGACGAATGCATGTTTGCAAATTCCTTCAAACGAGTTTAATTTAATTCAGATTGTCAAATGGCTTGTTTCCAAATAATCCCCCTTCATCGGTCTGGGATCAAACTCGGGGTAAAATCCAATCCTATTGGACTCATGTCACTGTTGTGTGGTCCAGCTCCTGTTTGTGGATTCCCGTGTTATTTCAAGCACCAGTGACCAGCCGAGGCTCTGTGAGCAGCAGACATGTATTCAGCAGTTAATCTGACGGAGCATCTCGCCGCTCGTGCTATGTGTATTGGAGCGGCCCATTGTTTTCCTCTATAGATTAGGCGCACAAGTACCTCACATAATCGAAAGGCTATAGACACAGTGTCATTGCTTTACACACCACTAACACAAAGATTCAATAAGAGTCCCCCAGCAGAAGAGTGTTTTCAACAATATATTTACTTCCATTAAATAAAACACAATAGTTTTTTTGGATGTTGGAAAAAAACAAAACATAATCCGTACCAAATAGTATACACAGAGCAAAAACCAAATAATCTGTCGCAGGAACATTGTTGATGCTTCTTCTTTCTTTTTTTTTTTAAATCCAGAATTGCTATTCTAAATCGATATTCACACAGACATTAATAATAAATTTATAATATGTTAGAAACACACAACTGGTGCGTTTTAGTATTTACATTCCCTTTTGTTTGCAAGCAAAACATGATTCCTTTTTAGGTTTTTTTTTTTTTCATCATCTTCTTCTTCTTCCACATGCGTTGATAAGTCGACCCGGAGAGGACTGGAGGGCTATAAGCGCATTCGCCTCGACAGAACAGGAGATGAGAAGTCAAATATATATACAACCTTTTTTTTCAGTCAACAATGAACGTCCAAACTCCACCAGAGAAAGTAAAAAGACCCTCATGACGAGCTTTGAAAAATGAAAACAGGTCGTGCTTTTCTTTTTTGGACGGTGAAGCAGGCCTGCCCTCATCAACAACAAAAAAGGATATAAACCGAAAAATCTCCCGTTTCACTTTTGACTCCGAGCTGGAGGTGAGCTTGCTTCAGTGGTTCAGTCTTCTATAGTGCCCTTGTTTTTTGAAAAATGAAGAAGTAGTTGTAGTAGTCTCTTGTTCCTGTGGCCGGCTGCTTTTAATTACCCACACACTGCAAAAAATGACCACCATAACAAACCGTCATGGCTTTACATCGACCTCCAATTCCCGAATCATTTTTCTATTTACTCTCAAATTAACAACTGGCTGCTTGGGAATAATCTCACTTTTTCGTAGCATGTTTGGTCATTTTTATGGAACAAGTGGCTTTATTTTGAATTAAGTCTGAACAATGCAAACCACACTCTTCTTCAAAATGCCAAATGATCAAGAAATTTCCCCAAATCGCATGAAAAAAAATTACAGTTATCTCCCGAGCAGACTTCCACCAGAGAGAGAAAATAACACACAGCGCCTTTAGCAGTCCCTAATGACGTGTTAAAGTGGTGATTTTTTTGCAGTGCAGGTAGGTATTAGACTGGTCTGTCCACGGCGTATTGGCAAGCGCTCAGATTAGTGGCCGGATTCTGCACACTGGCGTATCCAAAACTCGAGTGCTGCTTGGCTTTCAGTCTCAGGCTGGCCAGGCTGGAGTTACAAGTGTCCCTGTACACGTAAGGAGGGGTCGGAGGCGCGTAGGGGCACGTCGGCGTGGGCACCCCCGAGTTGAGGGACGGGTTACTGAGGTTGTTCAAGTTATTGAGGCTGTTGAGGCTTGAGCCCGGCACGCCCGTCACCGCCGAGGGCACCATGCTGGAAGTCATGGAGGATATGGAGTTGGGCGGCGAGAACATGGTCTGCGAGGACAAGGGGTTGACATTCATGGAGTTGAAGAAGGGGAAGCTTTTGGTGGATAAAGAGGCCGACGTGAGGCCCTTGGCGGCCCAGTTGTTGTACGTGTAGCTGGGGTACATGTCCTCGTAGGGCTGCATGAGTCCGTTGAACTGCGGGCCGAAGCCGTTTTTGCACAGCTCGGCTTGTTGGTTTCTTTCCCGTTTCCTCCACTTGGCTCTCCGGTTCTTGAACCAAACCTAAAACAAAGGAACAATAAAAAAGGTTAGCAAATTATTCTGAGTAGTACACGATGTTTTATACATATAATATTCTTGCAGCAGATATTCTGGACACAGTTCTATATTTTAACATCAGAAACGCCATATTATTAAATGAAAGTTGCATTTAAATGACACGCAGAATTTCAAAATAAAAGCTAATAATTTAAACTAGTGTACATACAGGACTGTTTTCCGTGCAGACCGTCCCTGTGCTTTGATTCCCTGTTTATCTACGCAGAATACACACTGTGCTGCTGTCACTGCACCATGTTGAAGTGAGAGGATGTGTATTCCTCTGCGCGCTGACCTTAATCACACAACACCAGGGCGACAATCGCAAAATACAAGCTTTGCACCTCTTTCACACGAACAGCAGAACACGACTGGTATCTGCCACCAACAAATGTCAATAGCCTCGACTGTTAACGACCTAATAATGTCTAATTACAGCGAATAAATGGTTCATTTCCGTCCTAGTTTACAACACAATTACTGGAAAGATTAGAATGTGCCGAGGGCCACAAAATAGCTTTCTGCTGAAGCTGTTTATTTTGCATTATGTGCAGAGGATTAGAATTATTTTTAGCCTAATAGATAAACACATTCAATCTAATGAAATCGAGCTCGTTTATTTGAACAGGGCTCTGGTTATTTGTTTTGCAGCTACGAAATGTGTCAAACATTATTTTAAGGGAAGTATGAGCCGTGCGTAAAGTTTGCGTCCGTGCCTGATAATATTAAGGTATAAGGTATTTGTAGGTTACCCGGGCAGTCTGCACAAATGACCCCGAATACAACACAGGAATTGTTTTTAAATGCACCCTGGGGAGTACTCACCCTGACCCGGGCCTCTGTGAGGTTGGTCCACACGGCTATCTCCTCCCTCGTGCTCATGTCCGGATAGCGATTCCTCTGGAAAGTGGCCTCCAGTTCCTGCAGCTGCTGGCTGGTGAAGTGAGTCCTCTGCCGCCGTTGCCGCTTCTTTTTGGACGGGTCATCCGATGAGTCGTCGTTTTTATTCTGGGTTTTTTCTTTTTCTGTCAAGAGAAGAGAAACGGATGGAGTCAGGGTCAGGCAGATTACGGCCTGTATGCCTTAGACAGGGAGAAAAAAAGTCCTGGATCCAAGAGAGTGTTGGGAAATGGCTGAGCTGCTCACAGTTAGACGTCTCTGCTGAAGAAAGGATTTGATTTTAAATAAGACAAATACGCTTTTCATGATTTAAAATGTTCCTTTCCTTTTATTTTCGGGGATTATAATTGACCCTTTGATTTCATCTGACACTGAGGATATGAGCAAATACCTAACTAATTCCAGTTGACACAAGACAAGCTGTCATTCATTTACATAACACAGAAACTTTTCACTCCCTCACCACACACGAGCCGCTGTCAAAACGAATTATCTGTGCGTAAAATAACAGCTGAAATCGCCGATTTTCATGTATGTAAAACTCCCTGCACGCCAATTAATCAGAGCCTTTTTTGTTGGACATAAAGAGGACAGCTGCTGGTTCGCTTTCTGGGAACATCTGCACCCGGGCGGTTCTTACCGACTGACTCCGGGCTGGATGTGTCCGACACCGTGTGCACCTCTAACCGGTGTTTAGAGTCCACTGTCCGCTGCAGCGGCTGTAAAGTAGAGGCCATCGCCAGAGCCGTGTGGTGCGTAGAGACGACTTTATTCCCTGTAAGGTGGTGATGGTCTATGTTTAAAGGATCCCTCATAGAGTTCATGGGTAAAAGATCGCACAACTGTCTGTCAAAAGCAGATAAAAGTCCTCTTTAGTACAGCAAGGATGGGCGGAAAGTCCGTCTGCGGAATGTGTTCAGTTGTCCAAAAAAGCCGCACAGCTGAGCGGTTCCTCCTGCGGTTCCCTCTTTCTGGTTTAACTGGAAAACGCTTTAAAATAGACCAGAGAGCGCTGCCATAGCATCGGCTGTAAACAGCGGCTATACCTCGGCTGACTATCAGAGTGACAAGGACAGGTAGGTGATATTAGATCCAGAGGCATACACACACTACACCGCTCTCTGTTCAATTTCAGCTGTTGCCTGCTCTACTGCGCCTCTCTCCACGTCACCATGTTGCGCCCGCCCATATTCTCTCTGACAGGCACATCCATGTGGATATGACGGTGGGAGCAACCAACCGGAGCCTGCAGAAACGAGATATGTGTGCCAATGTGTTTATGCCGGCACTGGCGCTTATTTTTTTCTCTTCCAAATAAAAGCATGTAAAGAGAGATGGGACGCACCCGCGGCGCTCCGAGTTGGGGTTGCGCAGCAGCCCAAGACCAAATAAAAATGAAAATAACACAGTTTGGCCTCATTTTATGAGATGGGTCCAGTGGCCCAGTAAAACGATGCCGTTCTATTGATACCCCGGCTGAGCAGCCTGCTCGTAGGCTCTGTCACCGCAGTTTACTCAGGGACTCAATGTGGATAAAGCGAGCCACCGAGCGGATTGTATTGAAAGCCGTATGAAAGAAATATGCACAGTGCAAACACAGAAGCCCCACACTACAGCTCAGTGACTCTCTGAAAGAAAGCACATTCAAGGAAGAAAAATAAATGTAGCTTGAAAAAAGGAGGGATGTGCCAGCCTGCTCCAAAAGTGTCTGTGCGCACTTGTCAACTGACGCTAACTGCCAGACATGTGCAGTATGTTAAAAGGAGCACATGTGCTGCTTGTGCAGCCCGTGCACGCCTTCACTTGAATGCAGAACCCTACACTGTCACATATTTACTCAAGGTGGTGAAGTATAAGGAATTAAAAAGGCCGTGAAATTACAAAAATTGAGAAACAAGCACCAAGAAATATAATTGACTCATTTGTGCACTCGGCTCAACGGAATATAAGGAAATATTTTTAATGCTTTTTCATCTTTCATGACCCAACTTAAGTGGTTTACTATCCCACACATCCCTGCAGGCAGCCGACATGCGCAGAAAAAGCTTCGTCAGTCATACGAGTTGTCAAATGAGGCGATCCTCCTGATCTCTGCAGAGTTGAGCTTCACATATCCATTAAATCAACCCCACCGGAGCACACTCGGTTTGTTGACGACGGATTACTTTCTCTGGGTGCTTAAATGGATCTCCCTCCGCACTTTGCTTTTGGACCCCTCGCGCAGCTCTCCTCTGGTGTTTTTTTTTTTAATCTGATAAGACTCTCATTTGCCTAAGAATTTCTGGAGAAGGACTTTTAATGAGTTTGAGCTGATATGCCAGCACATTTTTTTAACCTATAATTCCCCAAAGATTTCTGAAGCGTTAAGGGAAAGTGAACACGTCTAATCAAACAAATGCGAGTTTAATTTTCAGGGTGGGAGATTGAGGGTGGAGCTATGTCAGAGGGGTAACAGGTGACTGAAGTGATGGACAGATGGGAGGAAAAGTGCGCGCCAATGGGTGCGATCAGGATGTCAAAAAATGACTTTAAATGTTCAAGATTTTCCAGGAAAATGTATTAATGTAATTGTATCATAGCAATCATCTTCATCATCACCAACGTCTTCATCATTTAGTCACACACTTCCCATGTCCACGTGGCCAGCAGGACACCCCACTCAGCCAGCACATTTGGACTTGGCGATGTTAAGAAGTTACTGGGCTAATCCCGTGAAAGCCCCGGATATATAAATACCAGCAGACCAACCATAGAGTGTATGCAACACACACACACACACACACACACACACACACACACACACACACACACACACACACACACACACACACACACACACACACACACACACACACACTGAGGGAGGGAAGAGGCTTCTTTTATCAAAACTATGGCAGCCAATCATCTCTCACACAGAGCAATAAAACCTTGTTTGGATGCTCTCTGCGTAATTCAGTGAAGATGATACATGTTTAAAAACTATCGTCACTCACTTGTTACGTAAGAATAATAGTATTCTTGTCATGAATACACGATCTTTGATGCGTAAATAGCACAAGCATACCCCAACATATCGAAACAGTCGCTATAGGCTCTACAAATAGGCCTCTTTCAATAAATATGTTCTCATTATAATAAAGTGATTAGTGTAAAATGAATTGGAAAATGAAATTGCACACGTCAGCATTGTGGTTCAACTTGCTCCAACATGACAATAAGACAAACAGTCGGTGTGTTGAGGTCTGTGCAGCCCTGCAGCGAACAGTCTGCTGCTCCTTTCTTCCTGCTGCCTTATTGTAATACTAAACTTGAAGTGGATTATCGCTTTCCTCTTCATTTCTACCTTCTGAATGCTTTTTCTCTCTTCTGCGGATTACTGCGCGCAATAGGCCTCCGCCATAGAGGGCCATTAATTAGCAATTCAGTCAATATAGGGGGGAGACGACAAGGCTTTTTACATAGGATTAAGGAGACATCAGATTCCTCCATTAGTGTATTCCTGCTCACGGATGGGCTTTCATTATACTTTGAGTTTTCCCCGGAGTCAATCCAACAAGCGCTGCATATATTACAGCAACAACAGTGTGCAGTGTCTATATCTTATTATCTTATTATTCTTAATCAATGGTCGTTCACACACTGCCCTCTGTCACAGAGACGCGTCAATGTCGGCTAAACGAAACAGAATGAGCGCTATTGGTTATTCATTTAAGATCCTAACTGGACCTGATGTCGTTTCCACACAGTATTGGAGAATAATTAATAAATCCCAGACTCTGACGGGGAAGAGATTTCCAGCTGCTGTGTCGTCTCTTGTTGGGGTTTAGATGTTAGTGGGGGGGGGGGGGGCGAATAGAACTGAAATGGTAAAAATATTTATTCCCCCCTCTTCCCTCAATGCAATTTAAATGAGAGATATGCCATTGGTCATACATGCATGTCCTTAAATGAAAAGCGAGTAACATCCCCGCAGAGCTCATCACATCTATCACATGAACCTCTGATGGGTCTGCAGATCCACATGTGACCACCAGGTGTCTCTCTAACACAGCCAAACAAACCTGGATCCACCAACAGCTTATTCCACACTGAGCAAAGAGGCCAAGATGTCTGAGACTGCTGCTGAACATTTCTGAACCAAACCAGAGACATCCACTTCGAAACTACCGACACAAGCAGATCACATCTTTACACCTCAGTGTCTGAAAACTGTGAAGACATTTTCTCATTTTAGTCTTTTGGAATTAAAGATTTAAAACTGGTTTAAATAAATCTCACGACAAGTTTTGAATGAATTATCAAATCTAATCTATTTACAGTATGAGATTATATAGATTATATATATTAGATTATTGTTCAGGCCTCCTATAAGAAGATCATTTATTAAAAAAGTGCTGAAATAATAAGAAAAAAAGGACTGTGCTTAATAAGTATCCAGTAATTTAAATAATGATTGTAATATGATTTATATTTGTGCTCAGTTGAAGACACAATTAGTTTATCATGGTAAGGTATTTTTTTTAAATTCTGTAATCTTGTCAAATTAATTTGTGGGCTTCTAAATGAGCCCTCGCGGCTCTCGTACTCACCTATTTGTGCGCAGGTGGTGGCCAGTTTACGGCAGTGGGAGTCCATTCTGACAATATGAGGAAACTGCTTCTGTAAAAAAAACACAAAAGAGGCGAAATGAACCTTTAAGAGCAGTAAACAATAACCCCCCGTGAAGTCACCACCATGACACTGGAGTCCATCATCATATATGAGACCAACAGGAACAGTGGAGGGCTGCAACGATGAAGTGTTGCATTCAAGGAAATCAGAAACGCTCGTTGTTTTAAAGGAAGTGTTTTCAAATGTGTGAAAAGTTTAATTTGACATTAAACGCTGTGAAAGCGCATGCGCAGAGTTGATGCTATAATTAAGAAGAAAAGCATTTATGAAGTTGGGATGTGAGCTGCGGTTCACTGGAATGACTGTAGCTTTAATAAAATGTATTTATCGAGTCTGGTTGAGGCCTCACAGATTTATTTTCCTCCCTAAAAAAAAGCGAAATTAATTTATGTTTCATTAAAAAGAATCAGAAAAGGACTCAAGAATTCAGCCAGAGCCTCTGAAGGTAAGAAGGGAAAATGCATATTGCAAATATATGCCGCACCTTTCACCTGATTTATGACAAATGTGCGTTTTTTTAAAGACATTCATGCACGTCGTTTTCTTATATGTTGTCCATGGTGATGTATAAGAGCCGCCGTGTGTGGCTCGGCTCGGCTGTGGTGTTGTGCAGCAGTGTGGAGCTGCAGTGATTCCGTGAGTAAAATCTCGGGATTAGACTCTGATTGAGATGTCTGTCGGTGGGATATTACAAAATTCATTATCGCAGCCCTTCGACTACCTCGATATGAAGTTACACAGATGGGGTTTTATTAGTCCAGGCTCACACTGTTTGCTTATGATAATTCAAGTCGGGGGGAATTTGCATGCAGTCATGCTGTTAAGCATTTTCCCTCAGTTCCTCCCTTCAACATGCTCGAACATCATCCGCGAGGCTTTTCTTCTTCTTTCATTCTAAACATGCAGATATATTGGAGGTTAAGTTTTCCGCGATGTACCTGCACAACCTTTCTCTCTGCTCCCTCCCCTGCATCCACACAGCAAAATGAAAGAGTGGGGGGGTCATGCTGTAAGGTGGGAGGTTATTGCACGCGGCCCCGTGTTATCTAATCAGTGAGATTTAATGAAGGGGGTCCCTCCAATATTTCAGCCTGCTGCTGTCTGCTCCACGCGGCCTCTGAAATCACTCCCCGCTCCTATTGATGCATTTTACTGTGAATTTGATCCTGTAAAATATGAACACAGGATTTTAAATACATTTATTTCATTGTGTATATTTTTGGTGAAAACGTCATTCAATCTGTGGAAAGGTGCAGAAAACAAATCTGAAGAAAAGGGCTGATAATAAAAAGACCATGTGTAAATAATAATAATTAATTCAAATAAAAAGACTTTTAGGCAAAAAGAAAGATGTTGACCCTCCTCGTGTTTTAGTGTTCCTTTAATTTAAATTAATTAACCTGTTACACGCTGAATATCGTTCAGTATTTCTTATCATAATAATAATAATAATAATAATAATAATAATAATAGTTTGTGATTATGTTGTTCTGATGTTTTGGTGGTAATTAAAAAAGCTAGCCTACTTGTTCATAATGATATTTGTTCTAACATATATCAAAGTGTAGACTCGATAGAAGCGGTTTTTAAAAATGAAAGCATTCTAATTATTTTTCATTATTAGAGATTTTAATCCCGTTCATCCATTCTTCGTCACCGCACGGACGCCTCGTGCGCTCTCGCCACCAACAGTTGACGCGAGACGGTGACTCACGTGGCACGAGGCCCGGCGCAGACAGAAAGCTGGCATTGGCCTCACACCGGCTTTACTTGTGAAATTAACACAGTAGAGCATGAGACTGCAGCCTTTACCGGGAGAGGAGTCGACTAACCTCCACCATATGGTCCTGTATTCATTAAAGGCGCGAGACCGTGAACGTGTTTTTTTATATCTACAGATTAAATGACAACATGCAGGATGCAGGGGTGAAGAAAAACTAAAGAAGTCACCTCACTCATTTTTTATTACCTCGGTTGTTGTTTTTTATTTCATTTGGAGGGTAGACCATTTTTAATTTTTTGAGTTGTTAAGTTGTTACCTCAAAGTGTGCCATCACTCTGATGCTTTTATTCTAACGTGTTGACTTTAAAGATAACAACACGCCATTTCAAGGCAAACAAAAACCTGACAAGCTGCGTGGATAACTCTAAAACTCCAAATATGCCACTTTTCTGATTCTTCAATATTTGCATCATTCTGCACAGCGCAGTCTGTTTTTAGCCCCTCACTCCATCACCGCTAATGAAAGGCTGCATCCTCATCATCCTCCTCCGCCGACCTGTGAGGCGAACCCTGCCCTCACATCACTTCATGCTGCTTTATGTTACAGCCACGGCTTTGAACGCATCACGCAGCCAGAAAAACATAAAACACAAGGTGGAACAAATTCCTCCACTTGCATTAACTCACATCTCACTTTGATTATTTTAGTCGAGCTCCTCTGCTGCACTTACCAGTTGTTGACACCGGTGGGGTTTGATTCTTCCAAGCCGTCGGCGTGTTTTTCTTTTCTTCTTTCTACAGCGAAGAGATAAAATCCCAGCGTCCCGACTCACTCAGACACCAGCAGATGTGTTTCACGGGACAATTCGTGGCAACTTCAAAGTCCGGGTAACGCTGAAAGTTCAAGCTTCTGTCCGGAAATGTGCAGCGTTTCTTGGATGTAGCTCCCCCGGCTACGTTATCCCCCAAAAAAAGGCAAGAGACGCAGCGCTACCTTTTAGGTTAGTTTCATTTATGCGCATAAATAAGCATCTATTTACAGTGTGTGGAGAAATAGCGAAGGAGGCGCTTTCATCCGAGTCTCCCCTTGGTTCGTCCTCTTCTGTCTTCCTCAACTTTTCCCCCCTTGAAAGACGCTCCAAGAGTGGCGCATTTTTTTCCTCCGTCTTTTGAGCTCAGAGAGGGACCCCGCGCGCGCGTCTGTGTATGTGTGTGCGCGTGCGTGCGTGTGTGTGTGTGCTCTTAAAGGGGTGTGTTTGTGTATGTATGCGGCTGTGCCTGTGAAGTCTAGCAGAGGGCGAACTTAGAGGCTCTCAACTTTCAACAACAATCAAAGAAAGACAAAAAAAAATCAGGAGGACATCTTTAAAAAGCGCGAGCACGTTAAGAAAAACAAAACAGTGCTCGTCCTCTTAGCCCGCCCCTGCACTTCTACTGTACCAGTGCTCCGTTGGATGTGCAGGCATGCAAAACATATAATGATTAAATTTGCCTAAACCAAACCTGCAATTCACAACCAGCAGCTGAACTGCCTATTATCCAAAGTGCGCGCTCAATAAGCAGCAGTTCTAACCACAGATTCATGACTGAACCTGGCAGTTAATTTACAGAAACAACATTTTCAGTGACTCATTCAGGGGCCAGCCTATTATGTCATCAGAAAATTGTAGCATAATTGACTCCTAATTAAGCGTATTATTTGACCAATTTGCGCTCTGATGAAAGTATGCTTCAACATATTTTAAAAACACAACATTTAGAATATTCAGAGCTGGATGGAAAACAGAGAGAAGATTTAAATAGATGCATTAGTCTCCTCCAGGGTCAGACAAAGCCGTATCGTGTTGCGGATTTATGTGCAGATGAAGTGAACAGCTGGCTCGGATGCAAATGTTCTTTATAGATCCGTTTCGTTAGATACAGACTGATTCTCCATTCGCATCTTAAGTGAGGCGAGCAGACCGGACGTAGGCCGTGCGTTCCCTGCGCCTAATCCTTCTTTTACATTTTTAGTCATACTCCCATTAAAGCAGTAATTAATGCGCACATCCACACGGGAATATCCTGGCACGAGAGGGGGACACTGAAGCAAAACGTGCACATCGACCCCCCTTTAATGTTAGTGATTCAGGATCCTTGTACTCCGAAACACCATTCCTATATTTTGATGCTTTCTGCCGCCTTATATGGACATGTAAAGGAGTGAATATAAGGTTAATGTCATTTTAAACAGCTTCTTATAAGGAGGTTTATTTAATCAGAACTCTAAAGCCTTTGAATTAAGATCGTTTTTAAACACAAATTCTCTTTCTTCTTCTTCAAAGGCCTGTGAAGGCCACATTTTATTAATTTTCCACTCGCGTGCAGACGAAGTGCTGCTGGTCAAATGCAAACCAATAAAGGAAAAATAAATAATATGTACATATTTGCCAACACAGCTCGCTTTGTTCCTCCAAATTTGACCCGCGCGCTTTTAATATTAGATGTTGTGATATGGAGCAAACACGCAAGACAGCACCGACACGTGCACACACACACACACACACACACACACACACACACACACACACACACACACACATACACACACACACACACACACACACACACACACACACACACACACACACACACACACACACACACACACACACACAATCGCAGACAAAATGCAAGTAAACGAGCAGAAAGGAATATCAACCCTGCACCATGCACTTCTTCAAATCCCGCCCCGCCTGCACGCGGAGGAAAAAGAGGGTGAGAGGCGTGATGGTTCCGCTATATTCTCCTCTTACCTTCTTATACACAGCGAGAGAAAAAAAAAGAGTCAAGAGCCTCCTCTTTCTCACGCAGAAAGGTGCAGAGGAATGCCTGAAGTTCAGAGAAGGCTGGCGGGTATGAAATCTTTCGCCTCGGGGGCAAACCGGCGGCTTCTTTTCATTTCAAGCGCTTATCGATTCGCCGTTGTCATCTTTGGCGACGCAGAAGGACACTTGAAAGAATTTCTGATGGGGCTGTGATGTGAGAAACAGGGTGACCTGCTCTGCTGATGCTCTCTCCTGATTCTTAACGAGCACATCAGCCCCCACAGCGTCAGTACAGTTGGACATTTTCAACTTTTTCCTCCTCCTGCATACTGGAGAGGACTTTAAATCACTCTTTCCGTTTGTTTCAGCACGCATCCAAGACTCCACTTTAAAGAGGAGAGGTGATGGACTGCCCGGCAAGGCAGCCTCAACAGATGCACAGAATCTTAAACTTGGAGGCCATTTAAGTTTGGCTCCCTTTAAAGAAATGTGTGAACTTCAAAATAAAACTTTAATACAAAACCACTATCTGCATTTCCCCCCTCATATTTTTCACCTTGATTCACAAAAGTGCAGATTGTCTAAGAACAGACTGTGCACATTTTGTGATGCATAAAACACAGCCTATGTCAATATATCTTTGAGGCCTAATTTAATTCTTCTGTGTCAAAATAGGCCGTTTTACAAAGCTAACAACAACAGTGTGAACATTAACCTGTTATGCACACACAATGTCTCTATCTGTATTATTTAAACTTTGTATCTGTGCTCCATTTCAGACGCCCGTGTATTGATCATATTTTACAATCAAGCCCCTATTTATTAAAAGCAAATAGAGAGGTGATTTATTTCTTCCTGTCTGCCTTTACAAAAGACGTCAATTAAATTACAATTTAATGTCAAAGACGAATCTTAAAGCAGCCTGTGTCTGATGTCTCTCCTCACACCGTGCATGCTTTCTGTATTTATTCCTGCAAGACCATCGTCTAAAGTGACTCCAAACATGTTTCCCACAGCACTCAGTGAAATATACAAGGCCTGCCGTTATACACTGTAATCATGCTGTTGCCTCCTGATGCTTGAGTAATGTGTGTGTGTGCATGTGAAGTGGTGCCATTTTTCAGGGTTGCAATTTGCCTGCACAAAACCAGCCTGATTTTCTCCTTTTTTCTTTTTTTTTCAGTTCCAGCCTCAAACCACAGGCGATTGTCGCCTAGCGTTCTGTCTGGCCAACACTTTGTGGCCGTGTAATAAAATTTGGAGTCAAATTGGTGTTTCCAAAGCCACAAATCTTTAAACAAATCAGTTTATGTACTGCTAATATGTTAGAAAGTAATGAGTGGGAATTGAGTTTTATTGAAGGGGTGTGACTTTCTCTCTCTCTTCTCGAAAGGAGGAGAAATAGAAGAAAGACAAATCATCCGAAGAGTCTCCTTTGAGGCAGAAATATCCTGTGTGTGTTTCCATTTGTCAAGTATCACTCCAGGAACGTTATTAGTGAAAAAGCTGCCTGTAAATTAAGCAAATTAAAAGGGTGGCTCTTTGATAGCTCTTGAGCTTGTTGAGCGGCTTTATTCCTGATCCTTGCTATTCCAGCTCTGTCACAGTACCAGAGGGAGACGAGCTGCACCAGCACTAAGCACTCCAGCCCAGCAACATGGCTTGTGGTTTTTCGAACGCTACACGCACAGCCAGCAAAACGACTTCCACGATAGGCTACCCTCACTTCTCCCGACATGCCCGGCTAACGTGGTGTATATTTAAAAAGTACTCAGCTCTTCGTCTTTGTCTTCTTCTGTAATTATCCTATCCTCGGCTTCCAAAGAAAACGCTTAGCTGATGTCATCGTGGTTTTGGCCCCCCGACTGCTCTAATATTAATCCCATGCATGAAGCAGCTTCAAATGAACCAGGATTACTTTGAATTAAACTCTGGTCCGTGTTTTTATGTGAACACATTAACTCCTGTCATTGCTGGTCAGTCAGACGAGCCCGTCTCCATTCCTCTTGACTTTGGACATGACATGGCTTTGGTGGAGCGAGATTAAAAATGTCCCAGAGACTTGGACAGCATTCATTACACCGACAGCCACACACAGACGAGACAGCAGCGTTGCTTTTATGGCACGCGGTTGATCTCGGGGAAAGTAATAGTCGGTGCATGCATAAACACATGCGGCCCTCAGCCTTAATCACAGGTGCGAGCTGGCCAATAAATTGCTCAAGCAGGTCTCTGATCAATTACATGAAAAATCAATGGGAAGCTGCCACTAACCTGCCTGAGGGGAAATCGGCCAAGAATGAAATTGGTGTGATAAAATGACTATGATGCCTCCCACCCTGTCGATAACATGTAAAACAGTTGGGCTACATGCTAACTCTCCTGTCAGCAGACCCGAGGTGCACCCAAAGGTCACAACTGGAATCAGCTTAGTCCTAATTGGTCCACTGTGGCAAGGAGAGAGAGAGAGAGGGCATGAGGAGAGGGCAAGGAAGGAGCTGGTGAGATATGAAGGCTGATTCAGACAGGGAGGGTCTTATGTGTCAAATTAAACTGTTCCTTTCTCTGTGGTTAACTTCATGTCCTAACCTTCCATCTACCAGAATGTACTTACCTTATTTCAAAATAAAAGCGCGGTTGAATTCATAGAGCAAGTGAAGTACTCTCAGTTTAAGTCAGTACAAACATTCAGAACAAAAGACGATTTTTATTTAAGAATGCGAAAATAATGGAATTTCAAACATGCGATTAATCGCGATTAAGACATTTAATCATTTGCAGCCCAAGTTGAAACATTTTTAATTCATTTTGTTGTTTTAGTTTTAAGTCTATAAGCGTCTCTTTCAGCCTGGATTGTGAACTAAAATGAACCGATCTCCGAAAGATGAGAAGAAAATGTACGAATATGAAAGTAAGCGATGAGAAAAAATTATTTAGATTTAAGAAAACTGAAGGAGAAAATAAAATACAGTAGGATGCAGATGCAAAAGATCATCTCCAAAAGGTAGATAAAGAACGACAAAGATATGAGGAGAGAGAGAGAGAGGGGGGAGGGAAGGAAGGAGGGAGGGAGGGAGGGAGGGAGGGAGGGCGTCTAATCTGAAATCAGGATGCTTGTCCCTGGTCCTGTGTTCTGATTAGTTCCAGTGTTTCATGCTCGTCTCTGCTTTTCATGGAGCCACATCGCCCCACTGAACTGTACATACGAGCACAGAGCTTCACCACAACACAGCGACCAAGTCGCTAGACTACAAGTGACACATGAGAACATCGACGATGAAGCCGGGTCAACATCGACTCATGCTGTCAGCACGTGTAGTACATCTCTGTGTCACATCCCTTATATGTGGCTGACTTTAAGGAACGGCATTACAACTGTAGGAGTGTGCTTCACATGTAGACCTCAACGTCTGGTTGGCCTTTCTCTTCGGAGCAGCGCTTCAGATTTACTTACCCGTCAGAGAAGAAACATCCCAATGAAATGTTAAAAGAGGGAGATTGATGTTGATGCAAGACCATGGGCTATTCTGGTAGGTACAGGAAGTGAAAATGCTAGCCTCACTAAAATGCAGGTTTGGTGTACGCCAGTCCATGCACAAATCTGATAAAATTGACTGGACTCACAGGGAATCATTTCTTCTACATCTTTCAAACAATGGTCTTCACAGGGGCTGGGTTCATAGGAATCCCCACTGCAGGCTCAGGGACACGAGGAAGACATATGACGAACTGACAACAAGAGGGAAGGAACACTGAGACTAAAGGCCCTGACACACCAAGCAGACGGCAAAGAAATAGTGGCGACGAAGGCTGACTGTGGCGTCGCCTCACGACTCCTCATGTCTCCTTTTGTCTTGGCCAGCAGGCAGCGGTAGTCAGTTGTTATGATACAAGAAGATCATTTTCACACCGCTGTTGGAGGCGGCAAATAAGGAGAAACCCCACTAAATGGGTGAAAGCATGGATACTACAGCGGCATGCTCAAGTGGCTTTCCTGAACCTGTCGAGAGCTGGAGTAACATGAAAGCTCCAAACAGCCAATCAGAGATATTCCTCTCACCAACCGCGATGACTGCAACCGACGCCGATTCAACATGTCGAATCGGCTGATGGGGGCCGAGAGGTAGTGACGGAGCAGAACACAGCGCAAAAACTATCGCTCACCGACGGTCCAAGTAAGACCGACGGCTGACGATCTCCTGTGTGTGTCAGGGCCTTTAAATAGGACACACGGGTAATCACAAACTGGTGAGATGGACAAGACAGGTGAAACTGGTGAACCAAAAAGAGAGGGAAACACACAAAGTGAGGAAGTAAGGCGAGACCTGATACACAGGGACAAGAACTACAAAATAAAACAGGAAACACTACAGACAAGCGTAGGGAAATGCACACATGGGGAAAAGAGAAACAGGAAGCACGAGACACTTACACCAGGAATATGTACAAAAAAATACTCAGGGCAACAAGAGGGAAGAATAATACAATAAAACAGGAAATGAATTAGAACAAATCTGATCATCTTTAATGTGTGATACAGAGGTTATGGTGATCGAATGATGTTTTGTCAGTTTTGTGAAACCCACCTTAGACAGGTAACGTCTCTCCGTCAAAACAAATGAATTGACAGCTCACTCGACCACTTCCAGGTCACTTCCGACATTTGGTACATTCCCTTTCCGACAAGATTGTGGCGTTTTATAAATGTGTTTGGGGACTGGTAAAAGTCTTCTGTCGTTTAGTAAATTTGTCTCAGCGCTCGCCAAAGTGTTTTACATCTTGTAAAATTGTTTCTTTTAAATGTAAATTTGTCTCAAGCTTTTGTTAAAGTGTTTCACACTTTGTAATTTTGGTTTGCACTTCTCAGCCACCGTAAAAAAAAACTGGTGTTGGAACATCTCAGACTTTCTGTGTGACTGTCGTCAGTGTCTGTGTTTGTAGGGTTTCTGTGCGAGTGGTGGAGTAGAGAGAAAGAAAGAAAGAAAGACAGAGAGAGAGAGAGCAAGCGACAAGCGAGACGGTGTGTGAATGAGGAGGGTGAGGTGGGGGTGTCTAATCCAGTCCCAGTGTGAAACTGTTGACATTTGTGCTTTTTTTCCCTTCATTATGTGACTGGGGCTGTTTTGCGCTGGATTAGCTACAAATCTCCCATGCAGCACATTCAGCATGCCACTAGTAGTTTAACTTCATTAATAATGGATGAAGAGATTGTAATCCAGGAGTAAGAGAGCATGGAGGAGCACCATACACAGCGAGAGAGAGAGGGAGAGAGGGCACCCCTCTGCTAGAATCAGGTTTTCTTCTTCAAAGACGACCCCTGTGACGCTGATAACGTTACCTGTTATTGCGCCCCACATGTAATATTGCATCAACACCTTTGGCTCAGGTTGTAATTTGCCTGGAAACCGCCCAACGTTAGGGGTGTGTAATCAAAACATAGAGGGGTGAGTAAAAAAAAAAAAAAAAAAGGGGGAGACTCCTGAAGTCTCGGCGGTGCATATAGTATCTATCATTGATTGTGTTTACTCAAGCTTCTCATTGCAGACTATTATGGTAGACTGGGGGGGGGCACACCCGGGCCTAAAAGCAGGATAGAGGGGATTAAAGGTTTACATATTCACCATTTGTCTCTCCACCGTCATCTTTGATGTCCGGCAAAACAATCGAAAGCGACACTGAGTAACAATAAGGGCTGTTGGAGTGAAGATGGTCTGAATCCCTAGAGTATTATTTTTTAAAGATATTTGTTGGGCCATTTTGCCTTCAGTAGATAGAACAGCTGTAGAGGGACAGGACATGTTGGGAGGACAAACGGCAGAGGGCCGAGGTCGGATTCTAACTGACGGCTGCTGCGATGACTAAAGCCTCTGTACATGGGACCCGTGACATAACCGCTAGGCTATGTAAATTATAAGACTGAATTTACTTCCTGTAGCAGTAGCTCAGTCTGTAGGGACTTGGGTTGGGAACTGGAGGGTCGCCGGTTCAAGTCCCAGTGCGGACCAAAGCATGGAAGTTGGTCTGATAGCTGGAGAGGTGCCAGATCACTTCCTGAGCATTGCTGAGGTGCCCTTGAGCAACGACCCACCAGCTCAGGAGCGCTCCTGTGTGCAGCCGCCCTCCCTCTGACATCTCTCCATCAGTGCATGGATCCTGTTTGTGCATGTGTGTGTGTAGCATGTTCAATAACAGAGTGTAAAAGTTGAATTTCCCCTCACGGGATCAATAAATTCTTCTTCACATAGATTTTTTTGCTCATGTTGAATCACAAAATTCTTCAGTGTAACTAATCAGGCCAGCAAAATAATCCGCTCATCCTAACCTCCTGTCTCCCCCTCTCACCCCCTCCCCCTCTCCTTTCAGTTATACCGCCATCATGCAGAAGAACATTTACATGACGTCGTTCATTCCCTCTGCAATAACCACCCTGAACAATCTTAAACAGACACTGCACACTAACACCTGTTTGTATGAGTTGCTGTACCATGTGGTTTAGGGCTCACTTACATTAGGCCCAGTTGTCCCGTACTGTGCTTAAGCATGACTGCGCCCCCCCCCCCCCCACCATTCCCCCTCTGGCCTGCACTCACACTGCTCCAGGACTAACCGGGCCTGAGCACGGTTACCTCTTAAGCATAATGTCGTAATACAACACATGCATGTCTTTACGTGATCATGAAGCGTGCTCAGTTTACAAGACAGGCGGACTCAAAAATAAAACATACATTTAATAAAAATAACGGGACTCGCGGTCGAGTCTGCAAATCAGAGAACACGAGAGCTACTTTAGTCAGAACACTCCGGGTTCTCTCTTAATATAATGGAAAGCGGGGATCGATTATACTTCACGTCCACGTTGTGTATCCGCGCTCATGCATGATCAACTCTACCGTGCCGACGCACACCTCTTCCAACCGTGCCAGGGCCGAGGAAGTGGATCGGAGCACTCACACTAGTCAAGCGGACTGGACTTCAGGGGTGAAGGGTGCTTAGACACAGTACAGATTGCATAGTGTGAGAGCGCCATCAATGTGTTTATAACGTAAGTTGTGTGTATTGTTTGGGTCTTTTCAAAGGACAGAGAGAAAACAGAAAGGTTTTGAGCTTATTTTTGTAGCTGCTGTTTCCCTTTAATGCAGTTTCCCTTTAATGCTGTTTCCCTTTAATGCAGTTTCCCTTTAATGCTGTTTCCCTTATGTTACTGATGTGAGAATCTACTGCAAAGAAAGACGTGAAACGGAAGACAATGCAGCGCAACAAATCCGTGAAGCTGCAGGGATGAACTATCAACCGCTCAGCTATCAGCTCTCAAATTGCCGTGATCATTTGAATAACATGTAATTAACTACACTAATAAAAACCAGAACCATACAAATGTCACAGGTGGAGATATCTTTAGGCAAAATAGCAACAACAATAACCGGAGAACTTTCTGAGAGCCACCTGTTTGTAAATGTCCTGCTGCAGTTGATGTGAAGTCTTGTTTGTTCTTGTCGGTCTGAAAGCTTTCACTTCACTTCCTCCACCACTTGAAAGTCAGATCACCTCGGGCGTGTTTTATGACGAGACAATTAATCAAAGCGTTCGCCTGCTGAGCATCAAAGAGACACGATAATTACACCGTATTGATCCCACGGGGCACCTCGGGGTGAGAAGTGAAAATATGAGAGCTGATTATTTTTATGTGTTCGTGAAGCGTTTTGTGTTTGGAGGGCTACGTATCTGCAGCTGTAAACAAACAGAACATGCGCGGGGATTTGTGGCCCCATTAGAGTTGATAGTCTCATGATAAAAAATGTTGCCTCCACGTGACCACAAATAACTCCTGACTGCTCTTAACTCCACAAACACGGCAGCTCGTCATTGGCCCTGAGATCCAAACTATGACTCTGATGCTAGTTCTGTAGCCTCAGTTTAACCTTGAAGGGCTGGAGTTTAAATTAGCAACATGGGTTAGCACACATTTCAAGACAATGCAAGCCGCCATATTTATCAGCAATTCGTCAAAACAGACGTTCCAGGTGAGAGCCAAAAAGTGTCTGAAACTCTTGTTGTGATATTTAGCTCATGAGTCTAACGCACTTTATCAGCAGACAGATGTCAACAGACAAGCAGCGTCTTAACGGTCCGAGTCAGTGTCATATCAGATCATTATTCCTGTCTATCCTCACCTGAAATGTTGAATGTTCAGTCTTCTGTAGATTACCCGTCTTTTTAAATTGCCTTCCTTTGGGAGCCGTCCATTATGAAAGACGGTTTACACATTTGTGGCCAATGAGAAGCTACTAGGCCGGTTGTGGGTTTTATCACTTTGCTCAAGGGCACAGCAGCTGTTGTTGTTGAGGTAGCGGTGAGCACGTTTACTGTCCCAGCAGCGAGCATCCAGTCTCAACCTTCCCTGTGTAACCATCAGATCATGTAATTAGCTGCAGGCTGTCGGAGGTGCAGGGAATACCAGGCGGACAGCTTTGATGTGTGAGGTGCCACATTGCTGCAAATAAAAGCTTAATGGGCGCAGCTTAGGTGATGTCATAGTTCATTGTAGTGGCAGTTGCCAGCCTCATAAATAATACTTAAGATTGTTTCCAAGTACGTCTTCTGACTGACGTGTCAGTGTGCTTCGGGCTGGCGCTGCTGACCCCTGGCATGCTGTGAATGTCACACAACAGTTTCCATTGTGATGAACAGACAGAACACACACACACACACAAATAATGCAATACATGACTCTCATCACTAAATGAGTTTTCCAACGTTTGAGAAAGAGTCTTACAAATGTCGGTATAAAATAAAAGATGTGGCAGTTTGTCACTGTCAAAACAAAAAAACACTTTCACAGTTTGAAGAGAGGATCTAGAAGGAAATCAAAAGTTTTTTTTTCCAACTTAGTCACACAACACTTCTGTCACTCATCACAGCAGATTCACACACACACACACACACACACACACACACACACACACACACACACACACACACACACACACACACACACACACACACACACACACACACACACGTAAACTGCAGAGAGAGTGATGAGGAAAAAGGCTGCCTGGTCTAAACCCTCACAGATGGATACTCTGGGGAAAATGAAGTTTTCAAGCCAAGAAGCAGAAATTCTTCTTTTAAAGCAGCCCAAGCGTTTCAATAGTTTGTACTAAAACATTAAGATTTAGTTGCTAACTATCCACAAACCTTAATGTGAATAAAGCTCATGATTTAAATGTCCCTTCTGGAGAAATAAAAAGTGCTGTAACAGACGATCGCTTTCTTTAAAGGTGTAATTGTTTTTGTTGAGTTCTTACATTACCTCAAATATTTCCAACAGTCATCATAGCCAGAGAACTCCTTTATTTCATAGTTGTAACGGGACGTGTCTTTCGTGGTGGCCGCCATGACAGACACGACATGTTTATCGTTGCCATGGAAACCCTGGATGTTACGTCGCATAATGAAGCGTGAGCTGTTGCTGTATGTGCTGCTGGGATAAAAACATCATGTAGATTATACTCAGATACATTAGCTCGTCTGTAAACATGTTCTCTTCCTCAGGTTGGTTTCACCCGGTGGTCTTGACTACGGTCGATTTCGGAGTTCGTTTTCGTAGGGGGGTGGGGAGTAGCAGAGAGAATCACTCCCATGATTCCCCGCCAGCCTCCACGTCATCTTTTATTGTTTCCATTGAGAGCCCCCTGGCGGCGGATTTTACATACTGTGCGTTTGAGTAATTATCTGAATCTGTTTAAGTTCTTGAATTAAAAGTTTTCTCTACAAAGTGACAAAAAAACAAAGACTGTTTTAAAATCCGCCATAACTCAAGCTGACATCTGTAAATAACTGTTTGGGTCCAAGCAACATCTTAAAACCCAAAGATATTCAATCTAAAAAGAAGAGCCCAAATCCTTGTTTTAGAAGTGAGATCCAGCAAAGATTTGGCCTTTTCTTTGCTTTAATAAAGATTATTAAGACATTGATTTCATATTCTTTAGCCATGGTGTCTTGCTGGAGGACACGTAAGCTGTGGCTGCGATCAAACCTCTAATCTTTTGGCTCCACAAAGGTCTCTGTCATCACATCACATCAAGTCCAGCCTGCCACTCCCTACTTTGTCCCCACTCTCCATACTTCACTCTTTCCCCTATATATCATCAGACCTGCGTATGACAAGCCGATGAATCATACAGGCATCAGAAAATAGATACCTGCTTAACGCTATATGAAGAACACCCTCCTAAAATACAATTCTGTACAGCAATAACCTCGTCATGAGAGGGACATGTCTGCGACGGCTGCCTCTACATGATACAAGTGCTAATGCTGAGTACAAAGTTACATCTGGTCCCCCCTGACTGAGAGCAAAGCTAGCCTGCTGACACCGAGGCTGCAGGCGGAGCTGGAACCTGGATCGCCTGTGCTTCCCGTGTCTTTTGGGGGCTGCAGTGCATGCGACGCGTCAGCCAAGGCCACATAACCTCCCCTGGAGCATTCTCCCTCTCTCTAATGTTTCAATTAATTGCAGGGCTGTCACGAACGGTGTTCTGCTAACAGGAAACACATTGGCTTTTGGCATGAAAGCCCAGATTGTTGATAGATGTAATTAGAAGTGTTAAATCTCGTTCCAGATCGTTTCACACAACTGCGCCCCCCCCCCCCCACACACACACACACACACACACACACACACACACACACACCCTCTGCACCCCTCCACTCTAACTATATGCCTAACAGGATTTACTGTAAGTACTACACATATTTATCCAGTTTTAATATTGTTAGGTAAATGTAACATTGATTAGTTACCATTTTAGAGACAATGTTTTTCCAAAACAGCCGTGCAAACATGCTGAACTCTGAATTTTTCCAAACATGTTGATAGTACAGTTCAGAACTTCAGGTGAGAAGGGGTAACAAACTGCCTCGAGCAACTGCACCAGAGCCAACAACAGCATTACGTGTTGCTCAAGCGAACTTTAATAGACGCCATCATGTATTCGTTCAATTCCCCCCACCCAGGTTTTCGTAGCGAATCTGGCAGATTCCGACTATATGACCTTCCGGTCACAAGAAAGCTTCTCTAACCTTCAGGCTACTCCGGAGCTGGAATACTTGTGTAATGAAAAAGGGATGAGAAGAAGTTTATTATTTGGAAGAAAAAAATATCGGAGGAGTGGGAGAGAAAAGAAAGCATGGGAGTGGAACCAAAGCCTTCATTATATGAGTGATAATGCCTGATGTGACGGATCACGCAAACGCTGTGCATCCCTGGTGGTGCACATGACTTCATTTTGCATGTGTGGTGGAACAAACACCGTCTCTTTGCCTTTGCAGAATATATCATACACTTTCTTTAATAATTATGGCGCTCCCAAAATGTGATTATCTAAATAAATGTGTGTTACTGCATCACGTTACATTTTGGCGAGTTTCAGCCCGGGATGACCCAATGAACCCGTCTCGTATCTTGACAGAGTCATCTGATATTCCCAGTCAGAAATACATGAAGTTTGATTATTAAAGCCAAACACAGAGAGGTTACGTCGCTGACAAATAGGACCTGAGAGGTTTCTGAGTAAAATCCTTCTCGACCTTTAAAAAAGAGCGGAGAACCGAGCGACAGTGAAAGGGGTTAGAATCGTGCACCTCACATCGCTTTATAGGCACTGTGTGGCTCTTTTAATGATTTCTATTTCTAAGACTGACTGCAGGAGTATCATTGAACTCTGCCACGATTGGCAGACTGGATGGAAATCATCTGAAGTGATGCAACAAACCCTGTTTTTTGTTTTTCTCCTGCTTCTCCTGTGGCG
This sequence comes from Tautogolabrus adspersus, assembly GCA_020745685.1. NCBI lineage: Eukaryota > Metazoa > Chordata > Actinopteri > Labriformes > Labridae > Tautogolabrus > Tautogolabrus adspersus. Next base: position 32,416,092 of record CM036540.1, on the reverse strand, counting down.
TTTGCCGACATCGTCTATTTATTACAGTGATATAAATGTTATTGAGCCTCGTTTGAGCCAGATTGGAGGATAATGCAGCTGCAAAAAAGACACTTAAAGGCATGTAGAAGTGACGTAACAAATCTGACAGGTACACTTACTCTTCTAATTATATGTGAGCAGTTTATTATGCGTATTTAAAGGTTTATTTTTGGGCTTATTATACCTTTATTTTGAAACAGGAAAGTGGATAGTCAGAAATCGGGGAAAGAGAAAGAGTGGGGAATGACGTGCAGGGAAGGAGCCACAGGTTGGATTTGAACCCAGGCAGCTCGCTTGGAGGACCACAGCCTCTGTACATGGGGCGTGCTTACTAACCACTAGGCTACCGCTGCCCCTATATTTCATATTTAACATAATGCATATCCGTGCATTCAGGGACAAAGCTGGGGGCCCAAAGACATTTTTATTTAGCTTTGTCTGTTCTTCCCTGACCACAGCTAACCCTGATCCACAGCATCAATAACCACGAAAATGACCCTCACAACTCTATATATACACTCTGGTCCTGAAACAAACATTTAAGAAAAATGTTACACTACGGTGCAAGTATTTCATGAGATGATCCCGAGAATTAGCAAGGAGGCTAATCTGGGCATTTTATAATGGATCAACATTGTCTAAATACAGGCGACCAGAATCCGCCCCCACTAGATTTGACTGTTTTATCATCCTGCTAGTATTGCAGCACTCGTCTCCTTTATGACAAACCAGCATGTTGCTTGCATGCCAGAGAAAGTCAGAGTGTGTGAATGTATTGGTGTGCACAGGTGAGCGTACAGAACATTCGAATGGCAGCTTCTCATTTTAGTCAACGCTTACCGTCATTTTTCTTTTGGTAAAGGACGAATATAGCCGGACAAAAACAAAAAGGATCTGGGAATCTTGCAGATACAGAAACGCAGTGGATCCAAATTCAAACCTTTTTGTGGCTTGTGATCTTTAAAACAAAGCGAAGTCAAAGATCCCCTTATCAACATTTAGATATATCATTAGGAAGTTGGATTTTATTAGGATAAATGTTGTTCATTTCCTGATACCTATAAATGAAACATTAAAAGGAAAGAAAGACCAAACGTTTGAAGTTTTACTTTACAGAAAGTAACATTAGATATCATTACTTCTCATTGTTAGAAGAATCACAAACTGTTATTACTTTAATCATGATGAAAGGGGGAGGATACGATTAATCTTTGACTGATTTAATGGAATTTATTCAAATGTAATTAATTCAATCAATCTAAAAAAATCTAGGTATCTGTTATTGAAACCATTAAGATCTGTATATCCAGTAAAAGGAGACTGGAGACGAGGAGTGGGGCATCTTCAAATAAATCAAAGCCTTTCTTCTTTGTTTGAAAAAATGAAACAAGGAGATAAAATGTTTACAGACCGGATTTGCTGCCATTGAATGGTGGGCTTGAGATAATGATTGATTGGTATTTTCCAATGGCCAGTGAGACATGAATTCAGCTGAGGGTGACAGGTTGCAGGTCCGTGATCCTCGCAAAGAGAACCGCAGATCCTCTCGAGTGTTGAAGGCTTGGCCCTTACAGTCCGACTGAGTCTTAACCCCTTCCATGGTGCTCATGGTTTATAACACACTGCTTTCTGATCACTGGACCTGAAGGCCAGTTCAAATACCGCCAGGTCACCAGGGGGCCCATATTAACAGAACCAAGGCTTTGTCACCAATCCCACTCAACTTCAAGGATCTTTAGGCGAAACAAATCGATCAACTCCTGACTCCATAACTGGCCTGTTGCCGTGGAGAAGGAAAAAAAACACTCTGAAGAAGATATTTCTCTGTGCAGTCCCATCACTCAACCTTACCCGTGACTCAAAGAAAACAATGAGCTGTTAAACCAGGGACTTAATGTTGGAAAACACAAAGAATAGTGTGAAAAGAACTGGCATCAGAGAAGAACAAAGACATGCAAACGATGACTTTATCAACAGCTTTTCAAGACTTCATGGTAGGTTCTAATAATTCAGAGTTAAAAAAATTGCACGATTATCATCAGATGAAAAAAGCAGAACTGTAAATGTCTCCTTATTCTCTCCCAAGAGGTGAGATTTTCAAATGTGCCTACCGCCCCTTGTTTTGTGTCCTGGTACCCAATCAGATATCAGTCCAATTACCTCAGCATACAACCCACAGATCCCTCTAGCTTTTGAAACTGAGCAGCCAAATCAAAGGCTGGATTGGAGTCCGAACTTACCCTTCATCTGTAGTTTAATAAAGTCTGCTGGTACGCCACATAACAGATGTAGTTGTCATTTTTCAAAGTCTAATATAAGTGGCTTTGGTAAAAAGGTCAGGTTGGAGACTGACTCCGTGATAGGCTCTCCAGTTGTCACCATTGCTCAGTGCAGAAAAGGCTCAAGTGAAAATATGTTTAATCTGTTTGTTTTATTACTTTCCACCAAATTCTTCCACAAAAATAATGTAGACATTAAGCTTTATATCCGAAACTATTAAAATAGTGAAGTACTCCTTACGGTTGTTTCCTTATGTCTGTGTTTCCGCTCATGCAATATAAGACCAAAGCAGTGCAGTAAAGGGCAAATAGCTATTGGTGTCTCAGAAGGTCACGGATGAGGCCTCTATGTCCTTTCTTACTCTCTGTCGGCATGCTTTGGAGCACCCTTGGCTCTACTGATAGGTTGCCTCCCTGCTGGGACACAAAGCAACTCTGTCTTGGCTGCGAAGCAGGAACTCAGAAAGGCAAAGGCGACAGCTATGCAGCTCCCAGCAGGGACAGTAGAGCTGTGGAAAGGGGGCAGCGGGGTTGGAGGAATGAGGGTACCACCTGTTCACCTCAGCTACACAGCTAGAGCTTGGAAGGAGTGAACGGGTGTTTCCGTTTAACATGGAAACAGCTCGGATTTTTTACTGCCCTCAAAGAACAAAATGGCCACAGTAATGGTTGAGGATTAACAGGGATGTTCATTAATACCCATGGCTCAAACGGTACTTAATGTGCTGAGATTTCCACCTTTTTAAACGCTACTGCCTTAACAATGTCTCTTCAAATGCACTGGCTACCATCACGGAGGTTTGGCTAAAATCCACTTTGACACCTGATAGTTTACAGTATAAAACTTCCTGACTGTTTCAGTATATTGCTGTACGATACGATTCTGTTCAATATGATACCATAGGACACTGTATGATACCTTAGGATGTGATACTGTACAATACAGTGCTCTACAATACAATACCGTACCGTACCATATGTATGATCGCATACACAAGGATACCAAGGTATACCCAAAGGCTACACATTCACACCCTGATGGTAGAGGCTGCTGGGTAAAGAGTCCATCAGAGTCCGACGAAGCAGCGTGAGGGGTTAAGTGTCTTGCCCAAGGACACATCGAACATGTTGCTGCAGGAGCTGGGGATCGAACCCTCGACCTTCCGGTTGAGAGACAAACGATTCTACCAACTGAGCCACAGCCGCCCCCTCAAAATCAACTTTGACACCCAACTTTTTTGGGCCCTTTTCAGTCAGACCCTTAAAAATGTCCCAACTTTTCTACCAGAAAGGGCCTCCCTGGCCACACATTCACATTCACATCCACATCAAGTTGGTTAAGGTAAAGGAGGGGCATTTGCTGAAACTGCAGAATCAGTAAGATATGCCGTGGACCGGGGTCATATAATGTTTACAGTCTTGAAAGGTCAATTAGATGCCAATTACTAAATATTTGATCATGTTGTCATGGCAACAGTATTTGACTTGGGTGCTTAAGAGGATGATACTTCACCATTTGTTTGAGCGTTTCATAAACGGGTCTCACACAAACAAAGCTATGGTTATAAAACTTCAATAGCGGCCATCTTTCTTCTGTGAGAGCATTGAAATGAGATAATGTTTAGTCACTCTTCGTCCATCAAGTCCACCCACTCAACCACTTTTCACACTTGCCGTCCTCCACTTCTAACTCTTCACCCTCGTTCATCCCAAAGCTCCCCTTAAAGCACTTTTACAAGGTGAGAAGTGCCAGATCCAACAACAATTGAAAACGGAGCTGGTGCATCAGCTGTAGCCATCAATCATACTCCGATCAATCACTGTCAACCTGGCCCCGCGCCAGCCTCACACCAGTCTCTCCGCCGCGCCCTCGGCATGTAGCCCTCAGGAATGCTGGGTAATGAGGGATGGCAAGGGGCATCCAGGCATCCGGTTACGAGCCATGTTGGGAAGAAAGGAAAGATGTGTCATGTGAGGGTGTGTGAGCTTGTTTACATTTGCTTGTAAGGGATTCAGCTTCTGTTTTCATCCTGAGGAGAAGTGGGATGACACTTCCTGCACGGCAGACATTGTAAGGAGAGGAAAGGTCGTGGCGAGGAGGTGATGCATGAAAGAAGTTTATGACGGGGGATTACTGCTGACTTGGGTGATAAGAAGTAGTTGTGGTGGTGTTTTAACTTCTGAGGATCTGTCAATCACACACTGTCTGATACTGTGTCACCATTTATATTTTTCTTCTGCTTGATCTTTACCTTTTAAATTCTTGTCCCAAACATCTAGCAATATGCTGGCTTATCCTGCATCTACCAAAAAGACAAGGACTACAGTGACCTGATAGAGAAGTACGTCTGACGTGCATAGCATAACACGTGGAAAATGGTTTACAGCCTAACGTTAAAACAGCCTAACGACAGGCTGACTGTTGGAGCTGAGGCGGGTTTTAAGCCTCTTGCCCGCCTGTCAATCAGGTCAGCTACACGCTTAACGATGGACAACGCCTATCATTCATGTAATCAAAACGGGTGAGTTATAAAAAAAGTCTGTACAGTGTGTGCCCATGAGGACAATAACTAACCAGGCCGTAAACATGTTTATTTGAATGGGTGTGCATGTGACTTCTGGGGCTCTTGGAGCGAGCTTCAAAGCGGTCAAAGAAAGCAGTTTTTTGCACTTCTGCATTGGCTTTGTTTGGGTTTGGGTGAAACATGCCTGACTCCATGACAGAGATAAACTCAAGGAGAAAAAAACAGAAGTATTCTTGTATTCAGGTGACATTTCACTATAAAAAAACGTATGATGGATCTTTGTTTTCCATTTCTGCCGATAATTCTGCCAATAGATCCCCTATCTTATATATATGTAGTCCAGGAGGTCTTGCCCTGGCAGCAGAAGCCGGGCTCGAGAGTTGACGGAGCTCCCCCAACCTTCAGTGAGGTGATCTGGCACTACTACCACCCGACGTCCCTGACGCCCTGCCTCCACCATCAGACTGTGACGTCCCCACAACCACCGCCGTCCTCATTCATGCACGACCTGCTCCGACCTCCACCTCAGCAAAGGAGAAATCCTTCCTGCATCTTATCCCATATGCTCTTTTGTAAAGCGTCTCCAGATAACACTTGTTATGAACTGGATCAATACAAATAAGGATTGATTGATATATGTGTCACTGATGTGTTGATGTAGTTGTTTCTTCCCAGGCCACAGACTTGTTGAAAATGAGTCATCATGAAAGTTACCCTTGTAAAGATGTTACATCAGAGCATAACGTGTTTATTTGCTTTGCATTAGGCGTGTGTATTTGCAGATTTAATGCCTTTACCAATATTCATTCCAGGGACAGCCACTTTAATTCATCCTGAACATCCACGGTTTGAGTCCTCAGACTAATAAGTATCTTTTTAAATGGCAGCAAATATCACATCATGCCTCGGGAAGAGATGAAGATCTCTGCGTTAATCTGTGCTACAAACAGCAACTGTCGGAGGGGGCACCGAGAGGTATTAAGTGTAAATCCTCTTTCCTGAAAATTGTTCACAGCGCAAATGGAAATTCCATCAGAAAATTCAGACTCATTTATTATTCATCATCACACCCCCCCCGCCCCCCCTCCCCTCACCAATGGTGAAAAAACGACGGTGGATATGCCAGTTTATCATGTGGGACTCTAATATATCGCTATCAGAGCAGTGAACTGGAAAAGACAGGATTTAATACGGTATCGGATCCTAAGTCCCGTCTAATTCAATAACATCAGCCCAAGATTTATAAGGCATCCCATTTGCCATAAACACATCTGCTCGCTGACTTTGATGCTGGCCGTGCAGGAATATGTCAAATCTTTCTATCTAGCCGTCTCTACTTCGAAACAAAGTGCAAGAAATTGACAGAGTCATAAAAGGTCCTCAGGAGTGCTCCGTGTCCCCTCAGCAGGTGAAGTCTGCTCTGGCCTTTCTTGTAGAGAGCTTGTGTGTTGTCAGTCCAGCTTGTTGTTCAGGTGAACACCCAGGTTCTTATAAGAGTCCACTACCTCAGTGTCCTTTCCCTGAATGTTCACCGGTGTGAGAGAAGTGGGTCTGCGCCTGCGGAAGTCCACCACCAGCTCTTTGGTTTGACATGAGATGCGGGAAAGGAGCCACAGGTCGGATTTGAACCCAGGCCACTAGCTATGTGGACTACAGACTCTACATGGGGCGCGCGTCCTAACCACTCGGCCACCAGCCCCTTTTTGTAAAAATTACAACTGAAGATGGGGGGGGGGGGTTATGACTCATTAAAGTAACTGACATTGACTGAGATCTTTTTAAACCACGTGAAGCGTAATAATTTAAATATTTAGACAATCTTAATGCCTTTAGAGTAAGCTTGTATTCTAGGCCTTTATCTTATAAATCAGAATCTGCTTTGTTGGCCACGTGTGCTTACACACACACAAGGAGTTTGACCTTTAGGTAAACTGTTCTCTCTATGTACAAAAAGTATAACTTTAAAGGCAGTGTTGGTCATTTTTTAAAACTAGCATGATTTTGAAAGTAGCATTCCCTCAGTGCTCCGTCTGTACCCAACCCCTCCCCTCTGTGCTCCCTCTAAAGCCACGCCCCTCACTTACATGCACGAGCGCCGTTGCTCCAGAAGCGGACCTCAGCTCATCTCTTGCATTGTGTAGAAACTACGTCGTCTCATGTCTCATTCAGCGGTAAGTAAACTCACAGTATAAACTTCGTCATCGGTGACGTGCTTTGAGTGTGGGCTAGAGCACGCAAGAGGTAGAGAACGAGCAGGGAGACAGGGAGGCGTGATTGGTTCATCAGATTGGTACCTCGTGGCAGACATTGGTTGAAGTTTTTACAGACTTACAACTGCTACAGATGACGGATTTTCTTTGTTCCTTTTTCAGAGCACATGAGTTATTAATTTCTGTCAGGACCTAAAGACAATTTCAACCAACATCTGAAAAAGTGGATCTGGAGGAAATTACCAACCCTGCCTTTAATATTTAACAATAAAACACAAAGTAGGAAAGAGTTATATGTACAAGGCTAAATGAGACAATAGTGCAGTGGTGAGTAGTGCAAACACGCTGAGATTAACATGATAATAAAATGTGTAATTACGTAACAGATTGGTTACAAATGAGCGCAAAGTTGTTATTTGCACATTTGTAAACTCACCCCCTTAAATCTGTTGACATTTAAACACATGTAGAGTTTACTTTGGGGACTTGACCGTCTGAGGAAGTAAAGCATTCCCTTCAAGGCTTTCAGTCCCTTGATCCTGTCTGATTTATAGACAGTCAAATGATTTCCCTCCCTCAAACAGACACATTAAGTTGAAGAAGAAGACTGCAGCTGAGCAGAGCGTGATCTGTCAAATCTCACCCGGAGACTCGGAGGAGTTCCAGTCCGACGAAGGACAGACGTTACCTGCTTTCCCTCAAAAAAGTGTTTTTCTTGTCATAAATTATTACCCGAGAACATAATTCAAATTTATTGCACTTTTCATCAAAGTTCTGAACCTTATTTTGGAATTAAACTGACCATTTTGGAAGTGAAGTTGGCGTTACTAGAGTCCTGCAGACTGTCATATCATTTGGATTCACCTCTCAGAGCAGAACTAACCTCGTTACAGAGGAATGTGTCTGAGTCTGCAGACCTCAGCTATCAACGCTTTATCTCCTCGGCAGGATGTGCTACCTTTTTAGAGAAGATTAAACAGGAATATAAAAGAGTCCGTCTCCTCGTCTTGATTGTTTACAAGTTGCCTTCTCCCTAAGTTAAGCTGTAATGCTTGAACGAGCGTTCCAGATGCACACACGTGATAGTCGAGAGCCATCCTCTCCTCTGGAATCCATTAAGAAATGTATAAAATGCCTTCCTACCAGTTTGATTTGTAGTTGGAGGGCTAACCCCTGAAATGTATGTCTGTGGTTCTGGAGAATTTGAAACCCCAGTAGTGAGTGATTGTTTCAATGTAAATGGGGCATGAAAGCCTCCCTATAACTTTTCTTTTGGGTCTTGTCATGCTCGATTATGAATCCCACAAGTGATTTCTGGTTTTCAAGTGGCCATTTTACAGTTTCGAAAGAGCAAACAGCCCCTTTTATTCTTTTAAAGGAAGGTTTTCTTGTGGAGGGGATGTAATAAATCAAACTTACTTTGGGGGAATATTTAAAAAAATGGTCAAAAGATGAGGGAGACTCCACGACAATACGATATCTGCTTGTTGTGACAGTGGGGCCGCTGCGAGCACAAACACATGGTTGAGTTTTGTGGGGAGGTATAACTGAGGCTGGCGCGGCGTTGACACCTCCAGCTGTCTCCAGGGTTGGAATAAAGATCTGACACCCGCAGCGGTCCAGCGTAGACACCAGCTGGGCCTGGAGCCAGGGAAAATGTCTTTCACCTCCTCTGTCAACACCGCCATTCTCTCCCCTTCACAACCACAACTCTCCACCGCCTCCCTACACTACCTAGAACTCTTGTTTTAACTCTTCATCTTACTTTCTTCATCCAACTTTTCCCCCTCCGGCCCTCCTTTCCTCTCCCCGAAGCATCCCTCTTCCGCTTCAGTCCCTCCCCACTCCCCACTTCCCCTTCGTTCTCGCTCCTCCCACTTGCAAATCCTTTCCAGTGACACAACACTGATTTTCTGCCAACTTTTCTTCCCTCCTCGAACACTCTGTGGCACAGTAGCTCTTGATTTTCGTGATGACTTCATACCGCCTCTCTTGGCTTGGGTGGTGGTCAACTCGAGCAGGCAATGAGGACTCTTGAGAGTCACAAGTGCCGTCTGCTACGAATGCTGCAGACGATGCAACAGGAGGATAATGTTATCAAATACTTCTGCTGCGTTAAAATGTATAGCTCCTGGAGTTTTGACTCTCCGTTGTCCCTTCTATGATTTTTTCTTTAGCTTGCAATTATGGGAGAAGCAAAGAAAGAATGACTGCTGGGATCATGAGAATGTCATTTTGTGATCTTATGGATATAAATACCCCTGGAAACAAGAAACCAAACTTTTTCAAATTGCTACTTCCTCCCCAGAAGGATTTCATAAAACAAGTCATGTTACGGTCATCTTTCCGTGGTTGTTTCTTTCCCTAATCTGTGCCCCACCAAGTACAACTTTCTTTAACTTTGTAATGAGAATTTAAACTGTTGAACAACAGCAAACCAGGTTGAAGGAACCAAAACAGAAGAAGCTAATACTGTGTAGTCAGTGTGTTAGAAGTCCAGGAGGAGCAGAGGCCAGGCTCTCGAGTAGACGGAGCTCCCCCAACCTTCAGCGAGGTGATCTGGCACTACTACCACTTGACATCCTTGACGCCAAGCCTCCACCGTCGGACTGTGTCGTCCCCACAACCACCGCGCTCCTCATTCATGCACGGCCTGCTCCGACCTCCACCTCAGCGGAAAGGAAGTGTGGACAACAGGAACGCGAGGAATACAAAGGAGAAACCCTTCCTGCATCTTATCCCCCTATCTCATTTTTCATAACAATGAGTAAGGTTGGCTCTATAATCCTACTGTCGACTGATTAAGCAACCTTAAAAAAGCTGATTGACTGACTCGTGCTACATGTTTCATGCTAGCTAGTATGTTAAACTAACTTGTACACGACACCGGGTCCCCAAATTGCCTTGCTAGTCCTTAAAACAACAAGCATCTAGCAACATTTCAAAAGGCTGCATATGACTTCAATGTGTCATGTTCTTGTGCTACCAGTTGTATCTATGAACTTGATCTTGTTGAAACCATCTGCATTGGCGGCTGTTTCAACCAACCAAGTTTAAAAATGGATAAAAGCACACAGTCGCACAGAGTAAGCACTCAATCCACCCTGCAGCGTTCAGTTATTCTAGCATATAGACCCTGCCCTCACTTGTAGTACAGAGCCAGAGTTTGATCCTTTTTCAGAAATTGCACCAGTTGCACTTTGAAGACAGCCTGGGATGGCTACACTATTATTTAAACTCAATGTGTCAATCATTCTGCCATGAGTAGTTCTGTGGGATACGTCGTGAAACCACAAGATATCAGCCTTTGCCAGTGCATATTTATGTTCCAGCTTAGAAAAGGCCTCAGTGTCGAGCAGATCTGAAACATCCAAGACCGTAACTGGAGACATGGTGCACATACGTAGAGTTAAGTGACTTGGACTAAATGATGTGCTCATGTAGCGAAGAACAATAACCAATGGATCATTTAATTTGGAGAGTGCCAGTCATCTTCTCTAGAGAATGTGACCAGTTTCACATCAGATTAATGCCAGTCAAAAATCTGTTGTTTTTATCGGAGTTCATTCTTCACGGAGTTCAACAGTGCTTTCACACGTGCACAAAACTCCTGAAAACTTCCTGAAACGTTCAAGGTGAGCTGCGTGTGTGAACCCAAACAGTCGGACCACCACTATGCCTCAGGATGTCTCCGACAAGCTAACTAGCAGTTTAAACTAGCTAGCGAAACCGTAGCCTAATAAATGAATCTTTATCGATAAATCTAAAAGAGTTTGATGTGAGCACGGGAAAACACGACGAGAGGCTCTATGACCTGACACAGACCTTATTTCAGGCCGTTCAGGTAACCCATCGAGTTTGAGGCAAACGACCCCATGGCGTTCAAATGCAAACTTACTTCCTGGTTTTAGAACTCCTTCCTGTGGCGCCCTATATAAGCTGTAGTGTCGGGGCCAAAGTCCTTTCTTTTAATGATATTTTATTGCGTTGCCTGGTGCACTATTACATTCCCATACATGGACTTTGTTTGATAATTGACGAATGAGGAAGAAGATAGGCCCAAGCACTCTTCCTCATATGCCACAAAAAGTTTTGATTCATCACAATCACAACGTTGGACATGAGGTCTTCAGGCGATCATTTTTGAACAAAGGATACATAAAGGACAATACAGACGAATGTGCAAATATTACAAAAAGTCTCAATTTTAAAGAAGCAAAAGCCCAAACTTTGGAGTCATATACCAGAAATCTTGATTCCTGAAGGAAACCAGATGCATCCATCCTGCTCCATCATCTTATCTTTGTCAAACTAAATTCTTTGTCACCAGGTCCAGCTAAAGTTGAAAGATATTTAAGAGGATTAAAAGTCCTCAGTTGTACAACATCATTGAGGTTCCTCGTCTCATAGTGGGAGAGAAAGCCGTCCTGGGTTTGATGAGGGCTCTGCAAAGGGTGCGGAAAGGGAGAGGAATGCCTTCAGATTTCATTTGGCGGAAAAATGCTGATGCGGTGGTAAACGAATGCAGACGAAAAGCTGGAGTAAAGAGTGAAATAATGATCACAGTCTTGACGTGGTTCACAGACAGATTTTTGTGGTCACCCGGCAGCGTTACAGAACCAATTCTGCAAGTTTTGGGCTCCTTTCCCCAAATGTTTTCCTATCACCAGCCTTACACTGGCATTTTATGGGTCTGGTATTCAGTGGCTGCTCGTGTTTAATGCCTTAAATTGGGCTGATGTTGAAGAAATTACTGACATAAACTGTATCCAGATTGCTAAGGATTCAGAGTACTAGATTTTTATTTATTTTGAGGTGATGGTTACTTAAATCCTTGGACAAGCTTTTTAGTACAAGTTAGATTGTAATGCTGCTAACAAGGCGTTCTTTTATCAGAAGAGCCAGACTTGAAAAATGTAAAGTGCTAATTGCCATATTTCATATCTTCCACTCTGTCGTATACCCTCTTCTTAACCACTATGTTTGAACTTTTTAATGTAATATGCATTATTTACTGAACAATGGACATAGATATTGAATAGTTATCCCAGAAGAGCCTTTCAGTTTCACAACCTACCGAGTCATTGAAGGAAGTCAAGACAAAAATAAGGAAACAGTCACAGCAGCATTCAGCCAGTAACAACAGATCAGCAGACAAACGGGTCGCTAAATGAGAAACCATGATTTTAAAGGTCACATATTCTCCTCCTCTTCAGTGTAAATAAGTCTCAGAGCTCCTCAAAACATGTGTGTGAAGTGTCTTGTTCTAAATCCACTCTGATCCTGTATTTGATCATGCCTATAAACCCCTCTATTTCAGCCCTGCTCAGAACAGGCTGTTTCTGTGTCTGTAGCTTTAAATGTAAATGAGCTGTGTCTGACCACGCCCCTCTCTGGAAGGGCTTGGGTGGCTCGGGCTTTCTCGCTCCATGCCCTATTGTTTACGGTGAGAAGGCAGACTCAGAGGGCAGAACAAACACCTAGCTGTGGGAGTGTCACCCACCTGGGGGAGGGGTTACTGCCCTTTGTGATGTCATGAAGGGAAAATCTCCAAAGGCCTGTTTGAGCACACATTTTCTGAAAAGTGGAGCAGGCAAAAGACGGAGAGGATGGACTTTTCTCATCATTGGGGGGTTTGTAGACGGACTAGAGACACATATTAGTGTTAGTGAAACATGAGGAAGTGGATTTAGCCTAACATGTGACCTTTAAATATATATATTTAAAGACAAATACTCAGGTAAGCTTCTTAAAGCTGATTAACAGCGTGAGAGATAAAGAGTCGTATAGGAAGAAACTCTTTCTAAACTTCTTATTATCCATGAAAAAAGTTTCCAATTGAGGTTGTAATTGGTCACTAATCCAACATGGTTCGTCCTTAGAGAGTATCTCCACTCAAAGTCATAAAGTCAGTACCTCTTTGTCTATGCAAATCATCTAAGACCCTTTTGACCCGCTTGGCTTTTATACGAACGAGGGGAAGATCGTTGGGTTTAAGCCTCGTAGTGACAGGACCTCTGGGCCTCGGGCCAGCGTTTATGACTGATGGAGATGGTAGTCTCCTCAGCTGCCCCTGTAACCAACTGAGAGAACAAGCTAAAGACGTAGACCCCAAATATAGAAGGCTATTTCTCACCCTGGGTTGATGGATTACTCCGAAGCCAAACTATGTACAGTGCCCAAAGAGGTAACAATGTACCGTATTCTTAGGATGGGTATCTGTTATCGTACACAGAAACAGCACCTTTTTCTTTAATCTTGGCCCGCTGCATTGCAGTGCGTTTTCCTGGAGCTCACTGTAAGACTCCCGGCTGTGAAACTGAGTAAGATCTCGAGCAAATTGTGTCAGAAGCCAACAAAGCTGGTGGCGTTTGTTTTGAAGGCTGTCTGCTCCCAACTTATGCAGTCTCCTTAGCCGGGGTTTGTGTTCTTTGGAGCCGAGTCCAACCAGATGTTTCTCTTTGAGCCACTGAAACTGATAGCTCATGACGCAGTGTCATTTTTCACCGCCGTATCTCCTCGCTCCACTCAACACCCACATAATGCTTCATTTCTGCATGCAGGAATCAATACGCATTTTAAAGTAATATTCTCAGAGAATAATTTTGCTGCTGGCTTCTTTAAACTGTCTGAAAGCGATCTTTCAAAAAAAAAAAAAACAAGGCAAAGCCTGTGTGGGAGGATTTGGCTGTGAGTGAGGAAAATACGAATCAAAAGGAGCAGAGATCAATACGATTTTGAATCAAACAACATAAATGTAAATCCTGCTGTCTGTTTGCAGCAAACTCAAACTGAGTGATGTCTGGAGGAGTTTTTCTCTCTCTCTCTCTCCCTCTGAATATTCCCTTAGTCTTCAATATTAGCTCAACAACAGACGATAAGCATTAACATGGGTGCAAACATAAGGTGCATTGTGTTTGAGATAACGATTGACCCGGTTAATTACATAGAGAATCTGCCTGTGCACGACATTGAACTGTTAAAGGTGGAACACAGAGTCATCAAATGAACCTCAAAAATCAATGCTGAGAAATCAGCTGAGAGGAAGATCAAAAATCGTCTGATGAAACTTTTCTGTTTTTCTATCCACAACTTCCCACTCTGAGGGCACCGTGGCCCCTGCGGTATGTTTGTATCTCTTCAACACTATGGATTTACGGATGCCTCGGCGTTATAAATCATCCTGAAATCAAGCATCCACATGCTCTGTATCCACGAGGCCAAAAATACCTCGTCATTTTTCCAGAAAACTCTCCTCTCTCCGTGTTAAATCAAGACACTCGACTCATCTGAGTACAGTTCAAAGCCTCAGCGATACGCGGAGAGTTAAAGGTCCCGACAGATGCCGCCCGCCTCCCCCTTTTTTTGTTTTGGAGAGACAAGAGAAAAAAAAGACAGCGGTGACCTGTGCATGTGCATTATGAGGACCTTTCTGAATAGTTGGTATAGCTTTCTAAAAATAGCTGACATGGATATCCTCTAAACAATGCTACACGAGTGGCTCCTATTTGCTTGTTGGCCAGACGAGGTTTCTTTCTCCCATCAATAGCTGTCAAGTCCAGATTCTTTCACTGGCACACAACAGAAGAGTGGGAGTCCAGTGCGAAACGAAACTGTAAGATCCCGGACATACAATTAAAATCTACTACCTGAAACTAAAGAGGTTTACATTTTAGTAAAATTAAAAAATAGTGATTGTAACCCATTCCTGTTTTCCGGAGAATATTTTTCTTTACAAGCCAAAAAAAAAAAGGTCTGAAACTTCAGCTGACCATCTGAATGTTTTTGTTGCCGACACTGAAGACGAATCATTGTTAGCTCTGACGTCCCCCCCCTCTCAGGGGTCAAGTTCGTGCCCCAGCACTTGTCGCTCCTCTTTGTGAGCTGTCTGTTTTAAAGTGTCAGGGTCGAGCTTGTGTCTGGGGCACAGTGAGGATTTAACAAGAAGACAGTACTTACAGGGTATTGGCATTACTGCTAATGCCATACACAGATGTTTTACGACCAAAGCGACTGAGACGGGTTTGAAAAAGGTTTTTTTATGCAAACAGATCAACAAAATGTAGATTTATTTTTGAGTTTTGTCATTTTTTGATCATCCCATCTCTCCGATTTCAACCTAATAGTTTAATCTTTCTTAGATTTCACGTACTTAAACTAATGCTGGCCTAACACCTACCGACTTTTCAAGCGATTTCAGAGACACAGGATTTTATTTCGACTTTGGAAATTGGTCTGAGTCTTGCTGAAGTCTGGGCGCGCTCCCGTGATTGCGGTAGTTCGGTGTCTTGCGGTAGTCTTTTCTCTCTCTATTATTGCAGGTCTTTAGTCTTATCTCATGCAAATTGTGTTGTTCAATGACGTGACCATTGACAACAACCAATAGGAGCGGTGTCACCAGCATCAAACAGGAAGCTGCTAACAAGTAAACACAACCGGGAGGAGAAGGAACGTGCAGCTCTCCTGGACGGTGGAAAAGGAAGATAAACTGCTGGAGCTGTGGAGAGAGTAAGAATACCTCTCTGACGTGTCCTCCACATTAAACTAGGATAGAGAGGAGAAGGAAAGAAGGTGGAAAGATACTTCCCAAAGTCTTCTAGTGTATATTACTGATATGTGCTGCATACTCTTCTAATCTCTTCCAAATGCAGTGCCCTTGTTAACTTTGTTTATTCCACCCTTTTTTGCCTGTGACTGTCAAAAACAAGCTGCAGTTCTCACATAAATTATCGCCCTAATTGAGGACAAATCAAACGATAAACCGTTATATTGGAAATGGTTTAGAGCAGCCGTCATCCATCATTTTCAGTTTGAGTTCAGTTTGGCCCTACATGACCCCACCCTAACCCATAAAAGACACAAAAACAATCGTGTATTTTTTAAGAACATGCACAAAGTTTTCATCTTTGCAGTTTGGAAGCGTTCATTTCAAGAATCCGACATGAAGAAGATAGAAAGCATTGCTTTTGAGTGCTCCGTGTGTTTTTGGCTGCATTCTTTTCCCACTTTAAATTTAGCCCCGCACCGTGATCCCCGACATTGTCCTGTTAGTTTGGAGCCATGCTGGACGGAGTTCACCTCGAGCCACTGTGTCATCCACCAGACACAGAGATGACTCACCGCACAACTGGAATCAAAGAGGCTGCGGTGTCGGGTGTCCCATGTGCGCAAGAATAACCAATCAATGTCAAGAAAACAAAGTGGAGCACAAATTAGCCCTGCGCAACTGCAACATGTGAGACGCATGTGTCTCGAGTTTGTCTTTCCTGTCTTAAAAGAGCTCGACGTAGAAATGTGTGGAGACCTTTAACATAACTGTAAAGGATGATTTTTTTACTGCCTCGTCACTTTTCTTCTGTTCTCTCTGCATTCCTTTCAATTCATCATTAAAGACATAAAAGTAACATCCATTCTTTTATCTTGTTTTCTGAATATCCTCCGAGATTTCTTTTTCCATAACAAGAGAGAAACGTCACGAGGCCATCAGGGACAGTCCTGCACAGCCCGACACAGACAGCTCTTTTAACACTGGCCACGTCCGCTTCACCCTCCCTAAAACAATAAAGGCTTCAATTACATTTGTTTTCACACATGTTAATCTCCGCTTGTAAAACTTACACGAGCCCGAGGAGGTGTGCTCACACAAAAATTCCTCAGTGAGTTAGTCAGACGGCGAGTGCGTGGCTGGAGTGAGTGAAATTAATGAAGTCTGTAATGGGTTATCAAAGACGGGAACTCGATATCTGTGGCGGGGAACCCCACCTGTTTATGGGGAGACGCACTTGGTCCACACACACACACACACACACACACACACTTGCACACACACAAATCACAGTCTGCCAGACCAAAGAACTGCAGGTGGGGTTCAAATGCTCCCCCAATGCCAGGACAACAGGTGGATAGACATTTTTTTTTATGATGTCTGCCCTCTCAATGTGTGCTTTTCAAGGCGAGCAACTTGAGATGACAGAATTTCCTGCCACAAAGAGAGACGGACATGAACATTTCAGTCAAAGAAAGAAGTTCCTCCAGTCCAATGTTGAGTTTAGCTTGATATTCAGATATTCTGTTCGTGTTTAAGCTTCTGGATTTTAACATTAACAACGCTTGTGTCTCTAAATTCTCCTTTTCATAAAGGCCTCAAAGCCCGTGTTAGATGAAGGTTAGGTATTAACAAAAATGAGGAAATGTTTGTGATAAACAGGAGAGTTAGTGAGAGTGAACACAACTGACGAGACAAAGCTGAGAGCAAAGTCTAGATCTTGATCCGAGGAAAATGATATGACCGGTACAGGCTTGACTGCTTGATTGTTAAATGTTTTTGTAAATGTCTAACATTCATGATGTTAAACTTGTTTCCTAGATGGATTACTGAAACGTGTCTTTTTTATGCAGGAAATGTAGCTAGCTGCTGTAAGGAAGTGCTAAAGATAGGGTCCAGAAAAATAACATGGTCTTTTTGGAATCCTTGTTTTCACAGGTCATTACTTACTTCTGGTGTCTTGTTTTACTGACAGTTTGGTTTTATACACTTCTCTGATATCGCAGAAGAACAACATTTGGCTAAAGGCTGTCGATTTGGTTGTGGGGACATTTTTCAAAGTAAGTCCCATTCAGAATCTGAAACCTTCTTTAAATCAGTTAATGCAAAGTGGGTTTTATGAACTGACAATTTTAAGATTTTATGACCTGACAAAATCCGTTTAAGGGCCATTACCTACCATCACTTTACCTTAAAGTCAACCACCCCTGTTATTTGCTCCGAGCAGACGCCTGCAGCCAGATGGCAGAGAACGTGGAACACTTCACTGAGCTGCCAAAGTGCAGGTAACACCCCTCCAAACCACTTTGGAAACAAGCGCTGAATTTCCACTCCACATGCATGCAGATAATCGAGCCAATGCACTTCTGCTGCATCTGCACAGTCTAACAAGCTTAAAGTGACTGTTAATCTGCAGATTATCTAAGAGTTATTTGCACTGCCTGTAATGTCAGCCCTTCGTATACTGTGACACTTTTTAGTCTCAGGAAGCACATCCATGTTACTTAATGCTGAGAGCTTACGTGATGAATTTACTCCCCGCTCCATATCATCCAAATAACAGACTCACCAATGCAAGAGGTCAAATTAGCCGCTGTGGTTATGTCAATAAACCAAAGGAATGCACGTCTCTCCTGCAGAGAGAACAGATCAAACTTGTTGTTGAAGGTATCACTCATTTATAAACTTTATACTTCATTCTGTCTGTAATGGAAGCTGCTTGGAGCATCAGTTGAGATCTGCTGTTGTTTCTCTAAGGCTGTTTTATTCAGTCTTACATCTTCTATTTGACCTCATTAGCTTTTAAATGCATCTTTTCTTTTTTTGCCCTTCAGGGACAATTTTAAAGTCCCCGAAGGGGTCTTGTATTATGTCCCTATTATCCTTCCATTCCATCCTAAATGTACTTAAAACATGACGTCCGTCGTCAGTGCCAGTTTGTGGCTGATTTGTCGTTGCTATCTTTTTTTTTTTTTTTACTGTGGCAGAGGAATATTACAACTCTCCCTGTGTCGTATCTGCCATCGGGGGCGGAGGTAGTTCAGTCTGTAGGGATCAGGTTGGGAACCGGAGGGTCGCCTGCTCAAATCCTGGTGCGGTCTGATGGCTGGAGAGGTGTCGGCTCACTTCCCCCAACAGCTCTGGTGCGCTCCCTGTGAAGCAGCCCCACTCGGACATCTCTCCGTGAATGCATGTCCACAGGTCCTGTTTGTGCATGTGTGTGAGAAGCATTTTTTGGGCCTTTTTGCCTTTATAAAGCAGGACAGCTGAAGAGAGAAAGGAAATATGGGGAAGAGAGAGTGGGGGGATGACATGCAGGAAAAGGGCCAAGGTCGGATTTGAACCCACGACCGCTGCGATGAGGACCACAGCCTCCGTACACTGGGTGTGCGACATAACCACCAGGCTACCGGCGCCCCAGAAGCATGTCTCTTAATAACAGAGGGTAAACCAGAATTTCCCTCGGGGGTAAATAAAGAATATGTAAAATAAAATCGACCAATCAGGGCAGACTGTGAGACAGAGGATTGTTGCTGCTCTGCATGACACAAAAACAAGGCCATTGCAAAATCCAAAACCAAAACCCCAAAGGAAAATAAAACACACATTCGATTGTCATTCTATTTCTTATATTTCTATTTTAACTCTGCGACTCTGTGACATGCAGTCCAGCTGTAATCATCCTTACTCGTGACAGTGCACTCTTTATCTTTCTGCAGACTTCTTCAGGTTTTCAAATCTCTGAAACTCGTTTATCTTTTTCTACATCATCCGTTATTTCTTTACTTGACTCTGTGATCTAAAGTCCACATTGTCATGATTCCCAGCTCGCTATCATTTCAGATGAATCAATGACAACTCACTGACCATCACATTATCTTAATTATCTCAATTATTTTAAATATCGGAGCTTTCACTGAACTCGGTGAATCTGCTTTCTCTTCTGATGCCCTCTAAAAAACTCTACAGATTGGAGTTTCTCTCTCCTGCAGCGTTTTGATTTAGAGCCACGGTTTGGAAATGTAAGTGTTGTAACTGATCTGAGATGTTTTTGTAATGGATTATAAAGTGTTTGTTGCTTGTTTTAATGTGCTTGTTATCTGGACAGCATTGGAAATGAGGGAAACTTCAATGTCCATCGAGAATAAATAAAGGATTCAAATGAAAGTGGAAACAAATTTTCTTTTCAAGATGATTTTTTCTTTGTATCTTCCACTGATAATTCAAACATTAAGTTTTGTTTGTAACCTAACCCCCTCAGTTATGCTCATCTCCAAGGTCATCGTCAGTCGTGTCTGTTGTAACTTTGTTTTCCAAGTTAGCTTTCCATCAGTTTTCCAAACCCCCCGCCCCCCCACCACCACTCTCGCATTTTCCATCCCGCTGAACTTTGGAGCATGCACTAAGACTCTGAACTCATCAAATTATGTCCTTTAAGTTCATCTATAAATAGCCTGTCCTAAATCAGTGTACAGAAGTGCTAATCATTTTCAGTGCACAAGGACCAGCGCAGAGCGAGATCAAAGTTAAGCTCAATCGTAGAAGGAATGTGTTACCCCGCGGCTTATTTTTAGGCTCTCCTTGTTAACTATCTGCCTCTCGGACTTGATTGGAGATTAGCGCTGTTTTCATTCTGGCGATGAGTAAACATCCTTCCATTTATTTCCAAGCTCTGAATCCTCCCGCTGCGGCCGGCTGGATGGGCACCTGCTATTTTTGGGAGAATATGGCGAGGGCTGTTCTAAAGAGAGACGGTCTTGTTTTACAGCCCGATAAGAATCTATAAATACTATCTGTGTGTGTGTGTGTGTGTGTGTGTGTGTGTTGGGGTAACCAGGGGGTATGTGTATGCGAGTGATGATGTGTGTGTATGTGGTGTGTGCATACGCATGCTGCGTGTGTATTTGTGTAAATCTATGCGAGGCGGAGAAACTGAGAGCGACACAAGTGAGTGTTGAAATGTGACAGCATCTACAGTTTCCTCTCGTGTGGTGTCGGTTGGTGGGAAAAATTGTTGATGATTAATTTTCCAGGTCATTAGCTACTTTACTTTAACTACTGAAAAAAATCAATAATTCTTATAAAGATATTCCACAATTCTCACGTCTTTTCTCACAATCCCACAATGAGCATCCAACCTTTACATGATGCAGCAGCAGCTGTGAAGCTCAGCAAACATCTCTTTACCTTTACACCACAACTCTCTGAGTCATGACTGTCTACAATGAGAGAGAAGCTCGAGTCCCGCTGGCTGTGTTGTTGTCAGAGACGTGTTTACATGGACGGGACGGCCGGCTCCTCCCCTTGTGTATAAAAGCTGTTTTAGTCAAGGACTAGAGAGAAGAAGAAGAACATACTCACTGCACGCAGTGTGAAGCTACGAGCTAACTAAAGAGCGCTAACATTAGCCTGCTAACAGGCAGCTGAAGCTCCAGCCAAGGACAACTTTGTCCACCACTTGCAATAAACTTCTTTGTGCGAACGCAAGTGGAGGGGGCGGAGCTTGTGTGCTTGTTTTAAAAAGAACGACTTAAATTTAGGAACAATGTAGAAAAACAAACAGCCATAATGTCCTAAGAAGTACAGATATAAGAGAGAGGTCACAGATGTTGCTGAGAAAATGGTGAATAAAGTCCGTTAACCTGGAGGGGGCGGAGTGAAAATCTGTTTCACCAGCAGCAGAACGTCCAAAGGAACAAACAGCTGATGGAAAAATGTACATTTTAATTCTTGCTGTAAAAAGAAATAATTCATGGAGACCGAACTCAAATGTATTGTTGTATGAGAAATGATTCACATGAACACTTTCATGGTGCACACAGGCCCGACAGCTGGTCAGGTTCAGGACTGTGAAGGTTATGATCACATCGAGTGATTTCTATCTCGCCACTCGCCCACTCACCATGGCCCCGAGACCCCTGCTCAGACCCTCAGACAGCTGGACCCTGGTTCTGGTTTCATGACTATAGTTGGGTCAGTGCAACGACACAAACTACACGTTGTTGTCGCATATTTTGAACATGTCAGTTGTCCATGCTGCATGTTTGCACACGGCTATGCCTAAATAAACGCCATCCACAGACGAACCACTCAAAGTAATCATGGTGCTGCACTCCATGAGCAATATAATAAAACCAGTTTGAAGCATTTTAAAGGATAGTGAAGCCCAGAGCAGAGCCTTCTCCAGCCGTCTCTTTCTCTCTTTATGAGTAATGTCGAGTTTCTTTTAAAAGCGCCCTTCCCCCCTCCTCTTTCCTCCCCCCTTCCCCTCTCTTTTCTCCACTATTTTCCCTCGCCCCTCCGCGCCAGCTGTGGTCTGCACAAAAACTGATTTTCAGAGTGTTAACCACCATGTTCTTCCTGCAGACGGCAGGATTTCATTTGCAGAGCACAGGGGGCCAATATCTAGGGTAATTCCCAGGGTTTAGTGCCACTGATCTCTTCCCAGCTCACCTTGGGGAGAAAAAATTAAAGCAGCGATAAGGCCTCACCCTGCCCGGCAGCGTGTTCGCCCTGTGCTGCCCGCTCCCTCGCTGCTGTCGGCTACTGCAGCTCACACTGATCACACCTGGTCAGTCTCATATTCACTGTCTGCAGGCATGTGTACACAAACCGAAGGTAATACGGGGGAGAACGTATGGAAAATGTAATGCTTTAATCTTGAAGTAATGCACAGAGAACATTTTATTTTAGGACTAAAGAGCGAAGCCTCATAATAACTCATCAACCAGCAGATTCAGTGCGACGCCCTTTTAATAGTTTTTCTAAATAAAAACAAGAACTGTACGCCGTCATATGAGAGGTTGTGATTGAACTGCAATGCTTCAACATCGTCCCATTGAGGTCTTCAAATATAAACCACACAATAGTTTTGTGTTAAAGGTGTAATATGAACTATTTTTTATTATACTCGGATACATTAGCTCGTCTGTAAACATATTCTCCTCCTCAGGTCGGTTTCACCCGGTCGTCTTGACAACTCGGAGTTTGTTTTCATCTGAGGTGATGGGGGAGTAGCAGAGAGAATCACTCCCGTGATTCCCCGCCAGCCTCGACGTCCTCTTTTGTTATTGTTTTGATTCATTACTAAGCGCTTTTTAGCACCTTATTTTTTGACCATAGTCATGTCCACTTGAAGAGGTGGTCTCGGGCACGATCCATGTGTACTCAAGTACTGTCCGCAGGAGATGTGAAGGCAACGGTGCTCAAACAAGGAAGTGGACTGCTATGTGACATGATTCTAAATGGCTCCTGTTGCTTCAAAAATCGTTGTATCGGCGCAGCATGGGCCGTGTCATCCTCTGAGCTGCACGGTAGATGTGGAAGTAGGAAGAGGGTCGTTGTTGGCGTCTCAGAAATAATAAAAACATCCACAGTTAGCAGGACGGACTCAGCCCACGAGTGGTTGTCATGGTTGTTTCTTATTCTTTCTGCTTTTTGGAGGATTTGCAAACCGACTATGTGCATGCTGCCCCCTGCTGTATCAGACTGTGTACATACTCAAGTGTACTCAGGGAACGGAACGATGTAACTAATGTGAACACTGACCAGCGGGGAGGGGAGGGGGGAGCAATCGCGCCTAATGTGAAAACTATTCACATTAATTTGGGGAACTATTCCTGGTGCAGTGGGCGTTCTAGTATGATCATCATCCCAGCAGCAAATTAACTTTTCTTCCATTTAATAACAACCTCGTCCATGACCATTTTTTTTAGGACTTGGATAAATGTCATTCCCTGAGAATGTGAAAATCCTTCTTTAATTCAAAAATATGTAAAACTTGACAGCTTCCCATTTACAGAGGAGGAGAGGCACATTTCAAAATGAAATGTCAAATAACTGATTCACTCTTCTTTTTACATTTCAATCACACTGGGCACAGACTTGGTTTTTCATGTATGTTAAATGAAAGCAGCATTGGTTACGGGGAGCTACTGTTGAGAGAAAATTAAAAAGAAATTAAAAGTTTCTCGCTGGTTTTAAGGATGATGGTGTGTTCAAGGACATCCATCTGGTAGTTTTGCCTCTTACTGGGTAATGGGAGCAATTAAGAAAAGTCTTGCGAAGCACGGGCTCAAGGTTTGCAGAGTGCAAGTGGAAACTCAAAAAGGGAACAGGAAACATGCGTGCTTTATGGCCTCCTTCATTGAGATGCTTAATACTTCTTTTTACTTATTTCTTCTCCTTGTTTTAATAAGAGTCTAAACCTTTAAATACACGCACACGCACACACACACACACACACACACACACACATACACACACACACACACACACACACACACACACACAAAGAAGTTGTATCCCTCTCCCTGGGAGTCTGGGGGTCCCGGAAAACAATCTATTTCTGCACACCAGGAGGGCCTTGTGGATTTAAGTGAAACCAAATGAGCTGATGCCTCGCTGATTAATGCAGAAGTTATTGTTTCTTTAAGAACGTGCATCAAACAAACAGCGCTCCGTGTCCCTCGTTCATACACGTTCATGCATATGACAGTAAGTTTGACATGTTAGCAGACGGAGCGCTCTGCAATGTGTTTCTAATCTGCAGGAGATGGGCCGTGCATGCTTTCCTTTGAAATGATGCACCAGGAGGAAAACATAAACAAATGTTTGCCACCAAGCACGTTCAACCTCCCCCTCTTCCTCCTTTCACCCTCGCCCCGCCCCCGCTCTGCAGAAAGCCACAGCCTCACATGTGACACATTACCAGGGAGGCCGGGAACATGTTTTTGAAATTAAACTATTACGAATCCTTTCAAACAAGATACATTTCCTAATTGGCTCCTTTCACAACATTTACATATTGACTCTTTATGTTCCCCCGCTGTGGGAGGTGGCTGTTGTTGGTTTTTCTGGGTGTCAAATTGAGGTGTCTCATGGAGGTAGAGTTTATGAGGATGCAGCCCAGCGGGACTGAGCCACACTGGGAGAAAAAGAGCGCCCTGTGTCGACATATGAAGCCAAACAAACACTCTGACTTCTAAGCCTTGCCAGACCCTGCTGATAGGTCCTCCGATTCCTCAGCTTTCCTCTTAGATTCCTTTTTAAGCCTTTTATTCAGTTTTTTAACCAGAACTCCTGCTTCTTTTTAAATAACTTGTCACTCATTTTGGAGCGTGTTAGCTTCATTAATCCCTGCAGGGATGCACAGCGAGTCAGAGAACATGTGCACAAAGCAAAATGTGGATCACAAAGTTTTCCTTTAAGGCTATTTGTTACATTTTAAGACAAACTCACACACATGCACCGACAGAATCCTGCTGTATCAATGCACATAACTGACGTGAAATGATACCATCATCGTAGCCGATTTCTCCCAACCCAAAATAGCCCCACACCACACTTTAACGACTCCTCACTTTCGCTGTCAGGTTGAGCAAACACAGACGTCACAAGTATCCGAGGTGTCGTCTTTTTCGCTTTCTCTGCCCGTTCCTGAGAAACTCAATCTGTTGTTTGATGTGGACGGACAGATTGTCTTCCAAAGATTGCCAAATACTTTGTACAAACAGCCCCCATTTGAACCCTATACCAAAGTGTGACTTAATAAAGATGAAAATTGGAGGTGTCTGTTCCCCCCCCCCCCTCCCCCGCTGGGGAGGCTGAATGAAAACCACATGCGTAAATACGGGCCGGTGCGCCGCGTTAAGTGTGCACATGAGAGAAGAAACAGTAATCTGATTGGTTTCCTGTGACAAACAATAACATTTATTTTAAAGCAGCAGCGTTTTTTTTCTCAGGCAGAGAAGGCAGTAGCTCCCAGGGAAATCAGAGCCAGACTCGCCTCGGCTCCGAGGTGGAGGCATGGTGCTACCTTTGTACCAGCGAGGCCAGGAGGGGGTCACATTAGCTCTGATGTAAGACGAGGTGGTGTTGTGGTTTGGGAAGAGCGCAATAACAGAGAAGAAAGATTTGAAGTATGTACAGTTTAAGTAGTTGACAACAATTTATTAAGTCCTGGTTTGAGGAGGAGCACTCAGGCGCTCCCAGCTGTTTTTTCCCTCAGATGCGCTCAGGTGCAGCGGCCACAACTAGCAAGACGCGTCTCTGTGTGATCGTGGTCTGTAATTAAAAACATCTCATTACCTGTATTGGCCAAAATCTACCAAACTATAGTGAACTCTATACTCGACTTTGAGTTGTATAAAGTTTGTTTGACACATTTAAAGCATTTTTTCTATTAAGATCTGAATGAATTAAATGCAGCTCATGATTTTTTAGTGTTAACCCTACATGTGCCACAACAGGAGCATCTGTCACTTTAACGACAAAGGTTTTCAGTCATCCAGGTCATGGTGAATTCAAAGATTGATCCAAAGCCAACTGGACTGTGCTGAAGGTCTTGAAGACGCTTCACCTCTCCTCTGAAAAGCTTCTTCAGGACTGAAGTCCAGTTTCTCTGAACTTTAAAAATACACTGGACTCCATCATTTTCACCAAGTCAGTGCCTTATCTTTATTTCAAGTCCATGCACATTTGTTTTGAATGCAAATCTGTTTGCACATAGTCTCTCTTCTTTTGTATTTCTGTATTTTAATTTTCTTAATTTTTTATACTATTAGAGTTTGCACCCTGGGTCGGAGGGAAACATTTTTTCTTTGTCAGCAAGTCTAGCACGTAATAAAGATGAATTTGACTTTGACCTGAAATATATCAATATCAGAAAATACACGCGTGTTTATTGGCTGTTCTTCCAAACCTTTAAAGAAAGCATGTCTGAAAGCTATGAAGAAATATTGAGAAATAAAAACATACTGAGGATAAATTGTCGAGATATTTCTTCCTCCATTTACCGGCCCCTACGAGGATCTACTGTAATTGTTTAATGCTCAAGCTTATCTCAGTTTCTCTCCATTTCCATAATGAGTGATGGCTCTGCTGCCCCATGTAGCTCAGCTTAACTGTGATCAAGTGGAGGCTCGTGGGAGCCCCTCAGCACGCTTACAGTCCCCCAGCAGACGAACGTGCCGGCGATGATGGATCACACGGTTTTCATCACAAACTCATAGGAGTGTCTGCTGGCCTCAACTTAAGGGCTTCTGACCTAAGAGCTCCCCCCCTGTTGGGATGAGTTTAGTTGGACAAATTTTCCCTCCTGCTAGGGTCTCTGCCGGCTGTGAGGGGAGCGGCTGCGAGGCTCATCTGCCTCTTATTACGCTTCCAAATTGAATGCGTACACACTGGATGTGTTAATGGACAGAAATGTGGTGCAGGGACGTGGTGTGCAGAGCTGGTAAAGAGAAACTTCTCCCATGTCTGACTGCCCGCACAGACAGAACTCTCAGTTTATCTCTGCTATTACGTCTAGTGTCATGTTACTTGGCAGGGCTTGGAGACTCGGATATTTCTGGGTTATTTATTTACACTCTGCACATGTGAGTGCGTTCCTTTGAGACAACTTAAAGACTTTAGAAATGTCGAGTATTCCTTCTTATTTTCACTTTTGCGGCCTGCCAGTGCCACTTAGAATCACATGCCAAACGCTAATGTTGACTTCAGACACCAAAGTCACTCCGCAGCTGCTGACATGTATATCACCAGCTCATGGCTATTATACTTACTTTAACTATCATGTACCTGGTTTACAAACCGTCTATTCTGTATATGTTAAATAGTTAAAGGTGACATTTTTAAATCGACCAGCTAATTTGTTGAGCAGATGAGAAAAATTAGTTCACAGCAGGGGTGCGTCCAGGGGGGTGGCACGGACCCTCTTAAAATCTGATTGGCCACCCCAGGTGCAACTCCAAAATCCAAATCTATGATTGGCTATTTTCCTACTCAGAGACTTAAGTTTATTTTTTCGTGTTTTTTTTTTCGGCAGGGACTAATGAAGTTTACATGGAGAACTGAACAACAATGTCCCAATGCACTGCACATCAACATTTATAGCTAAGGCTAATTTCAGATGTCACTCATTTCTTTCAATTCCATCCAAAATGTTGGAAACTGGTTTATCTTGAGTTCGGTAAGGAGTGTATTCCTTAAGTTAGCTCCCTTTATAGCAAAGGACGTCTGGTCAAAGGAGGGACTTGGGTTTGGTACTTTACAGTTTCCTCCCGTCAGACTCCTGGTTAAAGATCTAAGGGCCTTTAAGGGTCGCACCATGTCACAGAGAACCAGAGGAGCCTGACTATGAAAACACGCGTAAATAAATACTTTGCTCATCCTTAAAATACAATCAATGAAAAAGTCGTGCACACTGTCTAAGTTGTGATGGACTTCACTATCAATAAATGTATTTTTGCAAGTTAGACAGGGTACGAGAGTTTGCATGCAATTTTCTAAATACTTAAAATTGTGACTCTGGACATAAATCTTGTTTTTACGAGTCCTTAAAGAATCACACTAAGACGATTAATATGTGGCCAAATTGTGTTACTTACAAGTTCACATTGTTAGTCGAGATAGAAAGGGTAAAAAAAAAAAGGAAATAATTTGCGTGCGTCCACAAACATCATGCCACCCCTGCATAAGTCAGGGCCCCAGGTGGGCCCCCCCAGTTAAAAAAAGAAGTCTGGACACGCCCCTGGTTCACATGCTAAGTTGGAGAGGATAACCTTAACAGTGCAGGCCCGCTTGTGGTCACAGTCTGCAGTTTAGTTGTTTCATATTATAGCCTAGCTCATTTACGAACACAACAAAACTGCCTCTTTTCTAGAAGCGTGTGCTGTCCAGAAGTATTTAGATTTTAAAAAAGAACACAGTTATCTCTCAGGTCATCAGGGTCTTAAAGGCCGCTCCACAGGCCGTTCACATCAGAATCAGCTGGTGGTCATTACTGTTAATTAGCCTGTGAAATCTGATGTTAAACATCTTCTGTTATTCTGGAGCAGCGTTACGAAGTCTGAGAAACAAGATATCGATGATGTCACGATGGTTCTAGGTGTGTGGAGAATACACACTTCTAACTTCTGAGTTATGGGGATGTTGGTGTAGCTAGGTCGGTAGAGGAGGGGCTCTGTGTACAGGGGCTACACTCCTCGTCTCACTGGTCGCAGGTTCGACTCCCACTCCTGACGCTGTTTGGTGCATGACATCTTCCACTATCTCTCTCCCCACATCTCCTGCCACTCTTCAGCTGTCCTGTCATTTAAAGGCCACAAAGCCGATACAAACAGTATTTTAAAAAAGAAGAAGAAAACTCGGGGCCTGCCGTGTCAACACTTTAGAGTTATATTACAGTATCAGGTTGCATCATGGGTATTGTGTGATTCCGATATTTATTTATATCCTCTAAGGACAGACTTCTTGGCCTCTGATGCATCAAATTGTACCGTTCTTTGTATGAATTTGTCTCTCTTAGGTTTGCAAATTTCTGAGAGCACTGTAGCACCTTTGTGCAAGAAAGTATTTCCTGTTCAGTGATGGATACGATGATGAACACCTTTCTTATGGCTGTACACTCAATGAAATATTAGCTGGAGGCAGTCGATGATTAGCTTAGCGTTACGGCTAAAAGCTCTGAGAATAAAAATCAATCTCAAACTGTTCCTGTTCTGTTTCTGGCTCTATTTTCAACACATTATTCATTTAGGGTACTTACTGTTTTCTCAATAGTGCTAATGTGGTTTTTTGTGCAATGCTCTTTCTGTGAACTGACATAGCTTAATAAATATGGCATTCATTTGAGCAGTCGATGCAGATTTAGACACCACCCACTGAACTGAACGACCACGAGAAGTCTTTTTTTATACAGTTTACACCTTTTTTAGTCGAATCCAGTGGACCTGGAGAATCTGTTAAAATCAATCAACCAGATTAGCGTCCCAATTATACAAAGAAACATTTGAAATGTCAACGCGCCAATGAAAGTAGTTATTTATCCGTTTGTAGTTATGAGGTAGATAATGCCCCCGTTTATGACAGGGACATTTGGATATATTTAACACACGGTTTCCTTCTCGCTCTTACCACCAGCTGTGTCAAAATGCCCCTCGTCTGACATTAAAAGACAATCAAACAGCGAATGTTCTTGTATTCGACGGTGGAGTGAAAAACTGGAGCAGCGAGAGGATTAGAAACAGCTTGAGTGCAAATTGAATTAGCCCTTTAGAGATGACTCGGGGTAAGAAATGAAATGTCATCCTCGCCCATGCAGGCAGAAATGCAAAACATGTGAATGTGAAGAGCATCGTACGCTGACTCCTTTTTTTACTGTACTATGATGTGTCAGACATAAATCATCTCGGAGAGGATGAGAACCAGCCGCCTGCAGCTCCTCCAGACACTCGGGGACAATCACACTCATGCTGCATGGTGAGTCGTACAGCTGTTTTCAAACGGCGTGTCACACATTTCACCCTGCTTGGACTCATTACCTCCAGCGACGCTGCGGCTCCCACCAACAAATAAAAGTCACTTCACAAGACTGAAGATGATTCATGCAAACCACAAGTCCCCCGTGTTTATGAAAAATATTGTTTTGAATTTTAAAATGTTCCCATTAAAATCTTTCTAAAGAGGTAATTAATTAGGATGAGACCGAGTGGTATTTGTTTAATGCTCTGCAAAGAGTAAAACGAAGAGAACATTCATGACAAACGTAACAGAAACTAAACGCAGGAAGTGACCTGCAAGTGCACCAATGATTAGTTTGCTAATGAGAAACTCAGCAAATCTGACCCTGAGATGAAAGAGTGTTTTAGAGACACTTAGACGCACCGTGCAGACAAAGTGATCCAGTGTCACTGCTACGAGCTATTCTGTCACTATTTTTATAGACATACAATCTGAACCTGCAGGGGAGCTCTGTCTCTCTCCTCCTAAGTTCTGTGCAGCTCCCTGACGATGGATTTGAAGTTGATATGCAAGACGTATTAAAGGTAATAATGTTCGAAGTGTAGGCGAGGCAGCCTGAGCTTCTCTGCCCCCCCCCCCCGGCTCCTGCAGCGATGGTGTCACTTCTGACACCCTTGACTCGACTGACTGGCTCCATCTTTGAAGTGAACCAAGAGAGAGCACACAGCGCCGAGTTATTAAAGCACCATCGTGTTACTAAATCTGTTTTATGGGCGAGTTGAAGCTACACAAACACCAACGTTCATTTATTTAAATTCAGTTTAACTAGTTATACTTACTCGATATCCAACTTATCCCAAACAGTCATAAATGAAGCTAAAGAAAGAATAACATGAACATATCCTAGCTTCAGTTAATCGTGCGTTTCCATGATGTGGTGGCCGATAGATGACGCTTCACAAAAGACAAAATGAAAGCTGTAGTTTAAAAAAAGAAGCCCCGTTAAGGTGGTACGCCTTTTTCAGTCATAACAACAAATGCTATTAGCATCTTCCACTAAACCTAAATTCTCTCTTTAAGGGGCGCCCGTGGCCTAGTGGTTAGTTTGCACGCCCCATGTACAGAGGCTGTAGACCTCAGTGCGGGCCGCTCGTGTTTGAATCTGACCTGTGGCTCCTTTCCTGCATGTCAGTCCCCTCTCTCTCTCTCTCTCTCTCTCTCTCTCTCTCTCTCTCTGTCTGTTATTTTCCGACTCTATCCATGAAGGCTATAAAAATCTTTTAGAAAAAACAAACCCTACAGCTACAGTTTTAAAAGTTTGGTTTCTGACACTAATACCAGCTAACTCATCATCAGGATTATGACATCATCTCTACCACGGTTATATTCTCGTATTATTTAACTCTCCTGTGGCAGGCTGAAACTCATGATCTATAAAGTGAACTCTACGTCTGAAAACGGTGCAGCACCCCTTTAAGTACCAACTGTGTTCAGGGCCCGCAATAAAACAAGTATTTGAACCAGTCATGTGCACGTTTCTTTTTATGCCTTTATTTTTAGAGATAGGAGAGCAGAGTAAGAATTAAGAGAGAGAAAGGACGTGCGGGAAAGGAGCCACAGGTCGGATTTGAGCGTGCTAACCGCTATGCTACCAGTGCCCCATTATGTGCACATATTTGCCTGTTTTATAGTTTCCTTTGTGTAGAATAATTTCTTTGAATGGTATTTGAATGTAAACTCTCCCCGTTGGCTGCTGAACCTATTTTGTTTTAAGATTTTTTGTGGGCTTTTTATTCCTTCACTTTTACAGATTGGAAAGTTGATATAGTCAGAATTAAGAGAGAGAGAGAGAGAGAGTGGGAAGGACATGCGTGAAATGGAGCCACAGGTCGGATTCGAACCCTGGCCGCCCTCTTGAAGGACTACATCCTCTGTACATGGAGCTTGCAGACTAACCACTTTAACTGTCCCTGTTGGCTGCTGAACCTTTCTGCTGATTCTTCTATGAATTATTCTGCAGTTATTTGGACTTACTCTCCTCCAACCATTCGATTTGTGACGCGATTTCAGCAGTCTGTTGTTGTTCTATATTTTAATAATAGCGTGGTCACCCGACACAACACTATTAGACATCTTTGTAGCTTCCGTCCCTGCTCCTGCATGCACGCCGTCAGATTTAAGGTAGTCTGATGTTCACGGATGTTTTCCCTTAATGTGTCCTTCCAGCGTCTTATGTGGTTTAATAAGAAAACCTCAAACCTTTGATTTTGGGGTTTTAAATGTAAAGCAGCAACATGATGTTACTAACTACCGTCACTTCCTGAAATGTGTCTCAGTGTGGGTGGTGGGGGGGGGGGTGTTTGACCACAGATACGAGGCACATGCTGGACGGCGATGATGGCTCTGAAACGAGGTTATCCATCACCGGCCCTCCTCAGTCCTCAGAGCCTTGGCCAATACCACATCCATTATCAGTTTATGGGGATACAACAGAGGGAATGAAAGGGCGTTTTTTTTCTCAACAGGAGGCTACATTAAAAACGTATGGACAGACGTGAGACACGAGGAGATCTACGGCCGTTTTCACTTTGTGAGGACACAAACTCAGGAGTTTCTTCAGGATGAAGTAGAGTCACGGGATGAGTGATTCAACTCCAGTTTTTACCGCACATGCTTCACAAAGTCTCATCGTATGGAAACAAATGATTACTATAACGAGAAAATAAATGACGATGAAAAATCTGAGAGTAATCATGTTGTAAATTCATCATGCTCGGTGTCTTTTTTTTCCGCTTTAATCTGTGCTATGTTACGTTCAAATATGGAAATAAGTAAAAGGTGTTTAAAAACATCACGACTTGAAACTGCAGTGTATTTTTCCGCTTGCAACATGAAGCGCAAGAGACACACAGAAAAAAACCCTCCCTGCGAGACTCGGCCAAAAGAGCTTTTTCATAATGTAAATGAAGGAGAAGACTGCGGCTTTCAAAGCAAACCATTATGATAGTTAACGTAGAACCACTTAAAAGGCCAGCTGCGGGAGTGACGTGAATAATAGTGTTTAATTTGTCTAATCTTAGCAGGAGCGCTGGGTGGCGGTGGCGGGGCTGGGGGGGCTTTTTCTCTGGTACCCTGCTGGCACTTGAAGAGAGCTGCTCCCACCACACTGTGGTGCAAATGCCCTAAATTATCGTTTGGCTGTGTTGCTGTTGTTTTTCTGTGCTGGTGCCCTTTCATTTGTAGTTTGTCTGTTGTTGTTAACATGTGTGCACAAAGGATCCACATGGAGGGACTACTGTGGAAAAGTTGGTGCAGGGTAAAAGTCGGCACGTGCCAGGAATAGTGGATTTGAGGAGATGATTTTCTGTTTCTTTTTCAAGGGCACTGTAATTTGCCCGGGCGCTATAAAACCCCTTTAAATAAATAAATAATTTAAGGAGGTATAGATGTAGTTTGGAAAGTATTTACAAGGTTCCTCGGACCCTTTTCTGCAGCGGCAGACGTTCACTGCTTGGCCACATTCTCACACTGCGTGCACTGTATGGTGAGCCTTATTTCAAAAGTCAATAAAATAGTCTCCTTTTGGAAGCAGCTTTTTGAGTGTGGTTTAAACATACAAAATAATGCACATATCAACAGTTCTGTGAGCGGCTGTGGTTCATGCTCAGCTATATTTCCTTTATTTTATTTTCCTAACTGAATCCAGTGCTGCTGCAACTCCTCGTGCACCAGCCGGAGCAGATTTCAACATGACACAGTTTTAGTTTCCTGAGAGAGACGGGTCCTGGAGCCGAGACATCTCCTGTGAGTCTTCCAGCGCCCCTGCTCTCGTCGGAGCCGGTTTGCATTGGAACAGGAGATGTTGTTCTATGCTACACGCAGCTAGATAGTCTTATACTATTTATTGTTGTAATCCCTCTGCACACATTATAATTATGTGACGGAGCTGATACTTAGTGCACTGAAATGTAAACTCGCGTGACATCAAATACACGCATAAGATCTCAGACGGGCTCGGAGAAAAGAGAAGAAGAAACGTCTTTAAAGTGTTAAATTAAAAACTTTGACGTCCTCCGCAGCTGCAGCGAAAACAAATCATGGTCATGAGCGCCCGAAATAAAGATGAGAAGAAGGTACATGTGGGGGCAAACCATGTGTGTGTGTGTGTGTGTGTGTGTGTGTGTGTGTGTGTGTGTGTGTGTGTGTGGAGATCTCACCTAAATTAAACCATGTGGTCACCAAAGAGACCCCCCCACCCCTCCACCATCCTCAATCTCCCCCATCCCTCCATCCCCAGGCCTCTCATTGACCTTCCAGGCGCTCATTGTCCCAAAGTGCGACTTGATTACCAGCCTAAGCCCTGTGAAGGTTCGCCTCAGTGGCCACAGCTGATCTTTTATACTAATTTTGGATTAATGCGGGGTCTGCAACACTGCGTAAACACAGCCACTGAGAAGGCCCCTGCCACACAGAGCTAAACATTAATCCTCCTTAATGCTGAGAGTCAACTTCCAGTCCTTATCAGAATTTGTCTTAATCTCTGCCTAGGCTGTACAAAACTCCACTGCTCAATAAGTAAAATGTACACCACCAAACAACAAACGAGCCAATGAGCTGCACCGGAGGAGAAAAAAACAGCACAGCGGAGGAGCGCTAAAGAATAGAAATGAAGCCGGTCTTACCTTGGAGATCTTTTTAAAAAAAGCCGTCCTGGTGTGCAGACTTTAATAAAGAACTAAAAGAAAATCTGAGAATATAAAAACAGCTGAACATAAATGTCTTCACTTCTAGTTTCTCTGCAGCTTTCCTTTCTCGATTTCTGCCACTACCACGCTCATGTTTTCATGCAACTTTCCCCCACTCTGCCTCTCTTCCTTATTTTTCTGTCTCATGCCGTAAGAATCCACGGATGTGTGGGTTTGGACCATGTGGGTCCTATAGTCCCTGTCTCGTCTAGCGCCCTTCCCTAGGCTGCGTGTGCTTGCCTGTAATTTTCTCAATATGAGATATGTGATATATTATTTCAGCGAATATCGAGGCTTTGGTTGTGAAGCGTTTCGAATGCTCTGATTTATGGCTGCATGTTTTTGTGTCCTAACAGCTGGTGTCTTTACACTTTAACTAAAGTAAGAAGATGTTTTTACTGAAAATACTTCAGGACACTCTTTATTGTTTAACCACATCTACATCTCCTCCTCGCGAGCTGCAAAAACTATTTAAACAGAGTAAATAAAGTCTTGCATCTTTTTTTTTAAAGGTTTTTTTTACACTTAATTGTTTAAAGACAATTCTAATTTTCTAATTTCCAAATTTAGCAGTTTGTTAAAAGTGAGGTTTTCAACATGCATCATCTCATGAAAAAGTATTTTAACTTTGTGATTAATTCATTTTAACTGTTCGTCTTCTTCATTTTTTAAAAGTACAAATATAAAGAGAGGCGGGAAACAAAATTAAAACTTGTAAAGCAGAAGTTTTGACATTTTTAGCAACATCTCAGCAGAAAGAAAATGTTTAAAATTATGGGTCAATTTCCGTCCTGCTGCTCTCTGTGGAAATCGAGTCCTCCGAGCCCTTTGGGTGAGCAACGTTACGCCGAGGCAGCAGAGGGAACGAGGCGACTAATCTCCCCGCAGCCCCGTCCAACAAACACTCCGGCACAACGACATGTGGAGCCGTGTGTGTGGACTGGACCGCGTGCATGCTAAGCTGGCAAATGTAAACACAGTCGGCTTGGGGGAGGAGGAGGAGAGGGAGGCCACATAATTATAAAGTTTTAAAGTAAATGCAGAAGTGAAGTTTAAGCTCTTCTAAAACAGAGAAGAAGTGGGGGGATGCTGTGCACATATCTACAAACATACTAGAGCCCTAACAGAGCTGCTGTTTAAACCGACTTTCCCCCGTTCACACGCTGCAGCCCGGCCGAGAATCTCAACTTTCTACTCACTCCCTTTTTATTTTGGCTGCACTCAACTTGAGGTTTCAGCAAAAGAGCTTTTAATTTAGCATTTGCATTTGGCAAGAATCGTCATCAGTGTGAAAAATTCATCGCTGTGAATCGACATGAAGATTCATGCGTCTGCCCTTTAATTATGTCTGCGAGGAGATCAATGAGCTGGGAGGCTTCTGCTCCAAACTCGGGTCAATAACTTTTTCGTATTCTTTGTGAAGGTTCTGCGCTGCCTCTCGCCACTCTACATTATTCAATTTTTTACTGAGGTTAGCGCTAGTCTTTTATGAGCTGTGAACTGACCACAAATGTACGGACTAGTCGGTCCCAAAGTACACCCCTTACCCCCTTCTTCCCATCCTTTCTCAGCTCCTCCTCTCAAGTCTATGGGAAAGGGCAAAAAAAGATGGCAACAGCTTTAAAACGGAAAAATCCTTTAATGCAATTCCTACCTTATCTAAAACACCTACATATCTGTCTCCAGTCTGCGGACTTTGAAAGGATATTTCAGGCCTGGGATTGAGGGGGGAAAATCTCCCCTCAGAAGCAGGGCTAGGGATGAGTTATAGGCATCTAAGAGGCTGGAAATCTCTGGGGCCTGACCATGGCTTTAGCATACAGCTCCAACCACGGCCAGGGTCTAGAGCAGAGGCAGCCCCAACCCGCTCCCCACCACTACCTAACCCCCCCAGCCCCCCAGGCCTCGTCAAAGGAAGAAATATAGAGAGGCATGAGAAGGCAGCGCTGATATCAGGAATTAAGACGGCCAGGTTTTGGTTTAAATTTGTATTTTTCTAAGTCAAACATGTTTCTGATAAAGTGATTCTGCTCTTTCCTTTCACTTGAGCGCAGTGCGGGAACATTTCTCTTTTGGTTAACTTCAGGCAGGAAGTTTTCCTCTTTGGTTTGGTAAAAGTTTGGTAAAAAAGCAGTATTTCCTGTAGCTTTCAGCGAGCTCATACTATCAACGTATGACACTAACATAATCAGCATATTGTTGTGATTTTGGTCTTATTTGGTTTTGTTTGTTTTCAGTTTAGATTTGTGTTTGTTTCCCTTGTGTGTTAGTGTTTCCTGATTTAGTCTTTAGTGTTTCCTGTTTTATTTTGTAATTTCTTCTCCTTGTGTTTCTCTGTTCTAGTGTTTTGTGACATTCTTCAGTTCTCCGTGTGTCTTCAGTGTTTCCTGATTGATGTTGTAGTTCTTGTCCTCAGTGTTTCTTGTCTTTCTTCCTTCCTCTCTGTGTGTTTCAGTTCTGTTTGCCCTCGTTGTCTTCACCTGTGTCGGTAGTCTCACCTGTGTTTGATAACCCCTGTGTATTTAGTTTCTGTGTTTCCTCCTTCTGTGTGGGTTCATTGTCAGATTTTCCCCGTGTCAGTCGTCTTCTTACCGTGCTTCGCAGGGACTACGTTTTTCTCTTTGAGGATTTTTGTTGGACTTTTTTTTGGATTTGAGTTTAGTATGTTTGTTTAAATAAATAATGAGTTTTCTTTTCTGCACGTGGGTCCTCCGCTTACATACATGACACATATTTATTTACGTCATTAAAGATTCCCTCCAGAAATGTTTTAAGATAAAAGTGATCACCTTTACAAACACCTTTTTAACTGTCCTGTCACTACTCATAACTCGTCTACAAAATATTTATTTGGTTTGAAAGGTTCACTTCACTTCACGTCTTAAATAAAACGTTTAGGTTTCACATTGTGGGATTTAAATAACGGAACAAAACTGGTTCTAAAACTTGTTCTAACCATAAATTCACCCTCAACTGTATAAATGCTGAGATTAAATGATTAAAGGGTGAACATAAAAAAGTTTCTCTTCTCAGAAGATTCCTGTAAAAATAGTCGGGCCGCTATCAGCCCTGTCGACAGACATCGACACGTCTACAATTAATCCAGCATGAACCGATGTTTACCTGTTGTACCAAATCAATGTAACGCTGACATCTAGTTCATCTAACGACTGATTCAGAGACGAGGTTTGTTATCGGGCCGATGATGAAGTCACATGACTGTCAAACATGAGAGAAAGTGTTGCATTGTGGGAGTCATGAAACAAACATAGGTATTGGAGTCGGCTAAATAGTTTTTTCAAATATCGGCATGCGCTGTGATTTTCCCAATCAGTGCATCTCTTCTGTCGAACTCTGTTTAGTCGTCCTGCACAGTGAGGACCGGACTTTATCGTTCCTGTGAGGAGTTTTTAACTGTTTAAGAAACTGAAATTTACACCGATGTCTCGACGTGACCAACAGAGCTAACAAGATGTAAATCAAGGCTGATTATTTCTAAACAACGAGTATTAAAGGGGACATGTTGTGAAAAATCCACTTCTACAGTGTTGTTGAACGTTTATTTGGGTAACCTGAGAGTCTACTGACCCACAACATGTGAAATAAACCATCCAGTCCTTTGTTTGTGGTCTGCAGAAGTCTTACAACACAGAGAAAAATGCTCTGTTTCAAATGTGCTCTCCTTGTGATGTCACAGTGGGATTCTGGTAAAAAAAAAAAAAATCCCCTCCCCTCCCCTGGTATCTCCATGAGATGACCTCGTCCCGCTGACAAAGTTACATAGTGCAGTAAACGTAATTCTCCCTGTTGACGTTGTTGTGCTGCTCAATCGACTTTTAGAAACTACGTTTTCAAGGCGGAAATGTTTCATATTGTTGCTTTAAGAGACGGCAGGATCAGACGTGTACAGAGAAGAAAAAACAGAACAGATATAAGATGTACCATTTTGTCCACAGGGGTCGCCAAACTCAACAAAAACGTAAAGATCCTCGCTGAAGCTTTAAGTCGCTGTTACTTAAACTTGTACTTAATCAGGAGGAAACCTGGGAATGTGTCAGGGAATTTAACTCACAGCACAAAACTCCTCCCTTTAAAATAAAATGAATTGAGCCCAGGTTGATATTATATCTGCAACATGTGCCTGTTTTGCATGCCTGAGCGTGTTGTGTATAGTACTTTAAGTGCACTTTATGTTCCAGGCTCGAAGGGTTAAGACGTGCTGTCTGTCCAGTGTCTCGGCTGTCTCTGCCCCTCTGCTCGGCTACTCTAACACGCAGCTCTCCGGTCAGAGCCAGTAAATTTTCCAGCAGAGGGATAAAGTTCAAGAAGATAAAATCAAACAGATGTCAGGATGAGGGTGAGTCTTCGTCACCCATAAAAGTGCTCCCATCAAAGAGCTGAATCATTTGTTTTGAATTATTGCGTTGTTATCAAAAGAGACGGCAGCGGCCTGTTTGAGGAGGAATCTGATCTGTTTGTCTAAAAACATGGAGGCAGGGATACTCCGGCCCAGAGGAACCATGGGAAAAAAAAGAGTGACGGCTGACGGGGGCAGGCAGCTGGGGATGGGTTTGATTGACAGCCATCAGCTATCTTTGGACTTTGTGTTGACTTTTGTTTAGTGGAGTCGAGTGTTGACCGTCTGGCACCTCGCTCTGCACGCCACGGCTCTTGTGAACGTCACCTCCTCGGCTGCTAAACGGGTCGAAAAAACAATTCCAATAAATATGTGATTTTTGTTGTTTTAGTTTTCTCCGACACGCCAACACTGCCAATTCCCTCTGTTGCACATTTGATTAAGTTTCACTAATGAAATTTGTGATACGATCAAAAGCAAACGTGAGTCCAATAAACGTCGATTCTTTCTGAATCGTTCGGCACACATTGGACTTATTTAGTCTTACAGCGGAGAGCATCATACCACTGCGGGTCACACGTTCACACAGAGTTCATGCTAAGGTTACATTTTTGCCTTATCTCCTAAATCTTGTTTCAACTGATGAGAAAGGTTAAGTCCTTCACAATAAAATGTTGCTGTTTAAAAACCATACGCTGTGATACACACGTCATAAAAGCCGTGAATTAAAAACATCTGAGACAACACACACACACTGTTTGCATCTGTTGTTGTAATTCACCCCCTGAAAGAATTTACACCATGAAGAAGTGAGAGTGTTGTCTTTTGGAGGGCCCGAAAACAAACTGGATTTCAAAGAGTCTGCGACATAGGAAATTCGAGGTCAGCCGAGAGGGGGGGAAAGTAAACGAACTTTGGTGTTTGCACACTTTACCCATGTGAACTTTAGCTGGTCGTAGCACGCAATTTCAGTTTGGATGGTAACTAATATGACATGCGAATGTGCAACACTCGCCCTCCCCGAGATGTGCTGATAATCTGCCAACGACAACAAAGCGCTCTCAGTTTGATACGCTTTGTTTAATACTCGTTTTTTTGTCTTTATATGAAAGTCTTTAACCCAAATATTCAGGCTCATTTGACGACCTGTAACTGTTGTTCATGGTATTATACGGTATAGAAGTACACAGATCTTTTTATATTCATTTTTCCCGTGGATTTAGACGAGCAATAATGCGTTTTACATTTCATGACTTTTGCTCTAAAACTCTGGTTTACAAAGTGACTTAAAGAGGACAGCAGCAAGGCGTTCCTGTGTCTCCTGAAATGTCTCACATGCTCACACGATGAACCACGAGGGCCGTGCGAGCTGGGATCACAGGAAGACGGGTGATAAGCAGACCCCAGAGTGCTTTTTCTCCCAGCAGGCTGTTCTCACACTCGCAGTGCGGGGGCAGCAGGCCGGTAGCCAGATTACTCACCACAGCAGTCAAAAGCTCATAGTATGTTAGTAAGTGGTCCAAGAGGTCAGCCTCTCATATACGGGGTATACATCTCGACATTTTTAATCTGGATTCATCACAAAATGTCAATACGTAATCGTTTAAAAATTCTGTTATCTGCATTTAAAGATAAAAATTGTTAGGATTTGTTTTAGTATTTTTGTTCCGTCTTAAGCTGAGAGTACTTTACTTCCTGCTTGAATTCAACCATGCTTTTATTTTGAAATAAAGTAAGGCCCTTCCTGTAGAGTGAAGGTTATGACATGAAGTTAAGCACAGAAACTTCATCTTCATGCATAAAGATGAGCTTCAAACAGATTTGATGATTTGAAAACGTCATTCTTTAATTGACTGTAGATATATGAAACGGGTCTTACCACCTCTCCCTCCTCTGGTCCGAGAGCTTCAGTGAGCTTCAGTGATTTGTGTGTGACCAACGCTCTGATTTGGCAGCACAGTGAAGAGATCAGACACTCGTTTCTGTTTCAGGCTCCGACTTTGTGATGGTAGTTGATAGGATGATCGTATTTCTGCAAAGGAAACCTTTTTTGTTAAAGGTTTTTTCGGGCTTTTTAGACCTTTATTTTAGAGATACAGTAGGACAGTGGACATGTGGGAAAGGAGCCACTGGTCAGGTTTGAACCCGGGCCGTCCGCTTGGAGGAATACAGCCTCCGTATATGAGGCGTCACATTTGATCATAAGTGAGGTCCCATACGGTATCTGGACAACAACCTCAGGCAGGCATAGAAACACCTCCTGATGAATGGACAAACTTGTAATCACTGATTTAACTGATGTATGTTAATCAGTTATCCCCGTCTTTTTGTCTGTGTTGCTGTTAAGTCTGATTGTTGGTCGTGTGATTTTTGTCTGATGTGCTGCAGAACAGGAAGCTGCTGTAAACCATGTACACTTTAGGAAAACAAGTTATGCAAATAAATGCTGGTGAATTAACAGGGGCGTGGACAGAGGGGTGGCATGGGCCCCCCTAGAAATCTCATTGGCCACCCCAGGTGCCACCTTAAAATCCTTCAACAATGATAGACTATTTGCCTTCCCAGAGGTGGGACTTATGTTGAAAACTATTCGGGCTGTGTTGCAACAGCTCATAGTTCTCAGTGTGCAGATGTTTTTTTATTTTTTATTCTTGAATTTCCCTCGGGATCAATAAAGTATCTATCTATCTATCTATCTTTTTGCAATTTTTAAAAAACGTGTGACTTGGACATACATATTTTCTTGAGTCCTTGCAGACAGACGGGGTTAACAAACGCTCTTCATTCAGCTATGTGCTCACAAACTTCAGGCCACCCCAGCACAAGTCAGTGCCCCAGTTGGGCCACCCCAGGCCTAAAAGTCTGGACACGCCCCTGTGAATTAAAGAGGTCACCTTCATGTTTTAGAGTAGAGTAATATTAACAGAGAGAAACATTTGGCCACTAAAATAAGTCATAAAGTGTGAGCTAGTTTCCTCGTGTGAACGTATCTTAATAAATGTATTACATCAAAAGACTTGGCTAAATGTGTTCCCCGGTAATTACAATTTTTAAAAAATATTTCTGTTCTGAACCTCGTGCATCCGAACTCAGCAGAAGTGCTCTGACACGCTGGTTTGATATTTCACACTGACATTTAACTATAATCAGGGATTCTCTGCACAGAGACGAGTTGTCAACAGCAGCAAACCTCCTCATCTGCCGGAGGCGACGCCCGCTCCTAATGAATTGCTGAGGTTTGCTTCTGGACCCCCCCCCCCCCCTCATCCTCCTCCACCCCCCCCTCTTCCATCCCTCAGTTATTGATACAGTCGGGCGTGAAGATAGCTCTATTTTCTGCATAGATGCATGATGAGCACGGCGGCACCGTTTACATACTGTATTCTCCAGTGTTTGCACTGAGGAAGGGAGCCTTGGTGGAATTTGTATTGACTCTACAAATGTTTAATGAGCAAGCAGCGACAGCAGCTGGCTGCACAGCGCTGATGAAATGATGACACAGGACACACGTGTGCTCATGTGCACAGCAGTCACTGGGAATGTCGTGCACACAGTGGTGTCCTGACGGTGGTTGTATTGGTAAACATAATAAAATGTATTTTCCTTTTGAATTTTTCTACAATTTGCTGCTCTACTTTTGCTCTTTGTTTCAAAAAGGGGGCGGGATTAAATATGATTTATGTGTTTTATTCTGTCATGCATGAAAGGCACAATGAGCACACAATCACTCATAAAGAAACACAATTTGTTGCATGTGAAGTGAATGTGCTTAGCTAAATTCCCCCTTAAAAACCAGAGACTTTACATGTCATATAACTGACAAATTGGAGATATTTTTCTTGCAATATTTCCAGCATTTTTCCTGACGCAGAACATGTATTAAATCACACAGATATGCATGAAAAAATCCCCCAAAATTAAGGATACATTAACTGCTTTAATACGATGTAAAGATGGCATTTGGACTCCGTCTTAGTCCGTTACAGTTTAATAGTAAACCAGCAGAAACACTGTGGCACCCGGCATTGTGTCGATCTTTCCCGAGAGCGTGGGCAGCCACAGTCCACAAAGCTAACCCTGTCATCTGGCAGCAGATTTGCAAGAGAGATAAACTGAGATCCTGCAGGGGATCAAACCCAGCCTCTATCTCTAACAGAGGATTTAGCCAGCAGAGACTAAAGGGGCTCGAGCAGAATTACTGTGTATGGAGCCGGAATGAGTCGTCGCATTTACCCTGCAAGTTGGTTGCTTTTGTGCCTGGATACTGTTTAGCAGGATGATACTGAAAGATGGAAATGCATTTATTTTTTATTTCTGTCACAGGTTAACGTGCAGGTGTGTTTGAAAGTCGAGATTTAAATGTGAGAAGAGGTAACAAAGCATGAACAGGGTAATAAACAGCAGATTAACCCTGTATCAGCTGCTCCTGGTGAACGACTCTGTACTCATGTATTTTATTTGATCTGTAACAGGCTTCATATGTAAAATACTAAGTAGAGGCCATGCTTACAGGTTTGTAGCCTTGACTCGTTTGTAACCCCTGTTCCCTGATTAGGAGATAATGTAATGCACTGTAAATGATA
Source organism: Tautogolabrus adspersus (assembly GCA_020745685.1). Classification (NCBI taxonomy): domain Eukaryota; kingdom Metazoa; phylum Chordata; class Actinopteri; order Labriformes; family Labridae; genus Tautogolabrus; species Tautogolabrus adspersus. Next base: position 32,372,583 of record CM036540.1, on the reverse strand, counting down.
TAAACAACAGTGACTGACATTCAGCCCCGGAGAGCTTCAACACTGTAAAGTAGGACAACAAGGAAGTGACCCAAACAGGACGCCATAATTATTCTGACTGCAGGACTGAAAAAAATAAACAAATTCACCCACCGGATTAATTTAACATCTTAACAGAACAGTTTGTTTCTCTGTAATTATGACATCATTCTCTGCTTTCTCTTGTTTTCTTTCACTTTTAATAACTTCTATGCCTCTTTTATTTGAACTTTATAAGCCGATGTCAGACGTATTGTTCCACTCAGTGACAAGTTACTCTCAACACATCACTGATTAGCATAGGAGTAAAAAAAAATAGTGCTTAAGCAGTCTTCACTGGTTGAAACAGAGGACTGTCATCTTTAACAAAGTAATGACGAGAGACTAAAGCTGTTTTCACATCTGCACTCCTGAAAATATCGAGATAATTAAAGGAGGACTGCTCTGGAGACTCTCCTGACCTGGCTGTTCACACACGCACCTCACAGCTGGAGACGTAAAAAAACGGAAGTGGCGGACGAAGCAGCAGCTCTATACAACACTATCATGAGAGTATGTGTCTTTCTATCAATGCTACGTGTAGTTCAACAGAATCACAATCTGAACTAAAGAGTGGAGAAGAACATACTGGAGAACAGGAAACAGAATGCAGCAGGTTCATTAGAGCACGGAGATCGTAGCGGTGGCGTGCAGACAGTCTGATCAGTCACTGTAAATAAACGCCACCACCCCCTGATTATACCCTGCTGCATTCTCACATCAGCTCTCTAGGACTTGCTGAGGGGTCTGGCAGGGGAAACTCCGGATAAAGTCGGAGTGAAAAATGTGGCTGTTTGCGTTCACACATGCAGCTCCTCAGGAGTTCTTCAGGAGTTTTGTGCAAGTGTGAAAGCGCTAAGAGATTGAGACAAATATTGTTATGAAGGTTCCTGTGTTGTAATTTGTGTTTTTATTTTTCCAGAGAGTTTCTAGAATGCTTTAAAAAATAAATTATTGTAACCCACGTTATGTTTCCTTTGAATTCAGGAGGTACAGCAGTGGGCCTGATTTTACAAGAGTATTACATTTACTTTCATCAGCATTGATTCCATTGAATCCTCCAATAACCTTCTTTCATAGATCAGCCAGCAGAGCTATCAGGTCCACGCTTATTAATCCTATTTATAGCCTTTTACACGATGGCTGTGGAGACAGGTGGTGCTGGGTCAGCTGGGTGTTCTGTTCTGTTGAGCGACCAAAACAGAAGCTAATCAAGGCAAAGAACCTACACCACGTTTTGTTCCTGGAGAAACTGGGTTAACTTACTTTTAATACATTTTGATTGGGTTGGAAAGTGGATATAGATAGATACATCTATGGAGTACTTTATTAATCCCCAAGCTTGTAATAGCAGCTTACAGCATTCAGAAAGAACACAAAGTTTAAGACAAATGAGAGCAGCAAAATACAGAAAGAGTCTCAATTAGAGCCCGACCAATTAATCAGAAAGCCGAAAGTATCGGCTTATTTGATCGAGAATGCCTGAAGCTTATTTAAAAACCCAACTGCTAAGATTTCTGTTTGACTTGACCCTCCGAGTGTGTAAGTGAACCTCCTCCCTGTTGGCAGAAGTCTAAACTCTGCATAAAGAGGATGGTGAGGGTCTTCCAGGATGGCCCTTGCCCTCTGAGTGAACTAGATCAGACTACATTTGGGCACAGTGGCAAAACACTCGTCCCCCCACATGTTCAACAACTACACAGAGCGTTGGTGCCAGGTTTCGTTGGGGTTTCCAAATAAACAAAGTCCGCAGAATTCAAGTAAGGTCAAATCTAAGTTTATGTAGCAAAAAGTTCCCAAATAAGAGTTTGTCTGAAGGGACGCCACAACGATACTGTGTGTGAAACCACCTGTCAGGTTTGGAACAACAAACAACATTAGAGGTCAAGCCTAAGAGAAGGGGACAGATGTCATATGTGATGTTCACTCTAGTTCAGATTGTGATTCAGTCGAACTACACGTAGCATTGATAGAAAGACAAATATTCTCATTATAGCGTCTGACAGGGATAGTCTCCCGCTGTGAGGAGCGTGTGTGAACAGCCAGGTCAGGAGAATATCCGGAGCAGTCCTCCTGAAATCATCTAGATGTTTTCAGGAGTATTTATGTGAAAACGTTTATACATTTGCGTTCAGAGCAGACCAATACAATCACAGTATGTACAAATTGCAGTTTTAAAGCGTATGATACATGGAGCTAATAAGACGTTGCATGTGATTTGTGGAGTTGGAAGCCAGTGAGTGATTTAGGCTTTTCTCTCTGCAATGGTGGATTCCACCAGTTGGTTTCCAGTCCCAGAACATGGGTGGTGGGATCTGGGGATAGCGTGCTACACCCTCCCAATAAATCTCCTCACTGGCAGGAAAGTAGACGCGGCTGGCGACTCCGTGCCCACTCATTTTGTAAATCAAGACCCCAGATATGCCGTACCCAGTGTGGCATGTGAGGGTGGGAACACTTCATGTGGCCGAATGTGCAGAATTGTAGACAGGATGAGATTAAGAAGTATCTGTTATCATACCATATGAAGATGGTTTTATAGTAACAATCATGGCAAATCAGATTGTCTCCTCGCAGCCATGATATGTTTCATTGATGAAGTTTTACGGTTTATTCTTTTGAAGCACTTTATGCATACATATTTCTCATGCTAATTTAAAAATGTTAAATGTTGTGGAAAATGTTGATGATGTATTTTTCGTAGAATGTCACGGAGAGAGAAGAGCCCACCAAAGGAAGCTGATTTGACAGCTTGTTAAAAAGTCTAGCTAATAAAGCATCTCTTCATATTTACATTCAGTCATATATTCTCAGTTTTCAGTTGGCCTGGCCTATAGACGCCATACATGGGGCGCGAGCTAACCGCCACGCCAACTTCACCAAAGTGGCAACCTCCGGTGTTGAAAAATGAAGCCAATGCAGAAGTGCAAAATCCTGCAGTTCATTGAGTGTCCACTAGAGGCTGGCTCCAGGGACACAGGAAGTCACATACACACAACAGGCGAAAAAGCCGTTTTTACAACATCAATAAAAATGTTTACAGCCTGGTACAAAAAAACAAACAGGTCTGAGTAGTTATTGTCGTCACTGGCACACACTGTACGGGGGGTGAAACGGCTCTGTTTTGATTTTATGAACAATATGTGTTATCCATAGTTAGGCGTGTAGCTGACCTGATTGACAGGTGGGCGCGGTGTAACGGTTTGTCAGGAGGTTTAAAACCCGCCTCAGCTCCGGCTCTCAGCCTGTCGTTAGGTTGACTGAAAGTTAGACTGAGACAGCATTTCCAGCATGGAGGCTGCTGCTGATGAGCCTCCGGAGCCCCCTGCAGGAACAGACGGCTGTTGTCACTCAGGCTTCAAACATTCATATTTACAGTCTGTGACTGCACCCCGTGTATAAAGGCTATCGGCCTCTAAGTTGGCGGTCTTGGTTCCGACCTGCTGCTCCTTTCCTGCATGTCCTTCCCCACTCTCTCCCAATTTCCTGCTCTATCCGCTGTCCTGTCCAAATAAAATCCCATAAATAAATCTTAAAATATATTTATATTCTTATTTATGTATCTATTTATCTGATTATGTCTTTCTGTCATCCATGTCCAAACAACAAAGCTGTACTTTATCCTCAAAAAGAAAAACATCATTTGTTCCATTCGTCTCGGATATTCAGACTTGAATCATAAAAAAAGAGAGAAAGATGCAGATATGTTGGTGAAATTAGTATTCGGGCTCGTCTGTGTACATTGGAGGGTCAGAGATGCAGTGCAGACTATTAGCCCGTTCTCCAACCCCTGTTGCACGGCCCTACTTCTTATTACTACAATGGTGGTTTCACCTTTTCAGTTTAATCATTCCAGCAGATATTAAACTCTCCCGGCAGGCTGCGGGCTATATAGTGTAGGGATTTACGGAGGGATTTGCATCCTTCTCTCTGCTAGTTCAAATCTCTGTGTCTTCTCAGATCAAATTATCATAACCATCATCGGGCACGGCTCCACCATGAAAATACAGAGCAGGAAAAACGCCGTCAGCGATTCCATGTGCCCTTGTTCCCAGAGAGAAATATGAAATATGGTTATTGTGCAGAGCTATGCGGTACAATCGGAGCGTTATCCCACGGCACCAGAAGCGATGTGGAAAACATGAGTAATTGTCAAATAGCTGCTGTGATGGACGTGAAAACACTTCTGTAGAGTGATACATCGATCATATTTCAGCAGCTTTTTAAATCACATTTGGCCTCAATAAAATACACATTTTGTTTGTAATTAAATGTAACTCTTACAGGACATTAAAACGCTGATTTATTATAATCATAACCCTTAACCAGAAGCGTCTTGGTGACATTTTTGGGCCTTACGATCAAAACGTTTACGAGCTTAAAGACGCCACATTGACGTTTCTATAATCAAAAATGATACAGTATTTTTCCTCGCCTGAGAACTCGAAACTTTTCATTAAACGGAGGCCAAAGGGACCAAACAGAGAGGCCGGCTGAAAGTTTTCATATGGCTGAACTTTCATCTATTACGGTGTATTATATATCCAACTTAATACATCATCAAGGGGGTTAACACACCATCGCGTGACCAGCTGTGATGCCATAAGACTGAGAGTAAATTAACGTGACGCGGCGAACCCCGGGACCCTCGATAAACGTGGAAACCTTTATTATTATTTATCTTATTTGGTGGGGGGGGGTGTAAGCTGAGAGCGTGATGGGGCGGGTCGGCACAATGTCGGGATTGTTCCCCCGCTGCACGCACCTCCATATTGGAAGTGAACGAGATGAAGGCTTTCACTTATGGCGCCGCTTTACTCTCCGATCTTTAGAGCTGAATATGGCTAGTGTGGGAAAAAGTGCGTTTACCGCCTCTCTGCCTCTGACTGCAAGGGAACAGGTCAAATCCTCTGCCAGGTGCCCCAGGCTATTTTTCCTTTCCTCTCTTTTTTTTTTCTCCAAACACCTCCTCACCAAGAGAGCGAAATCTCTGTCAGAAGACGGAGGAGGAGGAGGAGGAGGCGGCAAATACGCTCTTCTGTTTTCACTTTGTGTGTGTGTGTGTGTGTGTGTGTGTGTGTGTGCGTGTGTGTGTGTGTGTGTGTGTGTGTGTGTGAACCCTCTGGGCCTGAAATAATTAAGATCAATATATATGAAAGTTCAGGATACTTTTTTTCCAAGTTGGTTCATTTCAAGGTAATTAAACGGCGTGATCCGGCTCTCATGTGAGTGTGCGGAGCCTTGTTGACATACAGCATCATACTGTAGGCGATGGGCAGATTTACACAAGTGTTGCTGCTAATTACTCGTCTGCTCTAATCGTGCCCTCGCTCACTTAGTGTCTGCACCAGTTATTAGACAGGATACACACACAGGCGTACACACGAGCAAAAAACATTTACACATGATGTCTTATTTATGCTCCAATTTCATCGACTTCATTCATTTTTTCTCCCACACATAAATATGCATCGTGGATTTAATCCTGCAGGGGAACACATGAGGTTCCTCTTTCTTTCTCCATTTTTAGTTTATTTTACTTTTAACATTGAACAACATTCAGACAAAAATAATGCTTTTGAGGGAGCACAGAGGGGAGGGGGTGGGTGTAGACCGAACACTAAGAGAATGCTACTTTCAAAATCATGCTAGCTTTTGAAAATTACCAACCCTGCTTTTAAACACGACATGGACAGCGGATCGCTTCCTCGATTTTAAAGAGGACTTATTATCACTTTCTCAAACAGTCCCCTGTGGTCTAAATGAAACATCTGTGCTGTGCTTTGGTCAAAATATAACATGAATCAAGCACCAGAGGAGGTTTGTGACCCTGTAGAAACCAGCTCTCTCAGAACGCTCCGTTTTGGTGTGTGTGTCTCTTTAAATGCAATGAACCCCCCTGAGTTTCCCCAGTAGACATCACTCCTTCACTAGCGAGAATAAAAATGGCGGACCTGCTCAAAAGTTTTTCTCTAGGCTGGGGGTGGAGTCCATAGGTGGAGATACCAGGGGAGGGGAGGGGATTTTTTTACCAGAATCCCACTGTGACATCACAAGGAGAGCACATTTGAAACGGAGCATTTTTCTGGATGGATTTATTTCACATATTGTGGGTCTGTAGACACTCAGGTTACCCAAATAAATGTTCAACAACACTGTACAAGTGGATTTTTCATCATATGTCCCCTTTAAATGATGGTTCCCACCCTCTGTTCAGTGCTTTTCAGTTTCTCCCCTCTGCACAGAGTTTTTTAGCCGATCTTATACAGTATCGGTATCGGGTCCGATATTGAGGTAATTTACGTATCGGATATCGTACTGACGGCGCCGATCCACGTCACTAATCTAGAAAGATGGTTGGGCACTTCAAACATTCTCAGCTCGCCTGAACTGTAAGAAGTGTCCACAAATTGTCTCCATAAATCGTCTCCATGACGTTCAGATGAGATGGAGCAGCTCCTTCTATATGATCAAAAGTACTATTCTTACACTTAAAGATGTAAATTGAAAAACCTGACAGCTGTTGCTGCTTCCTGTTTGTATGTGCATCCAGCTCAATGCAATGTTGGGTTTCCTGCAGCTTTGTGCAGCCTCACACATACCACCACCGACAACAACAAAACCACGAGTAGTTATGATACTAAAAATATCGGAATCTTATCTAAACCGAAAAAAAGTGGATCAGTGCATCTCTAGTTTTATAGTCTCCAGCATGGATGTTGAACTTGTTTACTTTGAATAACGGCTGTAATAAAGAGGCTCCTCTTTTTAATTGCATGATTGCACATAGAGTGTTTATGTTCAGTGACTCTCTCTCTCTCTCTCTCTCTCTCTCTCTCTCTCTCTCTCTCTCTCTCTGCATATGAAAAACGGGAATTGTTTTCATCTTTATTCGTAGGAAAACACTGCAAACTGTGCATGACTTTTTCATCTTTGTCTTTGTATCACTGTTGTTAGCTTAAAACAAATACATGCCATAAAATGTGCAGAAATATATCTTTGGAAAATGCGGTGGAAGGGAGACAAAAATCCTGGCTTTCCATAAATGTTTGATTTGATTCGATTGACTTTTTTTAGAGCCCAAGTGTCATGAAATCCCCATTAACACAGACGGCAAAGCGTTCCATGTCAACTTTCAATTCCATCAATGAGACGAGGGGGGGAAAGCCCACACTTCCACCCAAAATAAATTGTAGTAGCAATTTTTTTACCTGCCAGCATCAGATGATATCATTACTGTGCTGAGCATCTCTGTCCGGAGTGACACCAGTCCATTACAGCGTCAAAGCCCTCCACGCCCCCCCCCCAGCGGCCCTCACAGGTCACCTTGGGGAGGATTCCAAGATACAGCAAGCCCACCAAACAACACCCTTCCCATCATGCCTTTGTTCAACCCAATTCCACCTGGGATAGATACAAGAGGATTGGAAAGAGGCTGAGGAGACAGAGAGAGAGTGTGTGTGTGTGTGTGTGTGTGTGTGTGTGTGTGTGTGTGTGTGTGTGTGTGTGTGTGTGTGTGTGTGTGTTAAAATGACGGCGTGTGTGTGTGTGTGGATGACCAGCTGTCCTGAGGTTCTCGGTGGACGGCTGCAGCTGTTTAGGCAGCTTTGTGCTGATAAAAGGAATAGGACTGTGGGGAAAGTTTATGGACACAATGGAGGGAAGAATACGCACGGGGACACAAACTATTTAGAGACGTACAAACACACATAAACAGACAAGCACACAAGTTTCTTCCTCGATCCGTACATCCATCACTCTATGCAGCCACATTAGGATTGGATTGTGTTCTTTAAACAGGTGATGAAGGATCAGAGGCCTCTGAAGTGACTCTTTTTATGCTTTAAAATGAAAGTAAACTGGTCCACAGCATCATCAGAGACTGGTTTGTAATAGAAACTCCAAGTTGCATAACTTCATTTTGAGTTTATCGTATGTGGGTGTGGATGAATATTTGAAGTATTGTGCGAATAATCAAAGAGTAGAATTATTATGAACACATTCAAACTTTGACGATAATAAGATGAACAACAACAACCATGGCTGAGGTGAAAAGCTTGACGTTACCAAAGTTAGAACAAGGGACTGCGAGTATTTGACGAATCATACAGCTGCTGAAATCAACAGATAAAGAATTTTTGGCAATTTTTCCACTTTTTAGAGAAGTGAAAACAAGGGGATGATGGGAAATAGGAGGTGAGAGAGAAAATTGGGAGTGACAAACTGTCAATGCTGCAAGTCATGGTATGGTATCAACAAAGACGAGCACATCCCTAAGAAGATGCTGGATCCCAAAAAAGGTAAAAACAAGCAAACAAGATCTGCACGCTGAGGAGCTCCCGTTAAAGGATTTATTGACAAGTGACGTTTCGAGCCAAAAGGAAGGAAGGAGTAAGAGCATGTTAAACGGGAGCTCCTCAGCGTGCAGATTTAGTTTGCTTCCTTTTGTTATTCATGGTATAGACAGTAGGGGTTGGGATGCAGGGTTACGATACGAGGCCCATAATAATATTAAAATAAAGTAATTCTGAAACAATTGAAACATTGCAAGACAATCATCGAATGAAAACAGATGCAACAAAGTTGAGAAGAATGAAATAAATGTTGTTTGAATAGTAGATACTGTATTTGCAGACCCTTCACATATTAAAGTTACTCATGTCCTCAAATCTGTGCACACTGAGAGATGTACGTTTTGTGTACAGTACATGACCTATTACATTTAGCAGGAGTTACATTCCCTGCATGCAGGCTTGCATTGACATATCCAGTATTTCTAAACAGACTTGCCGTCAGTCTGACCAACAAAATGTACAAAGTGTTGGCATCCACAGTTTACGATACAGTATGAATATCATAAACGGTGTGGTGAACACTTAAGTCTCAGGGATCAGTGTGTCCCGCTGTGTCCTCTGCGGGCCTCGCCTTGGATTAACCAAAGCTGGAACAGCGTGGGGTCACTGTGTGCCACCTAATTTACAGCTGACATCCCGTGTCGCCTACTGTGGGATGGCATGATGTGAGACACGGATGCCTGCAAAGGCCGGGCATCACGATAAATTTGGAAACAATACTCTCGCTGCAGTGCAGATATGGGATGATTAATTGCATGTGTTCCTTACCTTTTAGGGCGAAGCTGAGCGAGGCGTGCAGTCCTCGTACAGCTGCGTCTGCCCCATCAGAACCGTCACTGCTGTGTCAACTAGTGGTAGCAAGAGGATGTTGTTCAGTGTTAGTATTATAAAGGTCAAAACTATCTGTTCTTGCATCAGGGAAACTTTCACAGTAGAAAGAATCAGGTTGAAAATCTTAAATGTGAGGATGAGTATTTCATCCTTGAATGATGTGGTTGGTACCTGATATCACTTCCTGGTACCAGCTGATGTGTCCTTGGGCAAGACGCTTAACCTTCACTTCACTTGTCCTGTTGCTTCATTGGCGGCGTGTAAATGTGTATGAATCGGACATCGGACATGTGGCTGCAGGAGCTGGGGATCTAACCCACGATCTCCAGTTGAGAGATGAGAGACTCTATCACTGAGCCACAGCCGCCCGTATAATATGATCACAACAAGAAAGATAAGTGTTTTTCCGCCTTTCAACACCAACAAACGTCAGCTGCTGTGAGTCAAACTTCCCCTGACCTTTGGACTTCTGAAGTCTCGTTTATTGCTTTATGATGATGATCGTTTGAATTTTAGTGACGCTGCTGCTAATAGAGTTGGAAAAATAAAGCAAACCTCTGCTGGGCCGGCGCTCAGAGAGAGATCGACAAATCCCTGTGAACTCTCGGCCGTGTACATGGAGCCAAAGGTTTAAAGGTGTATGAAATGTGACAATCTACACACCGACGATGTTCACTGTAATATATTTCATAAGGTTGTTGCTTCTGTGAGCAAATGAAATATGTTTCCTAAGTAAATGTCCAGACAGGAGGAGTACACGTTTTGGCTCAGTGACGGCGAGCACAATATAACAGATGCAGAATTTAAAGTATATATCAAAGATGCAGCATCGTCACGGAGACAGAAATGCCCCACAATGACTCGACGGTGACAACTCCTGTCTGACATATTGTCCACAGTAGCGCATGTTGAATTTGATAACGTCATTTGAAGAAAAAATAGGAAATAAATATCTACAGCAGGTCAGCGGTGTGCCAAAGTAAAGAAATATCATTCCCAGAAGCTTTGCTAAGGATTCGGGGAAGTCTTTGGAGTTAGATGCAAGGTTACACAGAGGGCAGCCAGCACGGGTGTTTAGTTTGCTAGATCGAGTCAAACAACAGGCGCAGAATGGAAAAGATACAGAAACCTAATTCACCTTGTATGAGTGAAAAGGGGGAAAAAAGCCCTGGCGAGACAAACGGGGGGGGGCGGAGGGCAACGGTTCAATAGAGAGGTGAAGTGCAATATTGAAGTGAATATTGAATGATAGGGTGATGAAAAGTGTTATCAACAAATAAAGCAACTTTTCTCTCTCGCTCTCTCTCTCTCTCTCTCTCTCGGTCGGAGGGAAGTGGAGATAATTTGATGTGAGAGCGGTTCACCTGGGAGAGTAGGCTGTTCTGACTGCAGGAGGATTTGTGAACTGGCTCTAAGGCAAGTTCAGCAGAACACACAAACTCTTATTAAACTTCCTGTTTTCACCAAGTGAGAGCACGCACATGCATGTGCTGGCGTACACACACACACACACACACACACACACACACACACACACACACACATCACTGGCTTTTTGACCCTTTATTTATCGGTGGTTTTGGGTACATTTCTATCTTTGAACGGCGCCAAAAAGACAGAAAAAAAATACCTTCTTTGTCATAATGACTGAGTGTTTTTACGTGTTCCCAGAGCCATAAATTGGTGTTCTCCTTATATGGCAGCAATCATTGCTTGGCTGTAACACTAAAGCCCTTGTGCACGATCAGTGTCCATACTTCAAGGTCAAATGAATAAATAAGAAATATCTATCTCTTGAACAAGGAGAGATGATAGCTTCGTGGTCGGACCCTAACAAAGAACATTTTCTGATAGATGTAGTTAATGTTTCCACCTTTTTTATTCTGTCGTTGAGTTCCTCGTTATCCAGATTCAATACAAGATAGCGTTACAGTTGTAAAATACCATAACCACGATCGCCCCTCCAGTCCCGTCTCCGTCAGATCTGGCTGGCCTTTATGGTAAAACAAAATAAAGCAAAGGTAAGTAAAAGTAAATGGGTTTTCCCAGTGAATGTTATTGCTTTAGGAATGGGTGCAGATGGCTATTGATCTGCCTCATCCTTGGCCATTACCGTCGGGACGGCAATCAGCGAGGCCAGTTGGCTTCTGGGTAAACAAGCATTTTCTCCTCTCATGGCAGAGCGGCGTCGAGATTGAGAGCAGAAAAAAGGCGTGGAAAAACACTTCTGTTTGTCTCTCTCTTTCGCTGCTCTGACAGGACGATTGAAAAAGTATCTGTCGTTCTAAACATGATTGTTTCTCCGCTCGCTCTGACCCGTGAGAGCAGATTTATGCCCGGCGGTGTAAGGGGACATTTACAAGAACAAACACTGGTGTTGAACACGTCAAATTGATAAAAGGTTTAGTTTGAATATGATAAGTTGTTTTTGCAGGATGGACCTGTTCGTGCAACCACACCTGGTATGATGTCATTTACCTTTTTACTGAGCCTTTGCAGAGACCAGAGTGCTTATTGACCACTCTAATTAAGAAATAAAGTCACATGATCTTCCTCATTTATCACTTGAATGTTGCAGTCAAAGTGAGGGGCGCCCCACGTGTGCCCTGGTGGAACATGTAGGGTGCATTATTTCCCACCATAGTCGGGCCGTCCAGGTAAACTAATGGCCGTCCAGGTATATTTTCTGCCCATGTGATCGGCATATGAACTAGTTGGTGATCCAAATGCCGTTCTTTTTTCTGTTTTTGTGCAGCTACTGATGTCATTCTGCTCTCTCTTAGTTTTTCTTTCTTTGATAACAAGCCTCCTCACACGAGGCTCACCTGTTGTGATGATGGCAAAACTTTTTTTTTTAAAGGAGTTTTGGGGGGCGCTGGTGGCATGGTGGATGGTGCACGCGCCCCATGTACGGAGGCTGTGGTCCTCCAGGCGAACAGCCCAGGTTTAGGTCTGACCTGTGGCTTTCCCGCATGTCATTCCCTACTCTCTCTCTCTCTGCCCGATGTCTGACTCTATCCACTGTGCTATCTCTAAAATAAAGGCACAAGCAAGCCAAAAAAAATGTGTTATGTTTACACAGATTGGCAATCTCGGGGCACAGATTCCTAAACTGCCTGCACAGATTTGCATTGGAAATCCTAGCGCACAGGACAATTTAGAGTCACCAGTTAACCTAACCAGCATGTCTTTGGACTGGGGGAGGAAGCCGGAGTACCCGGAGAGAACCCACGCATGCACGGGGAGAACATGCAAACTCCACACAGAGAGGCTCCTGTCAGACGGGGATTCAAACCAGGAACCTCCTCGCTGTGAGGAAACAGCACTAACCACTGCATCACCTTGCAGCCCACTATTAAAGAAAATTATTATTTTTATTCCTCAATCAACATTGTCTCCAAGAAATCATATCATTTTTTACATTCTTTGTTGTTGTGTCCACTACCTTAACATCCAACCTAGCTAACGATGTAATGCTAACAGGCGTGACATAAACACAAGCATCCTGACACCCTCAGCGCAGACGTCTCTCAGAAACACAAAAACACGACATCTCAATGGGATTAAATTGTTCATAAGTTCTTTTTTTAAGGTAAAGATTTTGAAATACTTTTTCATCGTTTCTTTTTCTTCTTCTTCTTTTTCTCGGTATCAACCCGGGATTGAGCTCTATATTTTCATTAACACTATCTATTCTTTCTGAATCCACGCTGTGATGAGTCAGGTGTGTGAGTCTGGAGCCGCGCGCTGCTCTAAATGCCATTCCAAACTCATTACCTCTGCCGCGCGTCTCGCCATCCACCCATCACGGTGTGACCTTGAGAAAATAGATACAGAGGGGACAACTGAGTATCGAGTTCTATAAGAGAGAGAAGTACAAAAAAATAAATAACTGGTGTGTAAGAGGACTCCTGGTTCACTCCCAGGGTGCACAGCCACATTCAACGTTTAGAATAAGGGGTTTGTAACGACGTATGTCTGCAGGAAACGTAAGAAGAGCTGGTAGTGAAATCATGGGACGATTGTGTCTGAGCTGTAGCTTCAGGTGGTATGTGTCCTTAGTGACAAACATTATTCAGTAACCATGGTTACAGTTTACTAAAACCAGCATTCACTATACTTCATAAAACAGAAATAATGTTTCTTAAGACTAAAGGTGTCAAATGTAAAATGTTTACTCAATTCATAAAAAATGACTAAATCCAAGTTACATATTTTTTCTTTTGAGTTCTTACATCACCTCAAATATTTCCAACTGTTATCAAAGCCAGAGAAATCCTTCATCTTAGAGTTGTAACGGGACGTGTCTTGACGCAATGTTTATCGTTGCCGTGGAAACACCGTCAAAGACCGCTGAATAAGGAAGCATGAGCTGCATCTGAAAGCTGCCGTACTGTTGCTGTGATAAAAACGTCACGTAGATTATACTTGGATACATGAGCTCGTCTGTAAACATATTCTCTTCCTCAGGTCGGTTTCACCCGGTCGTCATGACTACGGTCGACTTGGAGTTTGTTTTTTCAGGGTCGGGGGGCAATAGGATGAACGTAGAGAATCACTCCCATGATTCCCCTCCAGCCTTGAATTAAACTATTGTTATTGTTTTTATTGAGAGCCCCCTGGTGGAGGACTTTAAACACTGTGCCTTTAAGTTAGTTAAGTTACATTTTGTCCTCGGCTGCACTAAAAGTCTGATTTTCTCAGTTAAGCAGAGCAAAGATATTTTAATATTAAAGTAAGAGGTGAACAAGGACCAACTTGTTCTTTACCGAGCTACATGAATCTACAAGATATGAATACTGATCTCAACATGTGCTCTTAATGTTTGTCTTCACATTATTATTAATCCTGTGTTTATATCTGTGCTGCCACTGACAGCTGCTAAACTCTTATAGCAATGACTTTAGGTGTTTTCGTACCAAACAGTTCTGGGTGGTTTTTGAAGAGGAACTATCCACTAGGGAGTTCCCTCAGAACTACACACCATGGGGGCTTTTTCTCCTTCTGCATTCGCACCGCCATGGTACCTACTCTGAAGCGGGAGCTAAAAAGGCTCCTCTAAACGGGGTTTCAGGAACTAATAGTTCAAAGTTCCTGCGGTGTGAAATCAATAATAAAAAGGAGAAGGGTTAGAACAGTTCCTGGAACTATGAAACACAGAAGCCCTTCAAGCAGCACACACATCTTCAAATAACAGGAAACCAACCGGCTCGACACATATAAGATTTCATGTCCTTACTTTTATTTATTTCTTTTTAAGGATTTCTCGTCTTTATTTTTACTTTAGACCCAGCAGCCGTGTGTCCCTCTGACTTGTCTCTTCTCCTATCTGTTTTGCATTAAGGAGTCTCTTCTCCTCACTGCTTCCTGTTGATAATATCTGACAGAGTGCTGCGTGATACAAACACATTACATGTTATTAGTTTTTAAATCTTATTTTTCTTAAATAAAAAGACAAATCTGCACATGAAGTGAGATAATTTCCCTCGTGGTCAGAGGGATCAGGCTGCTGATGTATCGACTGATTTTATGAAAATGATCGAAACAGGTGGATTTGCTGCAGAAAGAAATACAATAATATGAACATTGACACGTCTTTTTCCAACTATTCATAATATAAAACACACCTTAAAGTCAGAATTAGAGGATGTGATTACGTTTACAAGCAGAGATTAAGATTTACAGCGAGTTTGTTGTGTTCAGGATGATTCTTAAAGCGAAGAAAACATGGGCTGTAAAAATGTGACGGGTTAGAACATGTATGGGATATTCTCCCACTTAAAGAGAGTGAGGTGATGCATGATCCTCAAACATTTTTACTAAGTCTGCTTACCTTAACCTCGATGTCTACAGAGCTCAACAGTGATCGCCCACTTTTTCTGCGGCTCTGGTTCTGAAAGTAAATATCCCCGTTCAAATCCTCAGTCGACCATTCGCAAAATCCTGATATCAAGAGATTGAAGCCTGTTACCATGACAACCAGCTACCCCAATACTCGTGACTGTAGTACATTTGATTTTGCGCCAAAACTGGGTTGTAAAAAAACAGAGAGAAAGTCAACGGTACGAGACTGTGTACATCGTTTTTCTTACGGAGTGAAGGAACTACACATCCCACAATGCATTGCGAATGATACTGCTTCTTCTTAAATGTAACTTTAGTCGTTATGGTGTTTATACTGTTTATGCAAGTGATGGACTATCTTGTAGTTTGTGTTGTTGAATATATAAATGACATTTACTGCAGCAAAACAAGGTTGTTAGAACATTTCGGGTTTTAAGCCTCTTGACGAACTGCTACATCACGCCCACCTGTCAATCATGTCAGCTACGCGCCTTCTCCCCCCGTACAGTGTGTGCCAGTGATGACAATAACTAATCAGACCTAGTTCATTTTTTGAACCAGGCTGTAAACATGTTTATTTCTGCTGTAAAAACGTCATTTTCGCCTGTGGTGTGTATGTGACTTCCTGTGTTCCTGGAGCCAGCCTCTAGTGGACACTCGACAAACTGCAGGATTTTGCACTTCCACATTGGCTTCATTTTTCAACACGGAGGTTGCCGCTTGGTGGAGAGGTGTGTGGGTGGGGTTGGGGGAGTCGTCTGTCTGCAGCTCCATGTGATAACCTCAAAGCAATCATTCCTCCTTTCTTTCTAATTTTCATCAGATCGCCATATTCCAGATACATGTGTTCAGTTAGTGATCTTTATTTAATAAGGTTTGGTGAACGGGTTGGAGATTTGCTTTGTGTCAGGAGTGGACACATTAAGAATTTGATTGAAGTTAAGACCCAACCTTGTTAGAGGAGGGTTTTTTTCTTCCTGGTCAGAGATTGACAGGAGTCCTGCGTACCTTGATTAAGCCACGTTTCTCAGGCTCATCTTTGAACTGCGGAAATCTAAACCTGCTGCTGGAATCCTTAATATGGAGGTGTCATTTAGAGTCAAATAGAATGCAAATTACTTGTACAATTGAAATGTCAACTTAAACATGCTGCGCGCCTGGCCTGTGGCTACCCGAAGAAGTCATTTAAAGTCATTTCGTTGATTCAGAGTCCCACTAATCCTTTTTCATTTCCTTATAGTCTCGGAGGTTACAGGAATAACTGGGTGGGGGATGTGGACGGGGGGGGGACACATCTGGGAGTCAGGTTGATTTCTGCTGTCTTCAGTCTGGATGAATATGGTTTGTAGTGATTCATCTTCCCATGTTTTTGTTTAAATTACATGCACCCCAATTACAGCAGGGCTTTGCTTTTTTTTTTCTCAAACGGGAAACCTGCTAACTGACCAGTTTGTCAAACGTGAAAAAGAAGAAAAATGGAGATGTCGTTGCCAATGCAATCACTGGGTTTGGTGCTTTAACACCTTTTTAATTTAAGATTAACTGATGTGTTAAATAAGAACCTCAACCTAATTACAAACTGAACCCAAGCGGCAACCTCCGGTGTTGAAGATGAAGCGAATGCGGACGTGCAAAATCCTGCAGTTCGTCGAGTGTCCACTAGAGGCTGGCTGCAGGAACACAGGAAGTCACATACACACCAAAGGCAAAAAAGCCGTTTTTACAGCAGACATTAACATGTTTACAGCCTGGTACAAAAAACGAAATAGGTCTGATTAGTCATTGTCATCACTGGCACACACTGTACGGGGGGTGAAACAGCTCTGTTTTGATTTTCTGAACGATACGTTTCATCCATAGTTAGGCGTGTAGCTGACCTGATTGACAAGCGGGCGCGGTGTAACGGTGTGTCAGGAGGCTTAAAAATCAGATTGCTGACGTCACTCAGGCTTCGAACATTCATATTTACAATCTATGATCTGAACCCTGACATCTGTAAACTGTTACACCCCTGTGACGTCCTGCCCTCTCTGCCTGTATGTGGTTGGCTTGGTTTAACTTCCTGGCTCAGCAGCTAACGGGCAGAGTCGGGAAGGCCGTGAACACCTGAGTTAATCAGGTCTCAGCTTTATTTAAGTGGCTTCCCCTCTAACTTCTGTCTCTCCTCTCTCCCTCATAGATCAGGGTAGCCACAGGCCGTGTGTGCAGCATGTTTACTGAGCGATTCAACGACATGTAGTTTTTATGAGCTAAAATATAAAAGCTTCTGAAATAAAGTAACGAGAGAGATCGATGGATGGGTCTCAATGGAGGTCGTGTCCATGTTATGGTCCACTGATTTTATCTTCAATCATTCATGTTGATATGTTTGATTTCCATTCCTCGGAGGTGAAGACAAAGTGTTTCAGATGGTCCAGCCTTGTGTGAGTTATTATCTGACTTCATGGAGAGCATTTATAATTTGCGGTTATGTAATGTAATTGTCATTGTGTTGCATTTCATAAACACATAAGGTTTGTTTTTCACTGCTCAAATTCCCAAGCGGCTACCTCAATGAATTTGATTAGTAATGCCACATCCATCATCTGATTCAGTCACGTATGAAAGGATCCATTCCACCGGCGTGCCGTATATATCCACTTCCACTGAAATGTATGAATTGTTACCGCTTAATAAAATAGGTGAAATTGCTCCAAAGGGGCGTTAAACAGCGGCGTGCACAAAGGTATTCATGATTTACGCACACACAGTGAGAGGCCCAATGTAAACTTCAGCCATGCACGTGCACAAACATCCACCCGGGGACATTTACCTTTCACCCTCATTGTCTCCATCTCATTGACACACGGCCATCAATTTCTGGTGATCTCGCACTGGATGGTCTTTAAGGTCGATTTGATCCGTGCAAGCGGTGGCCTGATGCACTGTCCCCCTCCTCTCTCCCTTTAAATTGCCTCCCCCAGGGGAGTGCTTGTGTTTGCTCCTGGCGAGGGCCTATGGCCACGCTATTAATTTATTGCAGAAATAAAATGCTTTCCTGAGTTGTGTTGGAGCGCACTCTTGGTGCTCAGGGGTCCGTTTTATCGGGGTAACATTAAAGTGTAGCTTGTAAAAAGCAATAGTGTCAGTATTTTGGGTAAATATCCCCGTTGGCTTTGTGGTGCAGAGTTCGGAAAGCGGATCGATACAACTCTCACATTAAATATGAAGCTTTCTAACAGCAGCTGGTTAGCTTAGCTTAGCATAATGACCGTGAGGTGTGGCAAACAGTTAGCTAGCTTAATAAAATCCATCTACAGTCACCTGACGTTAATAAAACACTTTATATTTACAAAAACTGTCATGTAAAAATGACGATTTACCATTTTAAAGAGGACGGCCTGTTTTTGTGTAAGTTGTGTGACATGATGAGCTTCAGGTGCTTTTTGGGTTTTACACCTTTTGACACTGACAGCCTGAAGTAGCTGTTGCCCCTTAGTTTTTGCTAAGCTAAGCTAACAGGCTGCTACTTCAATTTCATCCGACAGATACAAGCGTGGCACAAACTTTTCACAACTATTTGTTTATTTTCATTTTTATGTTTCAGCTTTAAACCTTTAGCAGCTGAACAACAATGATATCAAATCACCTACAAATCGTGTTGTAGTGCTCGAAATCGGTCCTGGTCTCAAGACTGGTCACGAGGCCACTTTTTGAAGGTCTCGGTCTCGTCTCGGAATCGAAAGTATTTTTCTCGGTCTTGTCTCGGTCTCAGACTGGGCGGACTCCGGATTTTAAATCAAGGGCCATACATGACCACCACTGAGGGGCTATTTTTCCACGTCATCACTGTGATCAGGAGGAAAACGCCTCTTTCTAAAAGAACAAATAACTTTAACTAATTTGTAGCTTGATTTTTATCCCCACGGTTACGGCCACAACCTTCCCGGTGTTACGGTCTAAGTGAGGGACACGCCCCCTGCACACAAGATGATGATTTTTCAGTGATATTTATGGTCTTGGTCTTGTCTCTGGTCTCGCCCTGCCTTGGTCTTGGTCTTGACTCGGTGTTGATCCCTAAATGTCTTGGTCTCGTAGCGGTCCGTTCTTGATTATGTCTTGGTCTCGGTTAGCGTGGTCTTGAATATACAACACTACCCACAAATTGAGATATTCACTTTTCAAAATGTGCAGGCCGATGTATTAGTCTCCAAAGTCCAGAATGTGATTAACCTTTCTGACAGGCTTCATTGAGTCAGTAAACTTTCTCTGGCCTGACTTTGGTATACTCAGCCTGTATGCGTTCTACATTTATTCGAGTTTTTCCACTAAGAGATCATTTTGTGGTTACAACAGAAAACAATGTTTTTGTTTGGTAGCTACTTCACTTTCTTTGGTTTTTACTCTAGAAGATGGACTGCTGTCCAGCGGATGTTTTCACTCCTGAAACTCACAGATACCTTTTGGGGCATCATGTTTTGCCCTCTGGGAGCTATTCAACCCTCTTTGTGTCCCCGGTAACAGGACTTAGACAGCTGTGATTTCAGATTACACAGTTTTCTATCATGTTCAGTGCTATTGGACTGCAGAGAGCCTGTGCCTGCCACCTTATTGCAGTTCTTAAGTGTTGCGTCTTCAGGGAGCCATTGAGGGCCCCAGCTGCCAAACAGCAGCGGGGGAAGCCATTTGTCTTAGCCTGCTCATCTAAAGCAGAGCACCCCCCCTCCAACACTAACCCCCATGCTCTCCTCATCAGAACAGAAGTAGAGGAGAGAGGAAGAAAGACAAAGATGTTGAAAGAAGGTGATTCCTGAACTGATTTCTATTACTATGGGAACTTGCAGACTTTCACGCGCACAGAATCAGGACTAGTTCACATTTAGATCTCGAGTCTGAACACGAGATAAAAACCTTTTTTTGTAGCACATGCAGTGGTTAAAGAGGAACAGGAAACTGGTTCTGACCTGCCGGCCATATGGACCGAGTTATCACTTGTTAGAGCCTCGGTATGTTGGACGCTATGATCTTATTAGGCGTGTGGACTGACAGATGTGATTTATTGATTGTATGTGCCGCATTTGTGTCTTTGTACTGGTTCAGTGCAAAGAGACCCCTGAATATGCAATCGGACCCCCAACGCCAGAAGCATTCCACAACACAAACATATAGCATCAACATACGTCAACAGCTACTGTAAGAGCATGGTTTTTAACACTTCTAATGTTTTCACACAAAACCTGAAAAATGAAGAAAATGTCCAAAGTGTTCAGGGTGAGCTGCATGTGTGAACAACTTTACAAGAACTGTTTTCCTTCTAGGCCTCTCATTGCGTGAGCTGATGAACGCAGCTGATAATATTCAGGAAAAAATTCCCTGCAGGCGAGCAGGAGGGGGTGAAGATGTTTATATCACACGAGCAGAGTGTGACAAGTGACCACTGCTGTGTGGGGCGCACGGAGTATGTGGGGATTGGGGGGTAAGTTTCAGAATTCAAGAATTTCAGGGGCAGGCTATCTGGACATTTTCTAGACATTTTCAGGACTGCTGTGGGGAAAAAAACAGCTAAGGTATTGTTATTTGATCAAATTGCTGCCAAAGATTTTGGTTGTGAACACGGTTTTAGACCTTTGAGGTAGTATCTTTTGTTCGTTATAATTGTCACCTGTTGCCGCCTCTGTGCTGTTCAGTAAAGCAGAAATGTCATCAAACTAATCCAAAACACACTAAAGCTGCTAATGCAATTTTGGAGCATTTTGAAGACGTCAGTGGTAAAGACATCATCACCGACTAATCTATCTTTATACAATAAATTAGAATCCATCATATCCAAAACAAACCAGGACCTGTCAAAGCCATCGGCCATCCCGCGCTCCATCCCTCAATATGACCTTTTCTTCTTCCCGCTGAACTATCCGAGGTAATAAAAACTCAGAAGTCAGATGCTAAATGTGTTTAGTTTTTAATTATCGCACTGATCCTCCTGGCAAATAACAGTACCGATCAATAGAGGCTACTGGGAAATATTCCATTGTGAATGCATAGCGGGGATTATCGCCATCTCCATCATTGTCATCGTCAACGACAAAATCAAATTACTGCTGATGATGAGTGGACCTCGCCGAGGGAGCTGTGACGCGTGGAGGTGAGGGAATGCAGATGACTGCACAAATGAGATCTTTGACTTTGTGATGCATCGCTTGCTCTTTTATTCCACGCTCGGGGTTGCAGATATAAAGATTTTCACGTGTTATTACTTTTGTTAATAGATATAAAAACACCGACATGTAAGAGGATATCAGAGTGAAGAAGAGTCAGGGAAATTATCAAAGCTTCGATCATTTTCTCCCTGACACGGTCTGATGCTTTTCTCTCTTTGTGAAGGTGTTGGAAGAAACCCCTGAAATAAGGAGGGACAACAGAGAAACACCTCGGGTTAGTTCCCTAGATTTGTTGCAGCCAGCGAGATAGTGACATCCATCGTGACACACAAATGAATAATTAGTAATATTAATAAAATGTAAGGTTTGCAGGTGTCTGCTGCTCGTTACACATAAATAAGAACACACCTGTGAGTCTATTTATGAAGTTGTGTATGTCCACTAAGTGCTAAAGTCTGCACGGTAACTTTCTCACAATAAATTACTGTAAAAAATAATGTTGTAGTTTTGTGGCTATTGTTGTAACAGTGTTTGAATAAGCCTGTTAGTGCATGTGGCTGTGCGCGACGTTAAATGCCTTAACCAACTCCAGGGAGAGTCGGGGTCCGCAGTCTGTGGCACACTTATTTTGGGGGTCACAAGCTGCAAAGTTTGGGAACCCCTGGTCTAGTACACAGGGACACTGGGGAGAGCTGTGACTGTGACCGGTGAGATTTCTCAACAGATATCAATTGTTCCCAAACTGTTCCCACGAGGAAAACTTAGCGATCAAACACACGCTGTTTCGTACGACACTTCTCCTTTGAATCTGTGTTGTGAAGATAAATGTACATCCTTACAGTGCTCACTCCTCTTTCTGTCTGAGTGGAATACGCTGTCAGACTATTGGATGTGATAATTTGCCAACCTTGGTTTAGTCTTCCTGCATTATGGAGCGATAGTCATACAGGAGCCAGCTGTGGTCAATAAAGCATCAAAAATAACTCTGAGGGGTAAACCAACATTTAATGTGCTTCTCCAAACATCAGCCTCTCGCTGACCTTTTGCCTCTGCGACAAGAGCCTAAGTAAACTGCACTTATGCTCTTAAGAAAGTTTATAAATGTTGCATGTGCGCCGAGTGTTGCTTTTGCTAATCAAGCCCAGCCAGAGAAAACAAACTGCCTTTAATTTCAGCTTATGACTTGTGACTTGTGACTCGTGAGAGGTTACCGCTCTAGTTCACCAGAGAGGACACATTCCAGCAGCAGACGCAGCAGCAGCTGAACAAGACGGTCTGTTTGTGATTTGTCCACGCCGTGTTATTCTACTTAAACGTACGTGGACAAACTAAAAGCTGAACACAACAAAATGCAAACTCAACAAGCTGCTTGGTGATTAAATTACTGCGTGCAGTTTGACCGCAATTTCCTGTGATGTGATGTCATCTTCTCCTGCTTTGTCTTAATATTGTTCTCACCATCTTGTTGATTTTTTTATCTTCTATTGAATTGAATTCCTTTAAATTGCTTGATAGCTTTAACCACCTTGTGGAGACCTGCCTGTTGTTTCTTTCTTATTCCCTTTATTTTCATACATTTCATTTTGTAGACTACTTCCTGTTTGGCCGGACTGTTGATGTTTATTCTGTTACATTCCTCTGCCTTAACTTTGTCTGTCAAAGCACTTTGTATACTTCTGTTTTTAAAGGTGCATATATATAAAGGTATTATTATCATCATTTGAGTTCATGTAATTCTCTTGCAGACCGACCAGTTAGTAGCTGATTTAACAAGCTAAGATGCCCGTGCAGTTAAATGCATTGCCCACTCTCTTGTGATTGGCCAGCTCTCTGGAAGCCTTTCAGGAAGCAGAACGCTGCAGGGCTGCCAGGGGAGGGCTGCAGCTCTCCAGGTCGGGGAGAAGAGAGTCTATGTAAGAGGTTTCACCGGTTAACGTAGAGGCTTGAAAACATCTGGTGAAATTTTTGGTTTCATATCAGGGAACTATGGCGTGATTTTCAGATCAAGCCGTTTAGCGCCCTCTGCAGACTCATCCTGGGATTACTCCAACGTACGTTTACCTCCTGATCTGAAACTTTGCCCAGGTTTAGTTTGGACGTCCAGCATTGTAACACTACATGAGAGCTTTAAAAAGGGGATCAGCAGAATAGGTCGACTTTAACTTAAACATCCGACATGTGTCAGACTTGTGTCATAATTATAAATGAGACTGGGTGTTGATGAAAGCGACTTAAAGTAAAACTTCTGGGTTATTTTTCATTGATCCCAGTTTAGTCAAGTCTTAAATGTCTCATCAGTGAACCGAGGATTCTTTTGGTCCTTCATGTTTGTTCGGGAAGTCTGCACCACGCCAAACCCGCCCATCCCTTGTACAAACAACAGGTAATTATGGGACAATAGCCTGAACTAAAGCCTTAAATATACAGTTAGTCTGAAGCAATTCTTTCAAGCTCCATATTCACATACATTCTCACTAAGCCCAACAAAGTAGAGACGAGATTCCTCTTTCCTGACTGCGTAATCCATTAATTTCTCATTCCCTCGGTGCATTGCCCAGTGGCGTGTCTCGTCTCGGTGATTTCTTCTACCTCCAACAGAGCTTTGGGAAAACGGGAAAACTCACCTTCTCATGCTGCCTTTGCCTTCAGCTACAGTCTGAGGTCAGACATATTAGCCAGGTTTTATTGCTCTCTTAGAGAGAGAGAAAAAAACATGATCATCTACTGTACTGACACACACGAAAGTTGATGCAGGTTATCTGTTGTTGCTGGATGTGGAGGAGATTAGCTACCTTAATAATGCTTGTGACTGCAAGTTGGATGTCAACATGTTTCTTTCCATTTTTAAGTTGGGCATTTAAACCTAAAGGGTCTTTTGACCATGACTGTGTGAAATATGGACGTCACCCATTGGTTTCTGAAGAGCTGTTTTGAAGCTGGCAATGGCTGTCACCATGTTGGAAATTCTATCCCTGTCTTTCTTTCAGTCGAGCTAGATTGTTGGGCATTTTTTTATAAATAATTTTGATTTTTGCCTTTATTGATAGGACAGCTGAAGAGAGACATGAAGTGTTGGAAGTAGAGAGTTGGGGGGGGGCATGCAGCAAAGGGCAGAGGTCGGATTCGGACCCACAGCCGCTGCGATGAGGACGCACGTTATAACCGCTAGGCTATCAGCGCCCCACTCCTGACAAACATCTGATTAAAATGTGAGGTTTTATCACTTTTTACTGTTTAAGTAAAGTTGTGGTAAATAATGATAAATAATGTAAGAAAATAAAACAAAGATCTTGGTGAGATGAGCATCCTGTGAGACCACGCTGAATAATGAGCCCAGAGGGAATTTGCAAGTTTACACAATGTGGGAAAGATAACTCTCTGATTAAAAACATTTTGTCCAATGCACGTTTGAAATGAAAACAAAAAATTACAGATTTTGGACTTGATGCATTAGTTTGGTCTCAGAGGAAACTAAGAGTAGACCCCCCAACCTCAGCGGAGGAGAACATCAACCCCCCTGCACATGAGTGATTGTTGAGTGGTTACAAAGTTAAAGAATTCACATTGTTCATCATTTTACACGATGCCTGTGCTGAAAGCCAGAAGTACTGCGTGTGTTGTGGCGTGGTGCGAGCCACTCTCGGGGTTTTTCGTCCTTCCCTGACCCCGAAAAGTTTGGTCCACATCAAAGCTGCGACACATCTGGTTCTGAGTAGAGGCAGAGGGCAGGTGGACACAAGAGGTCTTCATTTTAGCAGCGGGGGGATGTCAGAGGGTAGAGAGGGGTTAGAGGCAACACAGAAATGTTCACCACACTTCAGGGAGATTAATCCGAGTGCAGAGGAACAGGATTGTCATTTCCTGAATCAGTGTTGGGAAATTAGTTTGACCATAAATCTCAGTGGGTCCGGCCTTGCCTTGGTTGTTATCAGGTTCTTATAACTTAATCAATTCTATGTAGGATAACAGCCTTTTAAAGTTTGTTTTATACGATGAGCAGCTGCAGATTAAAGATTTATTTTACATCAAGTAATAGACGATGTTTCTTTGCTGTTGTAGATTTTTAAAGTAAGTAGTTTGAGGAAGTAACACACATGATTCAACTCTGCAAAATAGACATAAAAACGGAGTAAGAGATTCCCATGTTCCTGTTTTCTTGAGAATGTAGATGTCAACAATACTGAAATCAAACAGAGCCTCTCTGTGTGGAGTTTGCATGTTCTCCCCGTGCATGCGTGGATTCTCTCCGGGTACTCCGGCTTCCTCCCACAGTCCAAAGACATGCTCGTTAGGTTAACTGGTGACTCTAAATTGTCCTGTGCGCTAGGATTTCCAATGCAAATCTGTGCAGGCAGTTTAGGAATCTGTGCCCCGAGATTGCCAATCTGTGTAAACATAACACATTTTTTTGGCTTGCTTGTGCCTTTATTTTAGAGATAGCACAGTGGATAGAGTCAGACATCGGGCAGAGAGAGAGAGAGTAGGGAATGACATGCGGGAAAGCCACAGGTCAGACCTAAACCGTAGGTGTGAATGTGAGTGTGGCTGGTTGTCTGTCTCTGTATGTCAGCCCTGTGATTGACTGGCGAACAGTCCATGATATACCCTGCCTCTCGCCCAATCAGAGTTGAGATGGATAGATAATGGATGGATGACTGAAAGTCCTGTATAGTTTTTTGTTTGGCAGTTAGTGGGAGAAGCAGTATAGATAATGGATGGATGGATTAATTAGGAGGCCACATTGTGATCCTCTTCATGAGCTCATTTTGCTGAGATACGTTTGTTTCTGCAGCTTTTGGAAAACATTAAGATGGCGGTGAAGGATAACGTATGAAATGTGTGTTTTCTGTGATGTTTTCTTACTTAAAGAGGTTTGCATGTAACTCCAATGAAACAAATGTCTTCTTAAGAAACTCTGAAGGCTGAAAAGTAAAGATTTCACTGATACCTGCTTCAGTGTTGTGCAGGAGATAATATACACAGAATAACCCGACTATTTTCAGAGATGCACTTTTTTGGTGCCCATTTATTTACATAAGGTTTAAATTTCAGTTGTCTGTGATTTTCTTAAAGAACAGCCTTTGACCACATGCAGGTACAGGTGCATGCATTAATAATCCTTCAGTTACGTTGTTATTTAATATTTGCCAGACGGAGATGAAAAAGAAGCAATGTGAAAGATTGAAACAGTCAGAAAAAAAGGTTCCAGAGAAAGCAAGAGTGTGTGTGTGTGTGTGTGTGTGTGTGTGTGTGTGTGCGTGTGTGTGTGTGTGCGTCAGTGCACATAACCTCTGCGACCACAGCCAAGTCATCCTGTGGAAGATTGCTGGCAGGCCGGGGGATCAGAGGTCATGCCTCTGAGGGAATTGTCCCTTTAAAAGGTTATCTGGGCCTCAGTTTGGTGCTGTGATGTGATTTCAGTTTGTAATTGTGTATGATTGAAATAATATATAATATCAAACACGCTCTGAAGGTCATCTTTTTCCCATGGTTCCACCTTTTCTCTCCCTCCCCCCCCCCCCGTGCTCTTAGAGAAAAAAATAAAATCTCCAAATGTGCGACTTGTCTGGCAAATCCATTAGCAAGCAGCGCTAAAGAAAAGAAACATAACTGCAGTAATTCAAGACATGCAAAGGAGTATGAAATCTTCTGCACAACGCACCATCCTCCTTTATCTGAAATGTAAATATACTTATGACAAGGCATTATGTGTACAGTTTGTCCTCAGCTGTGAAAATCCCCAATCGTTTAAATGAAAAAAGGACATTTATTTCTTTGTTCTTCGCCTTCCCTTCCTCTGTCTGTTTGTTGGTTATTCCTGATTAGAGAGGATCTCCATCTGCCTGTGTGGAGCCCGTAAGCCCGCTCAGATCTCCGCTTCTTGTTGGGCGAAAGCTCAGCTAAATCCGCGCAAGCCTAATGTTTATCCGATGTGAAAATAATTACTCAAAAGTGTTTTTCTTAATCCTGATAATTAGAGCGCGGAAAATGAAGATCAGTGTCACTGTATTTCACGGGGGCTGGGGCGATTGACTTCCTGGTCGCTGCTAGTTTCAGGTGAAGATGGGAGCGGATAAAGGTTAGATTAGGCCTAATCCAGAGCAGCAGCAGCCCTTAATCTGTTATGATACAAGGATGATCACTTAAAAAGGTCTGGATCCAGGGCTCTGCCTCCTGGTTGGACGAGAGGAGGCCCGACTGGGACCCGTCTTAAAACCTGCTTAGCTGCGCGATGGCACCAGCAGCTGTGAGCACTTGTGGACGACCGCGGTGAGAGAGAGAGAAAGAGAAAGAAACAGTGGAAGACATCTCAATATCATCATGAGCCTGCATGGGGTTCCCCATTCCAGGGCGGACAGGGCTTAGAGGGGGAAACCTGTTGTCGCCCTGTAATCTTAAAATCAACAATCAGGTTTGAGTCCAGAGCTATGATTTCACTGTGGCACATCAGGGATCTGCAAAATGAAGCCCAGAGTGGCATTAAGGGCCCAAATGGAAAACAGCTCATCTTGTTAGAGCCAGGGAGGCAGGAGACTACAGCGACCCGGTGATATTGGACGGAAAGGGAATGCAGTCGTCTCTCCAGATCGTATTACCCAAACTCCAGCAGGATAGGAGTGCGAGCAAAGGGGGGGATTAGGCAAGAAAATCTGCGTGGCCTGGTGAATTAGGGTTGGAAAAAGATTGCAGGATGGCATGTTGTGCGGTTGGCATGTTTTTTTGAGCTGGATGTCTGTGGATGCACACGCCAAGGAGGGCAGGGAAGTGGATCTAGTGACACATGAAGTGTTCAGATGTTTTTTTAATGTGTCAAGTGGGGATGGAAGGGTGGAAAAAAATGTGTGGAGGAACAAACGCATGCACGCCATTTATCAGTGATAGCTGTTTCAACTATGATCCTGCAGCAACAGATAATGACTCTGAAGAAAATGTAAATGATGGGGTTTAGGGTGCGTCATCCAAACATTTAAAAGACATTAAGAACTAGTTAAACCGGGAAAATAAAAACCCTGAAGGACAGACGAACAAAAGAATAACATGTTTAGGGCCTGTGTCCACCTAGCTCTTTTTTCCGGGCAGAAAAGCGCTCGCTGTGCGTTTGGGAGCGCTTGCATTGAGCGCTGTGAAGAAATTCACTGCATGTCCTTCCTGTCTCTTTGACAACACTGTGTTGACAACGGCCGCTGTATGACCGACGCGACTCCGTTTCTTCTTACTGCATGTTTTTATTTGAGATCGTTTATTTTCTGATCAAACACTGAGCGAGGAGGATGTGGGTACAAGACACGATCCGTAGGCGGCAAAAATAGGGGGAGTAACATTTGGAAAACAGCGCCGGTGAAGTCAACAGCGCCGTTATGAAAAGCTGAAAGATTTTCAACTTGAGCGCTCGGAGCGCCCGGCAAAAAGATGCTGGGCACTGCTCTTTTTCTCCGGGTGGCCGCTTTCTGCGAACGCTCTCTCCTCATTGAAGACAATTGAAAAAAGACGCAGGCGATCAGAAAAAAACGCTGGGTGGACACGGGGCCTTATTGTCTTGACTGCCCTCAAACTCATTTCCTGTGTCTTTTTATCGATCCAGAAATAATAAAATATCTAATGTGAAGTCATGAGCATCACTTTCCGCAGGTTATCGGATATCAGAGTGTCACCGGTAATGACTTGCATATTTACCGGCCTGTTTTATATGATAATAAGTAGATTGAATCAATTTACGCATATGTTTATTGACTTTTTTTTTCCTAACCCGCGTATTGATTGGTGCAGAAATAACTGAACAGCCAGTCTCCCTAAAAGAGCTTCATTATCTCGTTTGCTGTGTTTTAACGACGTGGCGGCTGAAATGCCATCGTGACACTCACACAAGAGGACGACACGCGAGTGTTTGTTCTGCCGTCACCGAACTACACTCATAGTTAGTGGTTATTGATTATTGATAATCAGGCCGTGACGGATCGATCGGCTGTTGATGACATTCAGATCAAAGTTAAACAAGCAGACGAATCATCTAAGTTGTGCTTTAATCACCCAATTTATATTCACTAATATGACTTTAGTGTGACATCCGCTTGAAATGATTAGCATAATTATTGGTGTCACATTATGTTTGCAGCCTGAAGAGCGACATAGAAGCAGAACTGAAGTGAACCAGCGTCCTGGTCGAGACCGGCAGCAGCACGTTCTATGTACCACGTCCATTTCAAGTACAAGTACATTTAAAGACACAAATAACAAATCTACACATCCACAAACACATCAGGGAGAACATCTACAGCCAGATGTCTCAGTGTCAGTCGTTAAAAGGCAGGGTTGGTAATTTCCCAAAACTAGCATGATTTTGAAAGTAGCATTCCCTCAGTGCTCCGTCTGCACCCACCCCCTCCCCTCTGTGCTCCCTCTAAAGCCACGCCCCTCACTTACATGCACGAGCGCCGTTGCTCCAGAAGCGGACCTCAGCTCATCTCTTGCATTGTGTAGAAACTACGTCGTCTCATGTCTCATTCAGCGGTAAGTAAACTCACAGTATAAACTCCGTCATCAGTGACGTGCTTTGAGTGTGGGCTAGAGCACGCAAGAGGTAGAGAGCGAGCAGGGAGACAGGGAGGCGTGATTGGTTCATCAGATTGGTACCTCGTGGCAGACATTGGTTGAAGTTTTTACAGGCTTACAACTACTACAGATGACGGATTTTCTTTTTCAGAGCACCTGAGTTATTAATTTCTGTCAGGACCTAAAGACAATTTCAACCAACATCTTAAAAAGTGGATCTGGAGGAAATAAACAACTCTGCCTTTAACATCCTCTTAAAAGCATCCAATGGGAGCGCAGATAGCTTAGCAGTTATGTTGTGCAGGAAGTTTGTTCCAGAAAGAAGGACCACGGAAACTAAAGGCCCCCCCCTCTCCAGACTGATCTAACTCTGGGTACTGCTTAAAGACCTCCACCTGACGACCTGAGGGACGGGGTCGGGTTGTTGGCACTTCTACAGTAACATTTAAACAAGCTCTTCACCTGATAACGCAAAGAAGGAGACTTATCTTTGTTCTTAACATCACTGCAATCTTCTCTAAATGTTCAGGTTAAGACCCCTGCTTCATTTTCCAAGAGAGCTCAGGTGGTGACATCACCTCTAAACAATCATCTGGTTAAAGTCGCACATAAACGCACATTTTCACAGTACGAGACTGTACACAACCAGCGTCACAATGCAGGAGTTAAGTCCCTCAATATCTCTTTATTTCCTGGAGGACGTCGATATACTTTTTGTGGCACTGAGGTAATTTTGTGTAATTAAGAGTCTAATCAAAGCATATGCCAAAGCAGGCTTTTAATAAACACGGGAGCTGCTGCTGACGCCGGCGGAGGACGGGGAGCTGCTGGGTTACGTGTGTGTTATTAGATTTCCTGAGTGTCATAATAAAGAGAGAGGAAGAAAAGGAGGGATGAGGATGAAGAGGACACGTGCCGAAGAATTTCCTTCGGAGATATAATTATGAAGAGGGCAGAAATGAAAGGGTTAAATGTGTAAAATGTGTCGTGATGATTAGGAAAGCAAGTTTGGTGCTGCTGAATTAAGCTCCGACGTGAGCTCTAAAATTACAAATATACATAATAAATATTTAAAGTAGTAAAGAAGAGAAGAGAAGAATGTGTGCAGGAGGAGATGAAGCTGATTTGAGTCCGCCACGAGAAATTGAAAACATCAAGTTGTAAATAAACATTGTTGTCCGTCAGATGCTCGGCTCACACAAAGGTTAGGCCCACTTTCGCCACTTTGTTGATGCCAGATTATAACCGATCTTTTGTCTGAATCTTCATAATGGAGTCAGATTATTTTCGGGCTACTTCTCGCTGATTTATGGCGGTGACTCTGGTGAGCACAGGAGGGCATGTGCAATCTCTTTTGTCTGGATATAAAAGAATAAATATCCTGCTAAATCCAGAGTGCTCGCAGGGCCGGGGCTAAAGCTGCCGCTCAGTATTCACCGCTGTGTCTCTCTTTGCTCTTTGGTTCCACCATCCTGGAACTTTCCTCCTTTTTTTTTTTTTTTTTTTTGCCTCTCTCTTCGGAGAGGGAGAGAGAGGGAGGGGAGAGGACTGCAGGAGAGGGAGGGAGGAAAATGAATTGGGGCTGGCGTTTGATGTGTTGATTGGGAGAGGAGCGAGGACAGCAGCTGCACTCAGAACCCTCCCCGGGGAGCGCAGGCTTGATAGCTAAATGAAGACCTCTAGTGCTTTCTTGTTAGCCAAGATGGATCCTGCACCCAGATGAAGCACAATTAGTCAATGGTGGCAGCTTTAGGTGTCCACCGATCACAAGGCACAAGTCAGAGCTTCTCAGGGGCGATGCTATTGGCAGTTAGCGCCCCGGGCTGTGTCCTAGCCCCGCTGGCCTTTTCTGGGCCTTTTTACCACTACAGAGGAGAGAGCAGAAATCCCGAGTCGAGAGGGGGCTGCAAATATCTCGTCAAATGATCCCTCTGGCATTTGGGATACAGCTGTGCACATCTGATTAGAGCGAGGCGGGCACGGTCCAGTTTGGCTAAGAAGTGCTTTCTCTTAGATCTCGCCGGCTTTCTCATCTGACACATAAAAAAGGGGAAAATTCTCAATAGAGTTGCAGTTTGCCCATCAGTCAGCTATTAAATCCCTCATGTCTGTGCGAGCCTACTGGCATACTGACAAGAAAGGATTGATTGCTGCTATATCTTATGTGTAAGAGAAGCCCAATTTGTACTCTGTAGCGAGTCACTTGGAACAAACCGAATCGTTGGCTGTCAGACTTCTTCTTCTTGTTGCTATTCTGAAAACTATTTTTTTTTCATATTTTGCCTCGTGGACAAAAACAAAGCAGGCCAGCCGTTTGAAAATATAACAAAACATGTTTGCTTTTCACCGGTGCTCCATCCCCTCGGCATGTCCGCCCTTTACCTCGGCTGCTGCTAATGCCACAGGAGCGATGCAACATGGGGAAGTTTGTGCCACTGCATGATGAAGCATTCTATTTATATTAAAATGAGGGAGCTCCTCGGGGAGATATAGAGGAGAATGGAACAACAAACATGGAGCTTTAGAGGCGTGCGGGGGGACCGGTGACAGCAAAATGGCAACTCCTCCATACAAAGTGGCCCTAAGGACCTCAGGAAGAGTTATAATCTGAACGGTGGCATCAGGAGGGCCTTGTGGGTGTTGTGCATCCAGCCTGCACTCTGCCATAAAACAACACCCACGGTAATAAAGTAAACCCTTTAAATCCACACACCACGCCACACTATCCCCTTTATTTGCTCTAACTGGGTGTTTTTTTTCTACTCTTAATGCGTTGACCAATGGTGTGGTAGCGTAAGCTGACCTGTGATGGATTGTTGAGTCTTTGTGTGTTTGTTGTAGCACTTGTCAAAGCCTGTATTTGTTGGTGTATTGACGACTGTCGTTCATGTTTTCCCCTGAAGACAAACGACACCTTAAGGGATTGTGAGGGCATTGTCATGTTTCAATGAGGCTGTTCTCGCACTGAGTTATAGTTTAATTGTTGTAGGTTTAAATCATAGAAGAGGAGCCTGATCACAGTTATATAGAGAGATGGGGATACAAACAGACTACTGTGATACACAGAGAGAGAGAGACAGATAAGAGGTGCATAGATAAAAAGAGACATGTCCAATATTAGTCAAACTGTTTTGTGATATAAAACAATTTCATGTCGACATGTAGAAAACCAAATGCAGTAATCTAAGTGTTTTCTTATTTACCAACCAAAGGATGATTAAAGACCTTCGTGAGAACAAGTTTGTTTGACGTTAAAGGAGCAATCTGTAACTCTGACCCCTAGTGTTTAAAATGGGTACTGCAGTCCAAATTCTAAACCTTGCAGAGAGCTGTCTCCCCCCGCCCCCCCCCTCTCTAGTGGATGCTCACGCAGGTCACCATGTGGTGGACACTGAAGCTTCAGTGTTTATCCAGCTCTGCATCGGTCTGTAAACCTTTCTGCGTTCTAACCTCTCTCCATTTTTCAAAAGCATCTCCAATATTGATCCTAGTTTGAGCACGTTTCTGCTCGTGGAGCTTATTAGAAACATGCAGAGGCTTTTTAGGTCGGGTACAATCACTTCTATCTGAACCAGTTCTCTTGCCCGCTTCCATCGCTGCAACACCTGTTGGTTTGACCTGATAACTGCTCTCATATCTGGCAAACCGAGGGGCGTCCAAAACGGCCGTGTGGGGGTGCCTTAAAACCGCCTACCTTCTCTGGTCCAAACAAATCCAGACCATTCAGGACCAGAATCTAAAGTTAGAAGGAGGACATACTGGCTGCTGCATTGTTGTCAGAGAAGCCAGCACTTCAACATAGCATGTTTCCTTAATGTCTGATCATAGAGTAAGCTCACTTTATCATTTCACTCTCTACACATCTCTCTGTACTGATTGCTCCTTTAAGCAGCCCTTGACAAATTATCAACTTATCAAATCCAGCAGCTTGGTCTTTGACACAAGGATAACCTAAAGGTCAGTGAGGCACGTGCTACAGTTCGGACCTGAACCCGGGCCGCCTGCCTGGAGGACCACAGCCTCAGCACATGGGGCGCACACCAACCACTAGGCCACCAGCGCCCGGAGCTGATTTATTTAGACCACTTTGGAGTGAGAATGGGTTAAGATTACGAGGATGAAAGATGGCACAAACTTTTTCTTATTGACAATTGTTTTAAATGTATTTTTAAAGGGCCTACAATCAGTATAACAGGCGGCTGTTAAAAAAAAAGACCATCCCTCACAACAACTTGCCCTAATAACCTACATTATGGTTCAGCCATGGTAATAAAGGCCAGTGGGCAATAACAGCTGGGCCTTCCTCTTTCTCACCGAGAGCCGGGGCGAGAGAGTGCTGGAGAATGGACCCTGGCCCTGCAGTCTGTCTAGTTAATTAAGCTCAGGGGTGAAGGTGTTAT
Organism: Tautogolabrus adspersus; assembly: GCA_020745685.1. NCBI lineage: Eukaryota > Metazoa > Chordata > Actinopteri > Labriformes > Labridae > Tautogolabrus > Tautogolabrus adspersus. Next base: position 32,338,410 of record CM036540.1, on the reverse strand, counting down.
TTGTGGGAAAGAATCCAATTATTTTGCCTCTCCACTCCTGAAGAAGAGAGGGGCTTGTGTGGTGATGATGATGAAGACGAAGATGATGATGATACCACTCAGAGGCAAGATAGCCACTTCATGTCTTGAGGAGTTCATTCTTTGTACCTCGCCATCTCCCCCCCCCCCCCACCCCTCGCTCCATCCCCTCTCTGAGATTAGCCAATTCCCATATGTAACCCTGTGCCTCTTAACAGAAACGGGGATATTTTATTTGCTGAAGAGCAAATTTGAATTGTTCTGCTTTTAAAAAACCCGGATATTGACATGTTTTTGGTGTTACATTAAGGCACATAGATTTTTTTCTGGTGGGAAATTCCAGGGATGCATCAAAAATACTTTCCTGTTAATTGTAGCATCAAAGGCAGAGGGACTTATCTGAAACAAAAGAACCAATTAAAACCTCTGAAACCTTAATTACTACTTAAACATCTAAAAAACAGTACGCTACATCCCTGCTATACCTCAGTGTAATGCACGGCCTTGTTAAAACACAGATTTTTACAGTTCTTCATGCAATTAGTGGCCTTAAAGAGATCAGGGAACGCTTCTTTGAAAGAGCAGTTTTAAACAAATGTAGAAATGTCTTCCTTTAAAGCTCCTGAGAGGAGATCTGAGCTGAGAATGAAACAGTCTGATATTAATACTCGTGTCTCTATATGACCTATAAAACAGCAAAGCAGGACATTAGAAAGAAGACAGATTCTTTTATAGTTATTTGACACACGTCACCCCGTGTGGGAGGGAGAGGTGGCCCATCGACCTAACACGACCTCACGCTACTCCAAAAGAAAAAGGCACAGAAGACTTTACTTATGGAGTTCACGTATTTTATGTGCACTTGTTATATTTCAGCAGAGCATGAACGTCTTTTACTGTAGGCCCCCGAGCGGCCTGGTGTTTTTTTCTGAACGCCAGCGTCTTTTTTCAATTGTTTTCAATGAGTAGAGAGCGTTCGCAGCAGGTGGTCGTCTGGAGAGAAAGTGCAGCACCCAGCGTTTTTGTTGCCGAGTGCTCTTCCTGTTTTTGTGCAGCAGCTCCAAGCGCTTCGAGTTGAACTTCTCTTTGTCTTCAGAAAGGCGCTGTAGATGTCACAGGCGCCTTTTTCAAAATGTATGATATTCCCCGTAGTTTCTTCTCACAAACCCTTTGTGCAAGAGCTTCAGAGCGCACAGCCAGTAGACACGGGGCCTTACTCGTTTTATTATCCTGTTCAGACAATTTAGAAATACATTTCCAGAATGCCTGCACGGTTAACGACTTGTGATTGGGTCTGCAGCCTGCATCCAGCACGTAAATTTGCCTCGTGCCCGCCCCATGAATCTGACATGTGGCTCCGACCCACAGACCCTCTGTTGTTAAGTCTACAAGCTGAACACACAGACACGTCCGTCACATAGAGAACATGTATAACCTGATTTCATATTTTGATGGGATTTATGGGGGACCAGTAAGAACCACTTTCAGACCATATCAGGCAGACAAACTTCTTTGCAGGTAAATCAGAACATGTCAACGCGAAAATCATTACAATGGATGTCACCCTCAGAGCAGCACATGGCTAGAAGCAGAAAGAGATGACATGCAGCGAAGGGCCACGGTGAGATTCGAACCTCTGTACATGAGGCCCAAGCTCTAACCACTTGGCTTAACCAGCGCCCCCCTACTGTCAGTTATCTGTCCTGCAGGCTGCTTGTGATCGTCGGTTTTGACTTGGTGACCTTAATGACTTTCTTTGTTTTTACTTCAGTATACGAATAATGAAATCGGACGGAGAGTGAGTGGGGAATGACATGCGGGAGAGGAGCCACAGGTCGGATTCGAACCCGGGCCGTCGCTTGGAGGACTATAGCCTTAGTTCATCTGGCGTGCGCACTACCCACTAGGCTACAGGCGCCCCCAAAAAATGTGCCTTTGTGAAAATGGGGGTAATTAAGCATGAAGCCATGACTACAATTATCAAAATATATGTTAAATATTTATCACAATCAATGAAATGTAGAATAATACGAGCACTTCAGATCCTAAAATGACTCCATTTGGACTTATTTTCTGCTCAGTAATCTTGCATTTTGCCGAGAACTCGTCTACCTGTCACCTACAGGACACATTTCTCTAATTGGACTTTTTGCCTGAACAAACCTGAGCCTGCTTGATGGGACTGTTTGTGTGTGTTCTCGTGCTCTTACAAAGACACACCGTATCGTTTCACGCTTTCATGTCTCCACTGGGAGATGCAGGGCCCCTAATCTGAGCCCGGGAGAGCTCACCCTGTTCTCCCCTCCTGAACTTTGTCTCTGTGCGGGTCACCTCGGCGGGGGCCACTGGGGAGCAGCCGCCTCGGCCAAGTCCTAATCCTGGGGAGTCGATAGATGCTAGCATGGCTGCAGGCCTCAGCTCCACACCGGCGCCCTCAGGGAGAGCTGCTCATTTCAATAAATGTAAAGTGATGCCGTCCACACTCAAGCAAACATGAAAACCACACACACACACTCATAAGGTTATTAGACACATACCCACACATGCGAGCCAGAGCTCATATTTACGCAGATGTGATAGAGGATTGGTTGTCCTCAGGGCAAAATATGGAGGAGTGATCCGGTGATGTAGTTAAATGACAGGCAAGCGAGTGGAACATTTGCTCGCTTGATGCTGTCGATGCGTCGCTGCTGTCCGATAAGACCTTATTTACATTTGTCAGGGTGGAATTGATTTCTTTTTTGCCCTTTACAGACTGCTCAAAGTGCAGAGTGGATGGGAGCTGTGTCGCACGCCTCCGATAAAACCGAGAACGTCTGTCAAAAGTGTGGGTGATAAATCCCTGACAACTTTTGGGAAAAAAAGTCTGAAAATTAAAGGACTAATCAGTAGTTTTCTTACCTTTTTTTATATCGTTCATACTCCCACACACACGTGCTGCCACACAAGCTGACAACCTTCACCTTTATGTGTGTGACAGTGACATATGTTGATGTTAGCCCCCTGTGGAGAGAAGCCTGGTGCGATATCTATTTGTGTTTGTGTGGATGTAAACCCCCCTGATATGTGTGTGTGCACCCATGTAGGCTGTGTGTGTGTGTGTGTGTAGAGAGAGAGAGGGGGGGGTGTTAGGCAGAAGGGGACACAATGAAATGGGTGGCTGAGCGGGCGCCTCCCACCATTAAAGCACTAAATGGGCAGCCGGAGGTCCCGGCGAGTGTGTGAATGAGGAGGGTCCTCCTGGGAGGTGAAGGTCAGCGGGTTTCTGATGGGACTGTATGATTAAGGTCAGACCTGCTACTAATGTGACTGTGTGTGGTTGGAGATGGATACCCGACTCGAAAGGGTTAACTTCATGATTTTTTTAACGGGCCAGGGTTAAGATGAGACGGGGGCAAAATGAAAACACCGACATGTAATTGTGAGCTGAGCTGTTGTGTATACGGATGAGGAAGAAGAAGAGGGGATGATTACTTGCAACATGCTCCATGTGCATGTCTAAGAACATTTAAGGGAAGTGATGGGGATAATTCTGCAGCTCCTTTATCAACAGGTGAAACTCTGCTCGCTCGAGTGTGTTTTCATTTTTTAAGGAGTGAAAGACCATAAAATCCGAATAAATAAAAGAAAGCCGGATCGGTGGGCAACATTTCTGTGCGTTACGATTTTTTTTTTATCAGATTACAGATCTGAAAAAGTTGGTGTGCAAAGACTTGAGAAAATGTATCGGAGGAAATATTTCGCATTTTCTTTGCATGTTTAAAATTCCAATTGTTTCACATTTAAAAATAAAAATAGTCAGGCTTTTATTTTGAATGTTTGTCCTGTCTTTAGCTGGGAGTATTTTACTTGCTGTGTGATTTTATTTTGAAATAAAGTAAGGCCCTTCTGGTAGAGTGAAGGTTAGGACATGAAGTTCAGTACAGAAACAGGAAGTGGTTAGGGATCCCAAAGTGACGTCAAACAGCTCAAAGGAACGGTAACAAAGGTCAATGTGTGATGTCATCAGGTGGATATGACTTTGGACTCGTCAGCTGAGCTGTCTGAGAGTTTGTTAAAGTGAAATGAGACATTCAAAGATGCAGCAGTGTCCTTCTTTTACATCACTGAGACTACAGGGAGACACTGAGGACCACTATCTACAGGGAGACACTGAGGACCACTATCTACAGGGAGACACTGAGGACCACTATCTACAGGGAGACACTGAGGACCACTATCTACAGGGAGACACTGAGGACCACTATCTACAGGGAGACACTGAGGACCACTATCTACAGGGAGACACTGAGGACCACTATCTACAGGGAGACACTGAGGACCACTATCTACGGGGAGCCTGAAGGGACAAAACAGCAGGAGATTAATCGTTATTAATTAATTTGAGACCTTACTTAATCGCGATCAATTCGTTACATGGACAGCTTTAAATGAAATGTAAAGTAATGAAATCTGAGAAAACATCAGATTTTAAATCTATACATTTATTTTGCTTCTGTTTGACTTTTAGATGAATCCGTTAAAAACATTTGTACAGTTTGATTTCAACCTTCAGGACTTTGGGGAATTTTTGTCTCCCTGTCTTATTTTTGGCGTGCATGTTCCGTGATGTAGGATTGAAAAACGTCACCTCCAGGCCGCAGGTAACTACAGGTCGTCTGCAGCTCCGTCTGTCACTGCACTCCATTAAACTTTAACGAGATCTAAACAATGCAATGATATTTTTGACAGATCCGAGAGGCTCTTCCAATGACACAATCATTAAAACATCATCACACCGTAATGACACTCCCGACGGTCCTCACCGTACAGCCAATCCTGCGTGGATGTGTGACTGACAGATTCACACGCAAATAGATAAATGTGACCTCTGGTACTGAGGGTATTTCACTTAAAGCTGCCAGACGGGCCCTGCACCCAAAAAGTGTTTATTAACGAGCCCGCTCTAAAAAAAATAAATTACAAGTGGCCCTCCCTGCCTATCTCCTGCGAATCAAACTCTAAAAGATTATTCCACATAATTATACTAAAGGGCAATTGGTTGATATGTGGCTGGGTCGGAGGTCGTGGCCTGGTATAAGCAATCTGTGGGCTTTGGTTGGCAGACGTTAATACGCAACCAGGCGTCAGCCTCTGACCCTATTCCCCAGGCTGATTGCTACCTGTCACCTCCCTTCAACTCATGTAAATTGCATCTGCTTTCTGCACGAATGGGGGAAGAGGGGCTGTGTGGATTTCAGCGCCGTATGTGTGAATGCATGCGTGGATACATGCCTGCCTATGTGTGTGTAAGTTGCGGCATGTGTCCACTCTCCACCGGCGCCATCCTGCTGCTGTTTGTTGGTAACGGCTGCTTCAATCAGAGACGCTTTCTGAACTTGTCTCCTTTAATGGTGTGTCCTCCTCAGGCTAAAATTGAACAGTCCCGATGTGGCCTAAGGGCGGCCGATGAAAATTCAATAATCCGGTGCGGTCAACGTCGTTTCTTTTTTTTCCCTCTCCTTTTTTTGGGAGATGGGGGGTTTAATGATGCTGCACTGACATGACATCTGGGCATCACTGTGTGTTTGTGGAGGGATGAGAGTGGAGGTGACACCTGGAGCAACGTAGTTTAGGAGGGGACAGTTTACCTTGATTAATGCGTTCATCCAGAGCACTGCTCAAACTAGATAGACGGGCTAGTATAACAAGAAACTGAGCTTCTGTTAGTAGTTAGTTAGAAGTCTAAATTTAAGATCCTGCAAAGTGTTGGGCCTGCAGTTAGTCATACCTCATCAATGCTTTTGTCTTTGTAAGGACAGCTTTACAATGTGACAAGGATTCATTTAAAAAGTGATATTTTAGTATTTTAAAAATGGCATGTTTGCCTGCCGAAATTCTTGGGTTAAATTCTTTTTTTTAGAGGTTAATTTTTGGGCTTTTTATACCTTTTATTTTTAGAGATAAGACAGTAGAGAGAGAGAGAGAGAGAGAGAGAGAGAGAGAGAGTGGGGGATGACATGCGGGAATGGAGCCACAGGTCAGATTCGAACCCCAGGCTGCTTGTCCAGGAGACCAGAGACTCCGCACACGGGGCACCAACCACCAGACCATCGGCGCCCCTGTACTGTATTTGTTGTCCTATATTTTTTTGCAGCGCATAAACGGCAACACCCCATCTCTTTCCAACAAATGAGCAAATACAATCAAGTTCACACAAGCAGAAATACAAAGACACGGTTTGATAAAATATTTGAGGAATCTGCTTCGTCATAAACAAGTCATACAACCCGGCTCTAGAAGAGAGAGAGAACGTCTGTCTGGAGAGGAGGAATACCTGGATGAGGACAACATCGGATCCAGGTGTAACTCATCTCCTGATGGCGACTCCACCTTGACCAGAACCTGCAACAGAAAGACGAACCAGCAGCAGGGGAACACCTATAGGCGTGGAGGGGTCGACACCCTGTAAAGATAACCCCAGGCTCAAGAGACGATGTAAGAAAATAGTGACAATAGTAAAGACATAAAGCTCCACATAGTTGCACCCTTTGCGTTCGTCACATGTAGTTTAGCGACATGAAATCTGTGCTCAGTTAGCATCTTTACTGGGAGCTGTATGTTTCATGTTGAGTCCTCTGTGATCAATCACTCTCCCAAATATAAAATATAGATGCAATTTATTGGTCTGCTTTTTAATACCATGATAGGCAGACATATACATTCGTCACAAAATAATGAAGCCAACACTATGTATGGTTTATAAATTCATATTGATTTCTCTCCCTCCGATGTCAAACACAAATGTTTCATTTTCAGAAAAAAAGACGTCGAGAGGGAGAATACATTAGGAAGGGAGGCGTGCTGTGACAGGGCCGCCCCAGCAGCATCAGAGGAGGAGGACGAGGAGGTGGAGGAGGAGGAGGAGGTGGAGGGTTGAGTCGGAGATAAAATGCGAGCCCCTATTTGGCTCTGTCAGTTTTTATATGACATTATTATTCTCCGGGTAATAAATTCTGGCATGTTAAGATCTCCGACAACAACGACATAAAATTCAATCAATGACGCCTCCTTTTCTGCACCTCATCTCTCTCTCTCTCTCTTTACGCCCCGGCAGCTCGGCCCACTGGTACTTCCTAAATCACAGCCGGTGGGATTCTGCATAATTGTGCAGCAGAAGTGTCCCTGCGTCAGGTCGCCAGGAGTGGCTGTGCGGGCTTTGTGGAGTTCATGTGAATGGCGGTATAAAACACTGAGGCTGACACATTTCCTAACCTGGTGCATGATTATTTTTAACGGCTGCATACCTGCGTGATACTGGTGGTTCATCACACTGCTGCCTTTGAAAGGAGAAGGAATTTAAAAAGTTGTTAGACGAATACTTAAGCATGTAATGTAGGACTTCTAGTTAAGTGACTGTATCCACCAGAGTCTAAACATTCACAATCGTCATTCTTGTTTTGGGTTCATGACCCACGTTTCTGACTTGAAGTGGCTTTTTTTGTGTTTTCCGTTCGTCTGACTTGGACATGTTTTGTCGTGATACTGACACATTTTGTTCTGATTCAGTCATAACAAATGTTTCTACGAGGGCCGAACAATTTAACTGAGTGATTAGTTTTTGATGGAGAAACAATCAGGTGCACATCATCCACGTTCTTGGATTTCATCACAACCCTTTACAGAGCCTCGATGCAGTTCAGATACTGCTACGCTCCCCGAGATGGCTTTAGGGGATGAGGGGAGACAATACAATATAACCCAGGGAAAAGAAGGAGGAGCTAAGTATACACACATTTTAAAGGATTTATTAACACAATCTAAAAATCTTAACAAAGCTTCTGTTGTCCCCAATTTGATACAGTAACTGTAAAAATTGCTCCCGCTGCTACGTCACCTGCGTACCTGGGCACAGGTGTAAATCACGGCCACAGGCAGCGAGAATAGAGAGTCTCAGGTGAAGGGGGACTGGAAATCAGGAATCAGGGCGCGTGTGTGAACGTGTTTTTCATTCTGCAAAAACTAAAATGAACAAAATGAGTCAAGAGTGAATACCTGAATGTAAACTTTGCTGGAGGGTAGAGGTGTACATAAAAACAGGGATGACCGTTTTTAAATGTAAACATTATAGAGAGCTGTGCACATCCAGTGACGCGTGTTAAAGACGTGTTCTCAGATAACAAACAGATGTCTTAATGAGCAGATTCACTGATCACGTGAGTTCTAGTGCGTGTTTATGTCGTCACTATGTCGTGATTTTAATCTTAAATAACTTCTTCTCTCCCCCTGGATGTAAACTGTAGAATTATTTAACACACAGACACATATCAGATGTTTTCTGTAAACACATAGAATAATTAGTTTGTGTGTTTAATGTGTTCATGTTTACACTCCACTATGCTCCTCTTCTGCATCTGCATGCTGCTGCTTGTCTGCCTGCTGATTGCTTTGATTGATCATTATCTGATGGCCTCTTAATTAGAATGCTAATGAGGAGGAGGTTTTTCCTGCCAGGTCGTCCCCTCCTCCTCCGCCTCCTCCTCGTCTCTGAAATGAGGCGTAATGGAAATGCAGTAATGGAAATGACATGGCCGATGTGGGATGGATGATCCCCCAGTTAATAATTCCAATCTGTTAATCAATGGCGTGGTCGATTGTCTGCTGCACAGCTCGGCGACAAATACCCCCCCACACACCACAAAACCACTTGGTGTCAGCAACCTTGCAGAAAGGGATTGTGGGAGATGACAGTGATTGCAGGTTGTGGCGGATCGAGTAGATTGAGAGGTCTGCCTGACACCTCAAATTATTAATTTCCGTTGCGTAAATAACAGTACGCAGAAAAAGATGAAGCGTGTTTCTAATTACCGTATTTGGAAAAATAACATTGTTCCCATAATATCGGGAGAGTCTGCAGCTCTGCTCACAAGGTTACTAGAACATAGAAACAAATCCTTTTTTTTCCCCGTCGTGGCTGTGGGGCACTGGGGGGGGGGGGGGTTTGTTTGAGATCAGCGTGTGGAAAGAAAAAACGTATTAACAGCATAATAACAAAAGATTATGTTCATCTGGGGCGAGGCCCTCCGTTTTCTCGCCAGGCGCTGACTGTGAAGTCTTTATTCTGTGAGTCGGCAGCACGCTGCACCCTTAAAAAGGTTATTATGTTCCCTCACTGTGGCAGCGCCGGGCCCACGGAGCTCCGATATTGTGACGGGGGTCGCCTCTACCACATTAGAGCCAATAAATGTGCGTTGGCACTTCCTCAATTTAAAGTAAAGCCCCCTTCCCCTTCTACCTCCCTTCTTCATTCCTAATAGGGTATTCCAGCAACGCATCTAATAAGTTGTGGGATATCTGCTGCGGGATAGCGCTGAATATTTCTCTTCTCTCTCCGTCGTGTGTTGCTGCAGTGGGAATTTGTCATATGGTGGTTGTGACGTTGTGTAAAATGCAGATCTTTAGTTTGTTTTTTTATTTTGAATGAAAGCTTCACGCTGGTGCAGGATCTGTTTTTATACATCTCTTATTAAATCGTTAGTTATTGTCTTTCACTTTCACTCCCCTCAAACGATCTCTTTAGTGACTCCAGGTGTTTCTGAGGCAATATCACACAGCAAACAAGTTTTACCTTCGCTCTTAAAAAACCCTCCTTGTCCAGTTTGCTTATTGTGGCTTTAAAAGAAGTTCAGGTTGGTGAATCTAAACACATTTATAAGCTGGGTTATTCTCTGATGCCTATCATGGGAGCTAATATCAACCTCAGGGATCAAACAAAGCCCACTGGGTCTGCAGAGGACTCCAAATTCATGAGGTGTGTGTGTGTGTGTGTGTGTGTGTGTGTGTGCGTGTGTGTGTGCGTGTGTGTGTGTGTGTGTGTGTGTGTGGGTGTGTGTGTGTGTGCATGCGTGTAAAAGGGCCAGAAAAACAGATCTGATGATATTGTGATCACCGGTGAACTGCCTCTAACATCCGTGTTGCAGGTCTAAACTCGTTCCATCAGGAGTGGAAAAAATAAAAGGCCATGAATAATTACCCCTACACACACACACACACACACACACACACACACACACACACACACACACACACACCTTCACCCTCACATCCGTTACCACATTGAAAGTCTGTAAGTAATGAAGAACATCCTCCAACAGCAGGACAAGCACTTTCAATGACTGATTGGTGATTGATTGCCCGCAGAGCGCCTCCCTAACGGTCACTGTGTGAGGCGTTCTCTTTTCATCTTTCCCCTCCTTACAGAGAAAAGGCCGAGGGAGAAGGAGCATGAATTCATTAAATGTGCCAAACCCCCTTTGCCTCTAAAATTGATCTCCCCCTCTTCTTCTTCTTCTTTTTTTTTTTTTTGAGCCATCTCCAGATCTCATCTGTATTCCAGATCGGTTTCCCAGATGATACCACCTCGATCAAGAGGCAAATGCAATAGAATCATAAATCTCCTTTAAAATATCCCGCTTTAGAGCACGTGCATGTTCGGCGGGACGATGGGATCTAATTAAATAAGCCTCCTTTAAGAGTTTTTGGAAAGGCTCTTTGTTGCTGCGTTTTTAAAAAAGCGTAGGTTGAAGCGGAGAAAATACAAAGACAACGTGATGAATGTAACATTTTATTTGCGATCTCTTTACAGTCTTCAAGGGATTTCAAGGGTCGGACCATCTGCCCGCCTTCTCCGGCAATTAACATAAATGATAGTTTAAACAGCTCAGCAAAGAAGGCGTCTAATTTACTCCCCTGTCTGAGTCAATTAACTTAATAATACATCGCCGACAGCACGACAGAGATGTGACACTTCCTTCCTCGTGCCGTCCATTAGCCCATCCTGCAGTCTTGGTCAGCATGCCGTGTCTTTCTTAAACACGCATTGATTTAAGGCGTCGCCACATTAAACATTAACCGTGGCGCCTGAGCATCTCGTCATGAACACCAGGGGCAATTAATAGAGCAGTAATGGCGGGGGCGGGGGGGGTGACAGATCGCTCAGACAGCGCTGAGTGATGGCCGCTCTGTTACCACCTGTTCAGCGCGGAGGGAAATCAAGTAGAAAAACCTTGGCACCCCGCTGTGAGACGCTGATTGAAATTTACAAGGCTACACGCACGCCACTGACAGCCATGTCGGATCGGACACTTTGAGGAGGGCCAGACGTGGAACATGTGAAGCATGCTGAAGAGTGCGGGCACGGGACAGGCTGACGGACATTAGAGGAGGGGGAGAAATAACTTATTAGTGGTGTCGGACTTTGATGATTAAACAGGACGGAAATAAATGTGTCGACAGTTTCTCTTTTTACGTAACTTTATAAGTCATATACAAAAGATTCAGATATTTAGGAGCAGATGTTTAAGTTAAATAATCAGATATGGAGATGAGTCATCTCTGATCACTTGTTTGGTTTATATGGATACCTCACAGTTCACTAAATCTTTCCCCTTGTCTCAGGTTTGTTTATGATTGTTCGTTCCTTCAATTTGAAGTTTCCCCTAAAATAAGATTAAATGTATTTAACTTTCGTCACCTTGCTTTGAGGATACATTTTAATCTGGTGCACCAAACCTCTTTATTGTTTGACCTTCGTATCACGATGATCTTGCCCTGAAACTGAAACTTTTCCTGTTTTTAAAACTTAAATTCAGTTTATTGACACAAGAAGAAAAGCGCCTCACACTTTAATATTTCATGACAGATTCCATGTCCAGTGGCTCGACACTACACAGAGCCTGTTTAACCGGAGCCTTAAAAACAGCCTCTAATGTCTTCCTCCTTTTGTCATTTGCTGCCTCTAACAAGGCTTGACAAGTCTAAAGTGGCGCTGTTTGTTCTCCTTTATCAGCCAGGCAGCTCCCGGCCTCTTGTATTCAACACACACTACAGTGGAACCAGATGTCCTTTCGCCAGCGGCACAACTTTCAAGTTGACAAGGTCCCCCTGGAGGATGGGGGGATGGATCGGTGGCAGGCAGAATTTGTGACTAATAGCCAGTTTGATGTGACAGGGCCCCGCCGTCGGGGGAAATTGAAGCGCTCTCCGTGTCGATACCTTTTGTGTCTCGCTCAGTTGTAGGTTATTGTTGGTCTGGCCTTGGGGACCCGGGGGGCCAAGCAGTTTACATTGCAGACACTACGTGGTCAGCACCAACTTTTTTATTATGGCTATTGATTGGTCCCCGCCGCCCCGCTGTGGCTAATTTGCTTGTTAACATCAACCTGAAGTGTCCCAGCCTCCATGTTGTCCCCCTGCAGTCCTTCATCTCCACACAGTGTCAGCTCAGACACTTATTTCAAGCCGTCTTTTTGTTCAGCGCCTCTCTAGTCCAATACAAAGGCCCTATTTATTAAACAACTAGTTCTTAAACTGTCATTTAATCAATACAGCCCCCCCGCCCCCCCCCTCCTCTGGCTGCCTGGAATTAAACACGGGTTAAACACAAACCAGGCGTAATGACCTTTTTATTGGGCCCACTCAGCCGATGAAATTAACACCAGAGACTGTCCGTTTATACCTTTAAGCCTGCGTTCGTCATTATTAACTTCAGAAAATATCATTTTAAATGACAACACATGGCAGTCAGCGGGGCCACACACTTTCTGCTCCCACCCTCGCCGTCTTATGTCGAGTCTGTCAGAGCGCCGAGGAATGCCGTGGCTTTTCTAACTAACAACAGACTGAATATATCTGAGAGAGAGAGAGAGAGAGAGAGAGAGAGAGAGAGAGAGAGAGAGAGAGAGAGAGAAAAGGCATGAATTTTATATTAAATTCCTTTGGCTAATCCAGTTCTCTGTTCGGTCCAGACTGAGTTTAGGCAAAATATTAATAATGCATTGAAAAGGAGCTTATTTTCTTCCTGCTGGAAAGGGTTTAAGGGACTGGTACGTTCTCAAGTTATGCATCTTGGTTATTTGTAAGCACCCAATAACTAAGCAGGTGACAGTTGATTTTATGAGATCTTAAGCCTCCCAAAGCCCGAGAACGCCCCTCGTTGGATTTCCTAATACAATAGAGAGATGGTATGAAAAGGAGATAATGAATCGGTGGAATATTTTTGTCTCTTTGCATCCTTGAACACGGCTGCCTGAGGTGCTTCCTTAACCTTTTACCAGCCCAGTTTACTTCTCAGTAAACAGCCGCTTCCTTTGATTGTCACACATCTTACCTGCAGTGACATCACACTCAAGTATTTCGACGCTCAGTCCGCCAAGCGTTGATCTTCTCGTGTTAATCTGTCACATAATGTTTTTGGTTTGTTTTCTGAGGGAAACTAAGTGGATTTGTCTGGCTCGCACACACGTGAAACACGATAAACACTACTTACTGTCACAGTGTTGAACCTTCATGTGTTTTGGACTATTTCACAGTCTGACGGTACCAGATTAAGCTGTCTGTGCCTCATCTCTGGGAAGTATAATTTTGGGTTCTGGAGGCCGTAGCTGCCCTGTGGTAAGAGGGACATGACAGAGAAAGTCTGTCTGATACGACCCACTGTCTGTCTGTCCGTCTGTGCCCCCCAGCATGACACATGTGCACAGCCTCATTCTGCGTCCCCCTCTCTCTGGATGGTATAAGGTTTCTCAACATGCCGCACGCCAAGGGTGACGTTAGCGACAACTGGCGCAAGATGCCATATACACATTAATAATATCTCCCCTGGCCTTTCAAATAAATTATATTGTGGAGGAGAAGTCGATCTGAAAGTTCCCATGAAACAGCGATGAGAGAGCTGTTTGGACGGCTGTGGCTCAGAGGTGGAGCGGGCCAGCGGTTCAATCCTCGGCTCTACTGAACCCGGAAATGCTCCTGAAGGCATCACTACGGTATATGAAGGGAGTGCATGATTAGCTGAGACTTGCATGGAGCAACATCAGTGAGTGAGTGTGTATCCCTAAAAGAAGAAACCTACAAAAGTGCTGACTGACTAGTAGTGAATGGTCGTTGATTGAATTTAAAAACAACGCTGCTAAAGTATGAAGCTACAGTTTAAGGGTGTGCTTAAAGTGGTTCTTGAAGTATACTGGACACATGAACTGCTCTCCTATTGGAAGAATCCAGAAAACACAAGACACTAAAGCTATACATGTAGTAATGCAAGCATGTCATGGAAGTGAGTTTTAAATGTTTTCAATATAATACAGTACGTTATTAGCTGTGAAAATGTGTCGCAAGTAGCTGAACAGTAAACCTGAGCATATTTAAAAGTTGAACCAAAGTAACACCCTTAAAGAGACTCACATGAGGCAACCAGTGCCGTGCCTAACCAGAGGCGCTGCTTGTCAACAGGCAAAGCAGGTAACTTCTTGGGGCCCCAGACCATTAGGGGGCCCCTGAGTGCTCACAAACTTAAACCAAAGCTGTGGACCAAATGTGCAAATTTTGCAATGACATTAGGAAACTTCCCTAACGGGGCCCCATCTGACAGCACTCACTCTCGTTGCCCTGCTAAGCGTTGCATGCAGAATCGCTACTGTGCCTAGCACGCTTCACACTCAAAAGTCCAGTTTGTTTAACTTGTGTGAGTGCTGTGTTCATACGCTTCCTCGGCCCTGGCACGGTTGGAAGAAGTGTGCTTTGGCACGGTAGAGTTCATGCACGAGCACGAGCACGTGAACATGAAGTATAATCGGTCCCTGCCTCCATTATCAAGAAACCCTGAGTGTCTGTGTCTGACTAAAATGACTCCAAATAATTCACAAAGTCAGTAAAGTATCGGTCATGTTCTCCGTGTTCTCTGAGGTGCAGCCCTTCAACAATCATGTGCTCATAAAGATAACCTTTGGTTTGAAAGTTCTGGTTGATTTATTTTCTGTTTAGTTTTTCATCTTTTTTTGATTAGTTCTTTTCCTAAACTAATTTATTCTTTTAAAAAACTGAGAATTTCTGTTGTTTCCTGCAACTCAAGCAGAGTTCAACATTTGCTTGTCATTGTATGAGATCATTTGATTTGGCTGGAATCAGGTGAGTTTAAAAGTCGTTGCCGTTTCTTATAAATCCGTTGACTTTTCAGCTCTTTTTGTTCTTCATGTTTCTGGCACCCAGTGAAACTAACTCTTCATATGACATTTCTCTAACTGGACACAGGGGTAAACAGTGACCACTTAAAATCTGCCCTGAGGGGGTTGGATACTTTGACCCCACTTTGACCCCAACCTGACCATAACCCTGACCTTCTCCTGACCTCCAACCTCTAAATTTAACCCCAACACCAGCCCTCAGCGCTGGCCTGCACCCTTCAACCTGATGTCCCCCCAGTGCCTCCGAGGCACATCTGCT
The DNA here is from genome assembly GCA_020745685.1 of Tautogolabrus adspersus. Classification (NCBI taxonomy): domain Eukaryota; kingdom Metazoa; phylum Chordata; class Actinopteri; order Labriformes; family Labridae; genus Tautogolabrus; species Tautogolabrus adspersus. Next base: position 32,323,134 of record CM036540.1, on the reverse strand, counting down.
TTGGGATCCAACCCTCAGAGCGGAGAGAGAAAGACGGCGAAATCTGACTCCCAGATGAAATCCACTCAATTTCTCAGGGATCCGCTACCGTGAGACAGAAGTTGATGTTTTCGTCACTAAGAGAGAGAGAGAGTCTGGTCCCTCCCTGAATGCATCATGTGAAAGTGGCTGCTTCGTACTTCCAAGGAAAATACGTCAGGCTTGAAATGAGGCTTTGCTACAGCGTCATCATGCATGGTGTTTTTCTCAATAAGACAAAAACAAGGATTTCATGGGTCATGTGTTTTTTATTTAAATGTTATCATAAGCACGATGATTCCTGGAATGAATCAGGTATAAAAGATTTAGGATTACAGGATTCTAGGACAAATTGAAGCACATTTCTCAGTGTTACTTTACAACAGCTAGAAAACGATGTTACCCTTTGACCTTTAGTCTGCTCCAATAGAAAGAACAAAATGCTGAAAGGTGCTTTTATTCAAATTGAAAACCTGCTCCAATAAAAACACACTCCTGTTTTAGTGTTCAAGTGCTCAGGCAGCAAATCAAAGTGTAATCGCTGAACTCACCCACTTGTAAGGACACATATTTATGTTTTTTAAACCAGTCTTTACTTTCGCAATTTCACCAAATCTTCCGACCATCACTCTCCCGTGTCGAGCGTTCTGCCATGACTCGGCCTACGGGCTCATCTCGAACGCGGTGGTCTTTTTTGATACATGGGCCTGCGGACTGGCCCAGCAGCAAAAGAAGAGAAATAAATTTCCCCTCCCTCTTCTCTCTCTTCCCGTGTCCCTGTGACTCCCAAAAGCCTGAGCCGTACTTTTCATCCCAGCCGCAGAAATTCTCCCCTGCGGCTTTTGGCTTTAGTTCCTTCTGCGGCCTAAATCTCTGGACCCCAGAGCTGTAGCATCTTCCCGGGTGTTCAATGGGTGGTCACCGGTGAAGTTGGAGGCTTCCACAGCACGCTGAGAAACACAAGAAAGAGAGCACACACATTTTGAGAGCACACAACAAAAAAAGAATACCGCCGCATTAAGCAGACATCCTGTTAAAAAAGCCTCCCATTTTGAATCCAGATGCTCATATTGCATCTGACAGTTGTTGGGCGGTAGAGTTCAGGCTTTAAAGAAACGGTCTTTCTGTTTCTGTTTTCAGCTTTAGCCTCCTACACTGTAATGAAAGCAAAACAGAAGAAAATTCCCACATTATTAAATCAAACATGTCGGTGGCCAGGGGCCAAACATTGTCACGCTAACAGAGAAGCACTCCAGCAGACGCTTTGTGGTCATGATTTTAAGATTCAAAGACGGGTGATATAGCAGCAAATAAAGATTTTATGAAAAATTACAGACGCTTTGAAAAAACGATGCATTGTGAGATACAGATATTTACATTGAAAACATTAGACAGCATTTTGCAGACCCCCTTGTTAGCATTATTTATGCCCCTGTGCATCGATTTGACAAGACAAAAGCAAGACCAAGTCCAATTTCAAAGACTTGAGTTATATTTTAATCTGCACAGACATGATATCTGCTGTCAATACCACTCTTAAAGGCCCTCTTCAAATCAGAGCACCAATCAATTTTTGCAGCCCTGGTATCAGTCAGTCGGAGCCCCCCAGGTCAGAGCAGACGGGTCATCCAGTGGTCACCACGACAGCCCCGCCCCTGACCTTGGCCGGAGCAGTCTATTAATAAGACAGCTCGGTGCCTGATAATATTATAAGTCAGCTCTGAGCAGATTTAGTGAACAAGCCCTCGAGAAAAGATGCTAATGTTGGTTTAACGGCCTGACTGACAACTAGAAACCTTATCTATGGGACCCTTTTGCAATTAATGTCCGACCGTGTAGCATTACAAAGAAAGTGATAAATATGTGTCATTAAATATGTCTACATTTGAGTCTAACAAACAGTCTGAAGCCCAAAGGTGTTCAACTGACTCTCACATAAGACAAAGAAAAGCAGCAAAACTTCAATTCAAGTTTAAGTTTATTAGAGAGAAAGGTGGAGATCTGTGTGTACTCATGCTGTACCGTCACGGTTTGGACGCCAGTTTGGTGCTAATACTGCTCCTGACTGTTTGCTAACCGCTATTGAACAAAAAACGAGGAAGTAGCAGTCACAACGAAACACACAAAGAGAAGAAGAAGAGTAATGCACGCTAGCAACATGACACAGCAGAGCTAGAAGACCCTCTTGCTTCTTTAGAGGATTGTTGAAAAACGTGCATCTTTGAAGGGGGTGTGTATGTGATTGTGATGTGGTTCATTAATGTCTTTAAACTCTGATAATGTTCTTAAAATGAACGGAACACGCTGTTACTGCAGTCTCCTGGTTCATACTGAGTGACCTCAGTAATATGTAATACATCAGTTATTACAAACAGCTTAGGCTGTCGTTCAGGCAGGGCAGTGTTGCCGGAGAAACGTTTGTCTAACTCAGGTAATTACTGAGACTGTCGTTGATAACAGATTATTTTTTTAGCTTGATTCTTGCGTCAGAAGACCCCCTACCAGCACTGACTACGTGACTGACAATCTACACATTTCTCCATTGTAGCAAAGATGTTGATGGAATAAAGGATTGTCTTTTTTCCTGCCTTGTTTCCCATCATGCTTCAGTGTTCTCCGTGTGAAGTACAATCTCCACCACCTCCCTTTTTTACTGTCCTCATTCTGACGGCCTTATCGGAGGAATCCTGTCCATGGAATCCAGATGGGAGAAGCTGAAAGAGAACACAAGACATGGCAAAGATAGGGAGACAGTGCTTATCCTTTCATGGAGGCATGGATGAAATGACTACTACTACTATTCTACTGGCATGTTGAATATTTGAGATATTTAGACTTTTCTCTTCGGTTCATAATGTGAGAAAGCTGAAGGGTAACTATATTTCATTATTATCCGACTCCATTTGAACACATTGCCGAGTGATTCCCCGATTGATGATGCGGTTGTGTTTCCACGTTAAAACACCGAGAAAACAGAGTCGCAGGTCATCTTCTGGAAAATCCACTCAATTCCAGCATGAAATGCACAGAAGCGACATTGATGGAGACACAACCCTGCTCTGAAATCCACAGTATTGCAAAGGGGGAAGAAAAAAACAACGAATAATGTACCGTGGGTAGATAAGAGGGAAGAAAACATGCCCACCCCCCCCTTCCTTCTCGATCTGCCTGTCTTCTTCTGCTGCGATCCTCCAACACCTTTCTTTGGGATTTACTTAGAATATGAAAGGATTGAAGCTACACCTGGCTTGACAGACACTGTGCTACTTTATTAAACCTCATGCGCCAAGTACGGCGCCGTATTAAAATTGAAAGAGAGGCAGTGAGAAGCCGATTCCTCTGTGTGAAATCCTCGGTCAAAGCACCTCGGATCTAGTCTCCTCGCACCCGGCTCTCTCTGAAGCACCGAGAGGCCCTATTGATATTTAGATGATGCTGTCGTAGGTAGGCTTTTTTTTTTTTAAAGATATTGATTTTAAATTGCACATTAGGCCCATTCCAGAGCGCTCGCTATGTCTTAAAGACGGGCCACTTCTCCCCCCCACATCTCCCCTGGTGCCGTCTTGCGTGTGGGAATTTGTATGGATTTTTTGGGGCTTGTTTGCAGTGATGGGGGGGAGCGAATGCAATAAGTGCTCCATTACTTACACAATCTGCGAGTGCTCAGAAAATTAGTCACCAGTGACCCCTTGGCCTGCCTCTCATACTCGTTCGCAGTCAAAAGACCTGATGGGAATAAGAATAAAGTCAAACTAATGGGATGATGCTGCAGCCGCAACGCAGGCAGGCCGTGTCGGAGCAGGCTGACAGAAACATGAGACTGCACTGTTGGTAGGATTCATAAAATAACTCATCATTTAACTGATAAAAGATGCAAAACAAAGAGAAAGAAGCAACTCATAAATACATTAATCTGAGAAAAGAACGCCCTTCTGCATGTGGATTAAAAATAAAAATAAAAACCTCGGTGGTATCCGAACACTTTTCCACTAATGTGGTTTCAATATTCTCTGCACCAGCTCCACGCGGTGAGTTCCTTTACATTTCCATGTCTGCAAACATCATTACATTTTTGCAAAATTGGATTCTGCCAGGTTGTCAAATTTGTAAAGTAACACTGCGTTTAGGGTGTGCACGAGTACATCTGTCAGACGTGTGGTGAACGAGACAAATTTAATTTAATAAATTAGAGTTAACATGACTTCTTCTTCTTCGTCACTTTCTTTTTAAACTAATGTCAACAGTGTTCATAGTGGTGGACGTGTCAAGACGCTGGAAAGAGCAGACGGTGAGCGCTCAGACTGTAGAGGGCTGTGTTCACACAAAATACCTTTAGGGTCGAAATACTGCATCCTTAAAGAAAACACACATACGATTAAAGCTATATATCACTCAAATAATCACTGTGAACATCATTAAAGGTCACACATTCAGCAAAGTAAATTACCATTATTTTGAAACACTAATATGTGTCTCTAGTCTGTCTACAAACCCCCAATCATGAGAAAAGTCCATCCTCTCCGTCTTCTGCCTGCTCCACTTTTCAGAAAATGTGTGCTCAAACAGGCCGTTTGGAGATTTTCCCTTCATGACATCACAAAGGGCAGTAACCCCTCCCCCAGGTGGGTGACACTCCCACAGCTAGGTGTTTGTTCTGCCCTCTGAGTCTGCCTTCTCACCGTAAACAATAGGGCATGGAGCGAGAAAGCCCGAGCCACCCAAGCCCACCCAGAGAGGGGCGTGGTCAGACACAGCTCATTTACATTTAAAGCTACAGACACAGAAACAGCCTGTTCTGAGCAGGGCTGAAATAGAGGGGTTTATAGGCATGATCAAATACAGGATCAGAGTGGATTTAGAACAAGACACTTCACACACATGTTTTGAGGAGCTCTGAGACTTATTTACACTGAAGAGGAGGAGAATATGTGACCTTTAAAGAACCTGGTGGGAACTTTTTTACATCTTTGCAGGTTGGAGTGATGTTGCATGTACAGACAGGAGTCACAGCTGTAACATTGATTGATGCATTAGAAACACAAATAACTTAAATGCTAACTGAAGGCCGCTTATTTTGTTTCTCGTGTTTTCTTAAAATTCAAGATATTTTTATTCGAGCCCGACCGATTAATCGGCCAATAGCATATCCAGTGACTATCTGTATTGGCTAATTTTATCACATATACGCCGATAATACTCGATCTATTCACCAGTCAAATAGCATTTGATTTGAGTTTCATTGTATTACTCTAGCAGTTCTCTTAATTCTGACATCTAGCAACTCATTTTCAGCGTTGTTTTCATGAGATCTGTTGTCGACTAAAGTCTCACACAAGCCGCCAAAGCAAAGAAAACAAGCTGCTACATGTGAAAAGAACAATGGATGCCCTTGGAATAAGTTGGAAATCTGACAAACACAGAGGTCGTGGAAATACTTCTTTTTAACGTGGATGTTGTTGGCTGTCGGCGTCCGAGCTACAGCAGGGTGACTGATAAACTGCTGTAGCTGCTGCAGTTGGTGTTCCAGTTTCCATCTCCAAACAACTTTAAACACCTCGCTTTAATCAAATGAAGTAGGCTATTTTCTGAATTAAATCAAAATCTTTCTACAGTATGAGTTTGTGATGGAGGATAAATCCTCCTACACGTGCAGGGAGAGTCTATTTTTACACGCACACAGAAATTCATCCTCTTCCTCCAGAGAGAGCAGAGAGGAGGCAGGTGATGTAAAACTTAAAGCACTTCCTCTGAGTTATTTTTAATGAAAATAAAGTACAGCATCAGCACAAATCGAACAAATGATGAGAAACGACCTGGCAGGAGGTCGGGGAGGGGGAGGGGGTTTCCCCTCTGAGGTGATACTGCAGAGGAGAAGAGGAGCAGGAGGGCCTCCATTTTCCTCCCATTTCCTGTCTTTGCATCTTTTTTCCTTTTTTCCTCTCACTCTATCATCTCTCCCTGCTCCTTCGTCTCCCTCTCTCACAGCTCCACTCACCCCCCAATATGTCTCCCCCCCTTTACTGTCTGCAAAATATGAAAGGCCTTGTATCTTTTCAGCCGTTTTCCCCTCGAGAAAAAAGAAAAGAAAATGCAAGACAAATCACAGTGATGCACTGTTTAATTTAATAAATGGAGCTTGGGAAACCTGATCACACAACACACTTGTCTCCATAAAGTAGCACCGAGGGTCTGACTAATGCCAGATGCCGCTGGATGTCTGTGAACAAAGAGGACACACACATGTAATCCCTTTGGGTTTGGGGGCGACACTGTCTGTTCGATGGGTGCCAACAGAGCGCTCACTCTGTGTGACTTTGACATCACAGGGAGTGGAGAGAAGATACTCCCTCTTCATGAAGAGTAAGATGGAAAATCCATTTACCCGAGCTGACTCATGACCAGAGAGAGAAAAAAGAAGCTTGTTTTAGCTTTCAAAATGAGTCCATGATGAGACGCTGCATGTATGGAAATGTGGAGGCCTAGAGATCAAGAGGGAGGAAAGACAAATCTGCCACAACTCAGCAGAGGCGCTGAACTTCTTTAAAGTTATGTGGAACTGAAGAAAAGAAACCAGCAACATAATAGAAATGCACTGATTGCAGTTTCTTTGACTGATAACGAATTCTTCAAGTCTGACCTGCAAATACAGAGTTTGGCCAATTCTGATTTTCTTCTTTTAAAGACCTTTAATCGGCAGCAATTAATCTTAAGTTCATGACAAACCCCTGACTGTTAATTGTTTATTTTAACTTACTTTTACTGCCTGGATTTGAACCAGCACAGTGGACGGATGGTTTCTCGTAGGAGCAGCACAGCTACATTAGCATACAACCTCTCGACCAGAGAGTAACGCAGAACCACCTTAGACCTGCAAGGAGGACCGACGGCTGGTTGTGCTAGCACTAATAACATTACCCATTTTGCGGCTGACCATTTAGATGTCCTTTACTCACAAAATGATGCACATTCCATCAACATTGAAGGGCATTTCAGAAAGGACGGGATGTACCCTGCGCTCGCCTCGCAGTAGGGCGCAAGGCAGAAAGGGAGTGCACACGAGCGAAAAGCAATGACACGTTGCTAGGTGACTGAAACAATAGTCGGGAAAATAGCTACTTTTTGGATGCACAGTATGTTTGTATCTGTCCACTAGCTGAGGAGGAAACGAGCAGCAAGGAAGTAGAGGGTGTTCATGAAATCCTCAGGACACGACAGGACTTAAGGGAGTTTAGGCTCCAGGAGCTGCAGCGCTATAATGACCACTTCACAAACACGACGCACTAACTGCTGCTGTTCAACACACCTGGTACGCCCAAACGGTTGGACATGTCTTTCCCAACTACAGATTTCTCTCTGATGCCCCGGTAGGTCTTTGAACTAGCGCTCAGGAAAGTGGGACACCGTTTGCTGTGATCTGATCTTCCCTCCTGTTGACCGCACGGAGGTGACGTCCTGGAGCTCTGCGCCCAAGTTGAACATTTTTCAACTTCAGCGTGAAGAACGGCGAGCTAGACCTTAGCTCGGCGGTGCGCAGATACGCTCTTGTGCAGAGCAACAGGATTTTGGAAGCTCCTGGTGAAGAGCTGTACATCTTTTCTCTAAGCTGAAGGGAATAAAAAACTTTAGGGGGTTAAATAACCACAAAAGCATACATCAGAATATGAGCGATAGACCTATAGAAAAAATACAGGAAACTGAGCCTTCTGTGCAGGAAACAAAGTTTTTTTTATGATCTGTGAGAATAAACCAGAACTGAAGATGTGTTAGCCATAAAACCGAAACAATGAGCTGATAGGTGTTAAAAAAAAGCATCCTGAACCTGAGGGGAGCTGCAGAGTTGGGACACAATCCTTTTAATTCAGTCCATGTTGTGATTTTCACATAAAGATGCTTCAGTGCAGCTTTGAGGAGAAACTTTCTAATGCTTTACTGGACATGTCTTACCTTTCTGTGTGTAAAAAAAAGGCAAAGATTTATGAACACATTACTTAAACTGTAAACGAGAAATTCAAGGACCACGTTGGTTTAGTGAATGAAGTATGGATGCCACGACTGAGAGGGAAAGATCAGACAAAATTCCTTTGTCATGGATGGGGAGAGACGATTATTTATGGTGTTGTTTTCGCGTATGTATCCCCTTAATTAAAACATATTGGCTTCCAAAAGCAATATATGAAACAAATTGCTTTGGCATGGCTGTGGCAGTTGGAGGACAGACTGCATATTGGCAGATCCGCCGAGATGGGATTTGGAGTCTTTGAAACTACATTTGTGCCTCAGACTATGGTAATGAGGCCGAGCAGAATGATATCACCATCCCCAAATATTTAGTTTGTCATTTTGTGGTAACAGGCCCCTCTGTGTGTGTGCATGTGTTGAACATCAGCGCTGTGTGTGTCTGTGTGGAGCAGCTTCGGAGGGGTGGGTGAGCATGTGGGGATTACTTTCACTCATTACAGATAGTTTTAGAAGATTACCTGTTTCATTAGGTACACAGGAGAACCTGATGAGTTGATCTAACTTAAGCGGGTCGCCTCAAGCCCAAGTGGCAACCTCCGGCAATGAAGCCAATGTGGAAGTGCAAAACACTGCAGTGCCTCAAGTGTCCGCTCTGCCACAACTATTTTTTACGTTTTATTTTTATGGCTGTTGCCCTTTATTTGATAGGACAGTGGATAGAGTCGGGAGAAAGAGTGCAGAAATGACATGCAGGAAAGATGCCACAGGTCGGACTTGAACCCCGGGTTGTCCACTTGGAGGACTAAAGCTTCCGTACATGGAGTGGGACCTAACCGCTAGGCAGAGGTGCTGCTTTTGGCAGGATGGCAACTGCTTGGGGGCCCAAAAGCAACGGCCAAAATGTGCACATTTTGAAACCTCCCTAAGGGGGCCCCATCTGACAGCGGTCATTCTCGTTGCCCTGCTGAACGTTGGTTTGAGGGCCCCCCTATTGATTTTTGCCTAGGGCCCCAACAGACTCTGGAATCGCCACTGCCGCTAGGCCCTCTGCGCCCCTTTTCCACAACTTTTTTATTAATAATCCAATATATGAATCTCTTCCTAAACTCTTTTTCCTCAAGCGAATAATCTTCACGTTAATAATGTGACATACAATCTGTTTGCGTTTTAAATTTCAGAGTAAAGCATGCGGCTACATCTGTGTGTGGGAGTTCAAACATGTGTGTGGTGTGTGTGTGTGTGTGTGTGTGTGTGTGTGTGTGTGTGTGTGTGTGTGTGTGTGTGTGTGTGTGTGTGTGTGTATGCACCACAGAGAGATGGTTTCAATCGTTGTGCTGTGACAGTTTCAGCTGGGACCAGGAGGAGACCGTGAGACAAACCCCTCCTCAAACAACAGCGAGGGGATGGCCGTACACTGCTGCGATAATGGCCTCTTTGAAAAACAAAAAAAAGCAGCCCCCCTCTCCCTCCTCACTGTCCTGTATTTTGGAGGGAACATGTGTTTGCCTGTGTCTACTTCTGTCAACAGCCTCGTCTACAGTGGCAGAGACCAGAGAGAGCCCTGCTGCTCGTGTGCCGAGGGGAGGAGAGCCTCCCTGTCAGGCTCGGCTGATATGACGACTCATTTCACAGCAATGCACTGGTGTGGTTTCTCTGTAAACACGGGGATGAAAAATGTTTTTCTGGGAGGCAGATATTTGTGGTGAAGACAAAAACATGACATAAGCCTTTCAAAAAAAAAGACAGAACATCTTGCTATGTAAATTGGTAAAAGTTTCTGTTGGGTAAACCAAACTCTACCCCCTGACCTCTCGCTACCCTCAGCTCCGTGAGTCTCCCTCTTTCTCCTTTTCTGAGTGGATATTTAAACCAGATGTTTTTTAACAGATAACAAATGTCAGAGGCAATAGCTGACAGCACACCTGGCACAGTACAGACAGGCTGACCGGCTATGTGAACAGTTACACTTTCCCAACTTTTTGCTGATCGTGTTTTTTTTGCAGAATCACCGATTGGCTGAAAAGCAATCACACTGCGGTCCATTCACGGTGTTATGATACAAAGCAGATGTTTGAATGGTGAAAACATCAACACACAGACATCGATGTTTTTAAAAAGTTATATGTTGTGGGTTGTTCAAGTCAAAAGTGTTGGTCACTTAAAGACGAGTTGTTGATGCTTTTTTGTTGACAAAATCAAAACAAATATCAAATATTCGGTCGAGTCAGCGAGGCCCGTCAATGTCCGTGTAAACTACCGAAATACCTTGACATAAACCCAATCCAGACTGCCGTTTCAAGCCGCGATATTAACGCCACTGTGACGTTTCCCCTTCAATCTGAATGTCGTGGAGGCGTAATGGGGGGACTAAGTGTTTCCCCCTCTGGACTGTCTTCAGAGGTAGTAACAGAGGCGTTACAGAGGAGAGGCGGTTTCAGCGCAGTCAGCAGGGGAGCGCTGTGTGTGCGTGCATGTCTGACTGAGTCTATGTGGAGCCCCCACTGTGCAGTGCTTCCCCAACACTGAAAGGCGATGTGAATTCACAGACTTGGACACCAATATTACGGCTAATGACTATATGTTGGAGGGCTCAAGATAAATTTGGGTACACACGGTCATAGTCAACTCAGGATAAATTATACTGACCTTAGCAGCACCTTCATTTTCTCTGTAAAGCCACAATCAGCGGGAGCTATGTGCCGTAAATTGGTGCCTCGAGTGATGTCACTTTAAGACTACAAGTTTAAAAATTAAGATAAAAAATGAAAGCGTGAAGTTAGAAAAAAAGGAATGTTAACAATCCTCGTCTGTATACTTTAAGCTAGCAGCTCCAGGCTTCATAAGCTGCTACTAGCATAACAAACATAGATCTCTGGTTGAACTGATGGTGGAGTTGTGTTGTCGGTATTGAGGTACCAGATTTTGAGGAGGAATTCCTGGAGTTAAGAAGTTATGTCGCTGCATTTTCTGTAGGCCTATGTTGATATTGCATAAAAAGTGAGCTACAGTACGTAGGCTATCTCGCCCATATCTCATTTGGTCATGAGGCTAACATGGTAAGGCTACATTAGTGCCCACTAGCATGACACAAGCAAATCTCTGGCTGAGCTCATAGTGGGTGAACTAGACTGTTGGTAATGTAGGCAGGGACGTGTCCCAAGGGTTGTCCAAGGGTGGCATGGGCCCCGCTTAAGAAATCCCAAACTATGATTGGCTATTTACCAACTATTCTGGCTGTGTTGCAACAGTCTGCTAGTAGTTTTCTTTATCAGTCGTATATTTTCTCTTACTCTCAGTTATCAATAAATACTGTGCAGTCATATCTTGTAAGACAGGTTCACAGGAAAGGTGTCCAATACAATTTGTAAGCAAACTCTTGCACAATGTTGAACTTGCAAAGAACTTACTAGCAATGTTTGGGTACCGGCGAAATTGCCAATAAACCATTTTTTTGCAAATTAGACAGTGTGTACTTTAAAATGTGAATCGTCTTTTTGAGTTCTCCAAGAATAAAGCTGAGAAAAAATGTGTCACTTAGAAGTATCATTTATGGAGATTGAAAGGGTAAATACATTAATTAAATTGATTCGCATGTGTGCACAAACTTCATGCCACTTCATGTAAGTCAGGCCCCCCCAGTGCCCCCACCCCAGTGGGCCCCCCCTGTCAAAAAAGGCTGGACACGCCCCTGAATTTAGGCACAAGGTCATGCAAAGGCAGCAGAATTCCTGGAATAATGAGTAAATAAACCGCTTTTGCTGCATTGATTTTGATCCGTGTTTTTGTCTAACTATAAGTGGGACATTGTTCTCGAAGTGTGATGCTAAATGCCCTTTCAAAGTAAGAGTGCAGCTATAGTACAATTTGGATTATACAGTAAGTAACATGTGTTCATGTCCCTGTCACATAGAAATAAAGCATGACTAATATCACGCTATTCATTTTCCATGTTGGCATTGACAGCCTGAAGTGACCCTGACTTGTTATGAAGCATTGCCTGAGATCTGTGGTTTTTCTTTAGGCCTGACATCATATGTACCGTCGGCCTATAAAGTTATCTGCGCATACTGATCAGGGCTTGTGGAGCGTCTGAGCCAACACACAGAGCAGCAGGGGAGGGTGGTCTGGTCGCCCAGTCTCTGATGATTGATGACGCGTCTTGTGACACTGACAGAGAGGGATCAGCAAAACAACCAACAACTTCTGCATAACTCAGCTTGAGCCAGACGCCAGCCTCGCTATTGTGTCATCAACACTGGCGCACACACACTGAGACACTAGTAAACATATCCGCCCACCAACTCACACACACAGACTGAGTCACTCAAAGGGACGGGGGTTGATTTACTGTCGCTGAAACATACTTTCTCATACATTATAAGTGAATGCTGCTCATGTTTGCACCCTTATGCGTTCCCTATAAAAGGATGATTATCTTCTGTTCTTTATGGATTGGATTACTTCTACACCTGTGCTCCCAAGCTCTCACTTTTGGCTGTCCTCTTTCCAAAATCAGCTTTGAGCCACCTGTTTTGATGTCCGTGAGTCTTCCTGGGAACCAAGAACATCCACTGCAAAAAATATCCATCTTCTGTCTATCTTCTGTAAGGACAGCTATCAAAATATATCCAACAATAAAAACATTTTAAATATTTCTGTAAACGAACTCTGGTTTTCACCCGTCTTATTTCAAAATTCTGGACATACCTCTTGTCAAATGGGCAATTAGGGCTGCCAGACGATATATTATCTTTTTTTAATCGTAATTAATTTATCGCATTTTCATCGCATGTTTGAATTTCACATTTCAAGATAAAATTGTCAGGCTTTTATTTTGAATGTTTGTCCTGTCTTTAGCTGAGAGTAATTTACTTGCCGTGTGCTTTTATTTTGAAATAAAGTAAGGCCCTTCCTGTAGAGTGAAGGTTATGACATGAAGTTCAGCACAGAAACAGGAAGTGGTTATGGATCCCAAACTGACGTCAAACAGCTCAAAGGAACGGTAACAAAGGTCAATGTGTGATGTCATCAGGTGGATATGACTTTGGACTCGTCAGCTGAGCTGTCTGAGAGTTTGTTAAAGTGAAATGAGACATTCAAAGATGCAGCAGTGTCCTTCTTTTACATCACTGAGACTACAGGGAGACACTGAGGACCACTATCTACAGGGAGACACTGAGGACCACTATCTACAGGGAGACACTGAGGACCACTATCTACAGGGAGACACTGAGGACCACTATCTACAGAGAGACACTGAGGACCACTATCTACAGGGAGACACTGAGGACCACTATCTACGGGGAGACACTGAGGACCACTATCTACGGGGAGACACTGAGGACCACTATCTACAGGGAGACACTGAGGACCACTATCTACAGGGAGACACTGAGGACCACTATCTACGGGGAGACACTGAGGACCACTATCTACAGGGAGACACTGAGGACCACTATCTACAGGGAGACACTGAGGACCACTATCTACAGGGAGACACTGAGGACCACTATCTACAGGGAGACACTGAGGACGACTATCTACGGAGAGCCAGAAGGAACAAAATAGCAGGAGATTAATCAGGATTAACTCGTTATTGCTAACAGCCCTAATATTCATATATCCAAGCAGATAGCTGTGATCTGGGAGGTAGAGAATCTATCAGCCGAGAACACGTTTTTGGGGAACGTGGACTTTTTGCAGTGTGTTCTCCCGTAAATCATCGTTTTTCGGTCTCACTCTTGCAGCTGCCCAGATGTATGATTTACAGCGTTAATGTCTCGAGTGACTTTTATTTTATTGAGTTATCAATTTCTCTGCATAAAGAACTCAAACAAACCTCTGTGATAACTCCCAGCACATACAGAGACGACGTTTAAAGAGCCGGCCATTAACAATATATCTGGTTGCAGTTGGGATGCATTTATAGCTGGAGTGCATATCAAATAATGGAGTCTGTTGGCACATGCATGTGAACAGGACACATCCGTATCACAGCCACAGCCAGTAGGGCCACTATAGACCGTCCTGTGGTTGCTACCATTTGGCGCCAGCCGTACAGAGCCAGAATTCCTCACTTCATAAAAAATTCTTCAGGCCCATTCAGTGTGCCTGGTAATCAATACTACCGGCACAGCTGTTAGACCGTATAACGGCCCTTAATATGGAGTCAGCCTCTTCCTCTGCAGTGTGTTGTAAGATGTGAGATAACTCACGTAGATGTGGGTGAAAACGAAAAGGGTCAGGGGAAATCTGCAGTCCAAAGGGAGACAGTGTCGCTAAAAAAGACGGCATTTTCATTTGTATTCACTGTCAGTCTGTTCTTCTAAACCTCCACTGAAGAAAATCTGTAATTTAGCTTTTCTGCAGGATCATATCTGGCAACAAGCGTTCACTAATTGTATGTAGATTTATTTTTACTACAGGAAACAGGTCAAAAGATATCGTTAAGGTGCATTCAATGCCTCAAAAATATTCTAATGAAATGATGTTAACAAAGAAAGACAGAATCCCCTGAAGTGACCGCTTCTCCTGGCCCGTGTTTCTCCCTCCACAGAAAGTCCAGCAGTGAAATACTGTACTACAATGCAGCGCTGCAACCTGATCCTTTTTAGACGAGACCTTGAAGTAGGCCAGAACCACATCTATCAGTGACTAAATCTGTCCTTGCATTCTCGGGGAAGACTCTCAAGGATGAAGCAAGTCTTCAAACGCGTCTCTCCCTTTTGATGTGTACTTCTGTGACTGGTGGGGCGCCTCTTCAGCCCCGCCGTCTTTTAATTGATTATGTGAGGCAGAGGGCACCGTATTGTAAATGAGGTGATAGACAAAGACCGCAGTGCTCAGTAGCTTCACCCTCTGTTATTTTCCACTACAGTGGTGGTTAACAGTAAAGTTAATTCTCGATATGTCATTCAAGGAAGAGGTCATGGGAACATTTGATAGTGCAGGGAAACACTGAAAAATAAATGGTTAATGTAAATATGACTAATTAATGAATTTGTTTTATTTAAGGTAAACACTTCTAATCGACTGTCACTGTGAGTTTGCTTTTTGGGTTGTTGTGAGTTGGAACTCATGCATTCTAATTAACGGTGAGTAAAGATATTTGGTACCATGTTTACCTTTCCGGTACAAATTCTGATACTTGATTTGTGTATAAGCGAATATTAAACATGACTTCTGACACTGCGCTGTTGTTGTTTGTCACTGTCACGTTATTATTTACATGAAATTCAACGTTCTTCTTTGTGACTTCAAAACACAAATTGCCATGTGAAGCCATGATGAGTATTGAAATTAAAGGAACATATATCTTGTTGGGCTGCACGGTGGTGCAGTGGTTAGTGTTGTGGCCTCACAGCGAGGAGGTTCCTGGTTTGAATCCCCGTCTGACAGGAGCCTCTCTGTGTGGAGTTTGCATGTTCTCCCCGTGCATGCGTGGGTTCTCTCCGGGTACTCCGGCTTCCTCCCACAGTCCAAAGACATGCTCGTTAGGTTAACTGGTGACTCTAAATTGTCCGTAGGTGTGAATGTGAGTGTGACTGGTTGTCTGTCTCTATATGTCAGCCCTGTGATTGGCTGGGGAACAGCCTATCGCCAAGTCGCCACCAGCCCCGCCCCACCCTGAACGGGAAAAAGCGGCATAGATAATGGATGGATGGATATTTACTGTTTGAATTTGGGCTTTAATTGCATCACGCATTAACTGTGATGCAATTAAATTCTGTACGTTCAAAGTCTGTACGTAATGCATTCATTTTATTTGATCACCATCAACCTGTGCTATTTTGTCCCTTCAGGCTCCCCGTAGATAGTCGTCCTCAGTGTCTCCCTGTAGTCTCAGTGATGTAAAAGAAGGACTTCCTAACCACTTCCTGTTTCTGTGCTTAACTTCCTGTCCTAACCTTCCATCGACCAGAAGGACCTAACTTTATTTCAAAATAAAAGCAGGGTTGAATTCAAACAGGAAGTAGATCTGCCCTGATAAAGGCCTTAATGGCTGAAACATGTCGGCATGTTTTTATGAACCTTTAGCCCAGATGAATTAAAGGCTTTTTATACTTGAGTGCCTCAGACTTCTTCAAAAGCTTCTCAGTTGGATCCCCGCACTGAAGAGCACCAGAAGGACGCATTACCAAAATCATTTTCAACACCCATGCATTTGCTTTTTGAGGAAATTAAAGTTCCTTCACATTTGACGGGTAAAATAAAGTCTTTCTGTAAATGATACCGGAGATCAAGAGCTTGTTTAGGGGGTCTTATAAAGCAAAGAAACAGATCATCCATTGACTTGTGTACTGGCCAATACTGGATACTGTATTTAAGGATGTATGGGAGGCCTTTTCAAACTAGTATCGTTAACAGACAAACTCTACCAGGAAGTGGACGCACTTATCTACTTTAATCCCTGTGCACGCACTTGCTTAACAAACAGGAACCTGCGGGCCGGCGTTTCTCCTCCCTGGTGGTAAAATTGAACGCTGTTGCTAATAGACTGCGGTGTTTGAAATAAACAAATCTTTAGACTCCACCTGCAGCTCAGGGCATCATGACATTTGTCTTTCATGGCGCAGAATGAGACGTGTTTGGGAGTCGAAAAAATTCAATTGTGTCGTATTGATCCTCAGCTGTCCGTCATTATTCCCAGGCTGATTGACAGGAGGAAATTGGTTACGTTAAGTATTTCATATGTTATAGGGGCTGACATTTGTTTGCTTGCTCCCTATGTCAATGTTGTTGGAGAGATCTGTAGCTTTATGAGATAGCGTTATACACTGACTGTGGCTTTTGTGTGATGTTCCAGTGTTTTTCCTGACATAATTTAAGATATATTAAAAACCAGCAGAATCGCACGGTGTTTAATGCCAATATTATTGTCTTTCTCCAGGGGATCATGTATGTTCATAATCGGTGGCAGCCGTGTGCGTGCATGCGTCTGTGCACTGCACTCTGTACACACACACACACGTCTAAAAATATATTCCCAGCATGCTTTTAGGCACCGAGAATGCCAGACAGTCAAATGGGGCCTGTTGTGATTGAACTGTGTCGACACTTTGCATAAGTAGTGAGCGCGCTGACTCCATCACACTGACAGTTGGCTCACCTGTACTCACTGTGGTATTTGATCCACATTAGCACACACATATCTCTATTTTTGAATTCATGACGAGCTGGTCGGAGCACCAGTTGGTTCAGATCTTAAACTCCTCATGGAGATTTGCTGTCAATCACATTTATTCTGAAGTTTGAAGATACTCTCTACAGTCCTTTAATAATACTGTCCTGCATTATTAAGCGCGGCGCTGCCCCTTATTTTCCCCTCAGATATTTAATCTAAATGGGATCAACATTAAATTGAAGCAGCGCTCTGTTTGCTGGGAAACAGGCCCAGAATTGATTGGATTGTTCGACTTGATTTTCACAGTTTCACAGTCAATAATGTTTTTGCGTACCGTATTATAGTTTTACTATAATGTTCTGTCTGTAATTTGATTCAGATGAATATAAAACAAATCCATCTCAAGCTGTGGGTGATGTGATTGTGGGTTTCTTTTTTTAGAGACTTGTATTTTTTATTCCTTCGACGTACTGATTGATTGATTGTGTCATGCATGAAAAATATTTCCAGCTTATAGAGGGATTACAAAACCCCATATACATAATTACATAATATGTTCAAACCAAGCCTGCAAGTTCTACCAGTAAAGTGTTACAACTAACCATGTTATCATTTAAATAAAGATGGATGGATGGAGGAAGGGAGGGAGGGACGGGTGGCGAGACGGATAGATGGATAGATAGACGGACAAACGGACGGACAGATGGATGGATGGACGAAAGACGGATGGATACAACTAACCATTTTATCACCTAGATAAAGATGGACGGACGGATGGATGGATAGGTAGACGGACGGACAAACAAATGGATTGACGGAAGACAGATGATCTGCTTGATGGATGGATAGATGGACTGATAGACATTTTGGAGGGATGGAGGAAGGGAGGGAGGGACGGGTGGCGAGACGGACAGATGGATAGATAGACGGACAAACGGACCGACAGATGGATTGATGGACGGATGGACGGGCGGATGGACGAAAGACAGATGGATTTATGGACAGACGGACGGATAGATGAACAGATAGACAGACAGACGGATGGACGGATGAAAGGATGGATGGATACTTTATAAATCCATCCAGGATATCACTGTTACAGCAGCAGCATTTTGTTTCCTACTGAGGTCACTCTCCACAACACACTTCATAAAAACAGAAAATGTAGTGACAGATTAATAAAACTCTATTTCACTCGGTTATTAGCACTGGGATCGTATCAAGGCTTTTGTTGTGTTGACTTTGTATCTCTGTGTTTATTTGTAGAGTCTGAAAACAGAGACCCACCTCAGTCAGGTAGCCACTCATTGTGCTCGCCCTCTATTGGTTATTTCAAAGTTTTTTCTTTGCCCGTCAACCCCAAAAGCAAATGTTTAGATTTAACTTGCCCATCCTTTACTCTACACTAACAGAAGCACTGTCCATATAGATCCTCAGTCCTGGGTCAACATCAGCTCTGAGCTGGACTCAGCTGTGGTGAGGTCAGTAGATCAATAGTAAGACCCCCTCCCCATTTGTAAATCATTCTCTTCTCCAAAATATACTGAAGATTTAGGCCCTTCATTTGCTTTAACAGAGCCTCCAAAATCTGTATATATTGAATTGTGTCATTGAACTTTTAATAAATATGCCATCATATAACAACTTTGCTGGATATTCTACACAAAATACCCCGAAGCATGAACCAAACATCTCTGGAGCTCATCCTTGGCCCGGAGCCGCTCTTGTTGGGTTGAGTATTAACCTGTCTTCCTCTCCCGCTTGATGGACATCTCCAGGTGTTTGAGTGGCTCAGGGTGTGGCGGTCTCTTCAGTAAAGCCTGTTTCATTGTTGTGTTCTAGATAGAAACATTGTCTTGTAAGCACACGATAACAGGCCTTAGGCTGCAACAATCACACTGAGCTCATTTCCTCCTCATTGTGTTTGCTGATGATTTTTCGCCTGCCAAGTGCCAAACTATGGCACAGATTATTATTACCAACATGAAGCATTCATTTGTAGCAGCGTGTGTTCTTCGGCCAACATTTCACCACCATTAACTTCATTAAAAACCTCAATGGTACAAGTACAATGGTGTAAGCAATTAGTATCTCGTCTCAGGGCCAGCAACGCCGTTGGAAAATTGCCCTGTGTGATGATTCGTTATGAAATAGAGTGCAACTCTTTTTCCAAGTGAGGTGTTGTTTCTGAGTTTTGGCAGCGCACTTCAATCCGTCAAATAAATCTGTCAACAATGACTGTGCCTCTTTTATGAGGTCTGAGTTTCTTTCTTTCTTTTGTTTTGATCCTTCATTGTTGAGTTAATTCAGTACGATCTGATCATTCTGCCCCGATGTTTGCATTACAGTGTTGTTGTTAAAGGCAGGGTTGGTCATTTCCTCCAGATCCACTTTTTAAGATGTTGGTTGAAATTGTCTTTAGGTCCTGACAGAAATTAATAACTCATGTTCTCTAAAAAAGGAACAAAGAAAATCCATCATCTGTAGCAGTTGTAAGCCTGTAAAAACTTCGACCAATGTCTGACACGAGGTACCAATCTGATGAACCAATCACAGCCTCCCTGTCTCCCTGCTCGTTCTCTACCTCTTGCGTGCTCTAGCCCACACTCAAAGCACGTCACTGATGACGGAGTTTACACTGTGAGTTTACTTACCGCTGAATGAGACATGAGACGACGTAGTTTCTACACAATGCAAGTGATGAGCTGAGGTCCGCTTCTGGAGCAACGGCGCTCGTGCATGTAAGTGAGGGGCGTGGCTTTAGAGGGAGCACAGAGGGGAGGGGGTGGGTGTAGACGGAGCACTGAGGGGATGCTACTTTCAAAATCATGCTAGTTTTCCAAATTACCAACCCTGCCTTTAAAGGGTATAAAAAATGTAATTCCTTCAACACAACAATGATTTCTTTTTATTGTGGCTACCTTGAAATATAATTAAAACAAAATGTATTTTCCCCAGCTACAGTCTTCCCAAACCATTTAATAAAACCTTTCACAGATATTGCAAACTTAGAAAATGTTCAATTTCTGCACCAAGCATTAAAAACCTTACGTTTAAACAAAGTTCAGAGTGTTAAAGAATATCTCTTTATCACTACTGGCAATTAAATGAATCCGACTCAGGGGGATGCAACTTTTCATGAACTATGCACCCATAATGTTGCAAAGACTACAACATTAAGAGCAGGTTATAATGATTAATAGGAAAAACTGTCAAAAGGGTATTCATCATTTAAAGGACTCCTTTGAATTAACTTCAAGTGGGGACACACAAACTGTGATGTGGTGTTAATCTACCAAATGTGGTTGTGCTAATATTTAGCCATATCAGCATTTCTTTTACAGCCAACAAATAATGATCACATATGAAGTCTGGACATCAGGCCTGCTCCGACTCCAGGCATATTAAAGATTCATGCACGCCTGTGGGACATAAAAGCTCTGTGAGGTGGTTTGTCATTACTAATCTAAGAATTCTGGGAAACCTTAAGTGGGGCAAATGTACCTCATGTAATCCCTGGATTAGCATAGCAACCAGCTAATGGCCAAGAATGGACCCCGTTCTTTCAGGTTTTGTGTCCATTTAACCTGAGGCGACATGGTGGGTGGACTGGTTAGAGGGAGGGGAGGACTTAGACCACCAGCTGCTACATGGTGGTTTTAGAGGAGGTGGAGGGCAACGACTTCAGGTTGAGACTTGTCCCTACTGAATGCTATTGTTAGCGACAACAGGAAAACGATCGAGCAAACATTTGTAGAACTGTGTGAGATCAGTGTAAGTGCAACTCAGACTGAAGCAGATTAGCTTCAAGATGTTTGATTGTGAAACAAGACGCTCATTTTCAGATATTGTTGGTCAACGTCATCCTATATTTTTGGTTTTAAGTCATTGTTAGCTTAAGTCAAGATGTTTAATTGTAAGGCATTGTCGGTCAGCTTCCCAAAATGTTTTTCGTGTGATGCATCGTCAACCAATGACGCAAGATGTTAAATTGTAAAACATGGATGGCAAATGGCACCGGATGTTTTTATTGTAAGACGTTGTTGGCTAACGTCAAATGCTGTTTTAATTACAAGACGTTGTTGACTTATGTAACAAGAAAAGCGTTTTATTGTATGAAATTGTTGGTCAACAGCACCTGATGTAGAGACGTTGTTGGCTAACGTCCCAAGATGTTTAATTGTAAGACTTCTTTAAAAATTGTTCAATTGTACGATATGGTTGACAAACTTCCCAAGACTTCTTTTAGTGATGCAATCACGAAGGCATTGTTGACCAATTAAAAAGAAAATTATTGGATGAAATTGTTGAGCAACATCAGCCAAAGGTTTTATTGTAAGAAATTGTCGGCTGCCTTTAAAAACATTTTTAATTGTAGGACACAACTAACGTATATTTCTTTGTGACACATCGATGATCAACGTCACAAGATGTTAAATTGTAAGACATTGTTGGTGAACACCAAGATCGTGGTGCTAAGAACTAGATTTGATAGAATCCGTCCTGAAAGTTCATAGTTTGTGTTTTTGTGCAAATCATAATTAGACTGAAAGTTTGTGTGTGCAGCTTTGGCATACAAATCATTTATTTTACATAAAATCCTTATGAAATTTTATAACTCTACAATTTATTACCCATTAAGATATGGCTTCTCGAGGTTTCTAAGATGTCACTGATTGAAATATTGTGTAATTTGTCATGGCGTCTCATGGCTAGACTAAATGACTGCTTTTAATGTGTATGGTTTTGTAACCACTCGTTGCCCCGTTGCTAAGTTTATAGCAGTTTGCCCGACTTGTTTTCATTTCATCATGCCATTTGTTGAGTGAACTACACTGTTACCGAACTGTGCTGTAACAATTTCTGACATAAACATGTTAAATTGGCACAATTACCTCGCAGTAACAAAGTCTAACTAATGTGTTAAGTTATGAAAAGCTAAGTCTCCCTTTCAAATGTTCCCCAATCTGTCCGTCAGTCTCTCTCGATAAAGAAAGTGTGTAAATATATTACTGTTTCAAAACTAATTGTGCATTACATACAGAAGTGATGAGACAACTGCAGGCAAAATCCTTGGTCAGACTTGGACCAAGAAGCTGGTATCTGGCTCTACAGGCCCAGAAAACTCGAATAATTTGCCTCTCAAGTTTTCTCACTTGAGTCATCAAACCCTCTTCAGGGTTTTCATCACCAATAACCACACTGATCTCTTTGCATTCACACAAAACCAACAGAAAAAAAAGGAATATGACAGTTGGATCATAGCTGTCCACAAACGATGCCTCAAGGCTTGAAGTGTGAGTTCGACCGAGCGTTAAATGTCAGACGGGGAGCTTCCAGGGAACGCTTGTTGGCAGGACAAAGTGGAAACCAAGCTCCATGTGAGTGTGGAAAGGGAAAGGACGTTCGGTTTGTACTCTGCAGTTTGTGGATGACTCTGTGTTTCTCTCAGATTTCATGCAAGACAGTCCCGAAACACCAGAAACAGAACCTGCAGGCTGTATTTTAGTCGGGTGATTATTTATGTACCTGCCATAATTTTAATCCAAGCTCGTCGGGTACCAAAACCTCCCACATCTCCCCCAAAACCAGATGGAACAAGGCAGAGAAACCACAAAAAAAGCAGCAGACTCTCCAGATTCTCCCTTTTTCAGTTATGAATGCACCATATGCTGTGCAAAATTATACTTGTGAATCTAAAAGATGAAGTTTTGTTTGTGAGAAGCTTTATGACAATAAACACAGCAATCCGACTTTAAGTCCTCAATCAATCTTATCGGGTAGTTCGCTGGATTTGCATGATAAAAACAATCAAATTTGTGGTTTTGAAGCATGATTGCTCGTGGTATCCTGCACCAACTGCTTTTCACAGCTAATGCTAATGCATTATCCACATCTACATGAGCAGCATCACACACAGGCTTCAGAATCTATTAGTACTATATTCTTATTGAAAAAAGGGAAATCTCAAGCACCGTAATGTTACTCCATCAGCTTATCCTGTTTCAGCAAAGCAACGCTGTGCACTGAAAATACAGCATCGCTGACAGAGAGAGCCTAATCCAGTGATTGGTTTTACCTTATCACACAACTTAAGGAGTGTACACTTCTAAGCTGACGGATTGAACCTCTGTTCGATACAGGTTTGCAAAACTGAATCTGTTGAGCCTCCAAGATTTGATATGGGTATTTAAAGCTCTGCGCGGCATTAACCGCGGAGCACAACAAATAGCCTGCCTTTTAACAGGGCTGGGGAATCCCGGGGCCAGTTGGGATGCAAATTGAAATGATCCAAGAGTGGATTGAGGAGGTGAGGGTGGGCTCGAGCGGGGCTGCCGAGGGTGGATGTGGGAGTGGCGAGGAGAGAGGGCTGCAGGGATGTGGGAATGAGACGAGGTGGTGTGAGGCTTGTGGTGAGGGCTGTTGAGGTTCTGAGGAGTTAGCTGTGATTAGCCTCAAAGACTAACTTATGACTGTAGTGACAACTGTATAACAAAGAGCAGAGAGCGAGCACAGCCACCATGATGCCCCCCCCCCCGCCCATGCATTTTCTGTGACAGCCATTTGGTCAGCAAACAGAGGATCACTGCTCAGCCCTGCTCTGTTTATGTGAGTGTTTGTGCTGCTGTGTTCGCATTGACTGTCAACAGTTCAAGAGGAGATGCTTTATGTTCCAGTTAAACATTCACAATGGGATTATTTCTCCTAGAAAGAATTCTTTTTTATGTTTTAACACATTTATTTGGATCAACATTGGCCAACAAAGCACTAGATACTACTGTTCCTGTGATCTACACATGCAAGCGAAACACTTAAACTGTTAAATTAATTATTAATCAATAATTTAAAAAGGTATCTATACAGCATCACTTTGACACTTCATTGTTACAGCAGGTTTAAGGTAAACTGTATGAACATTAAATAAAGTATTAATAATCACTTTAAATTTTAACTCAATGGGGGCGCCAGTGGCCTAGTGGTTAGTGTGCACGCCCCATGTGCTGAGGCTGTGGTCCTCCATGCAGGCGCCCCGGGGTTCTGGTCAATCCTGTGGCTCCTTTCCTGCATGTCGTTCCCCGCTCTCTCTCTCTCCCCTGATTTCTGACCCTATCCATTGTCCTATCTCTAAATAAAGCCCCCCCAAAAAACTTTAAAAAAATGACTTGACGCAGCCTTATTATTATAACCACAGTACTGCTACCGTGTACAGTAACTATGGGGGGGGGGGAAACAACCGAGAGGCTTCTGCATTTTTGATCATATAGTCGCTCCCTCCTAAACCGTGTCGAACGGGAGAAGGCAAAGCTGACAAGGACTCAGCTTCCTCCCTTCTCCCGTTGGCATTTAGAAAAAATGTAGAAAAGTTAGGTCGCTTGCAAAAGCCCCCTAAACCGCGTCAAATGGGAGAAAGGGAAGCTGAGATAATGCAGTAAAACATGTTTCTATGTGGAGTGGGGGTGTCATTCTGTGCTGTTAGTTATTGATTTGACTCTAAATAAATGTACTAAATGAAATCTCTAACAACATCTTCATGCCTCTGTACCTCATTTACACTTAAACAACCTCTGAGTAGCTGCAATACAAATGTGAGTCATCACTACAGTTTGATGATTGGATGTAGACGGTGAAAATATCTCCTTAAAAACAGAGCAGATAAAAAAACAGCCCCATCTTTTCCCAATGACCAGCCTCAAATCAAAACCATCCGTCGGTGTTGCAGCTGTACGGTTTTGCTCCAGGCCTTTGTGATATGACAAACCGGCATAGAGACATCATTTCTCAGAATTATCACTGATCGTAAAATTGCTGTGACAGAGGATACTCGTGCTGCACGGACAGGCAGACGCTGAATTGAAAGCATGTTGGGCGAATGTTTGGGAGCGAGACCGACTTTGGTTTAAACGATACGTGATAATCAAAACCATGCCGAGTCCTTTTGGCCAGAAGGAACGACGGCATTGGAGCGATGGAACCGCGTTCAAATAAACGGTGTGTGCTTACTTCATTAGGTATACAGTCTGCAGAACCAGAACATCTGACACCACTAGAACAAATGGGATTATTTTGCTTCAAGAATTGCCATCATGTTGGCACCTACAGAGCGACGTCAACTCCTGCCAACACTCTCTGACTGTCGTTCAATGTAAACTTTCAGGCAGCCGTTTGAATCGCTGATGCTATCGTGCCAGTGTGAGGATGTGCCAGTGATGTCATCATACAGTATGTGCACACTCTCCCTGCTTACCTACACACACACACAGGCCTCGTTAATTTACTGTGCAGCGGCTACGTCTAATGATAGGAGAGTGTAACCTGTGTGCTTTTCATCATTGTAATTAAAAAGGGATAAATTAACAGTATAGACATGAAAAGAAGAAGCCTCCCCTCGCTGACCCTCTTAATCAAGCCTGGAATGATCCGCCTAACTGGGACTTAATTGCCTTCTGCTGTTTTCTTCCAGCAATAATTTGGTTTGTGTTGGCGATATACGCATGTGCCACTGTAGTATAAACCAAGCCCTGTTGGCCCATTAAAAGCGAAGGCACTCTGTTTTGGTGGGTGTAGATGGGAAAGAGGTTGGAGAGGGGGGGTGGGGGGGGGGCTGGAGATGGCAACGCACACAGGGTGACTCATGATCGGGAGTCCATGGAAGTCAATGTGAGACTATAAAGAAAGCAGCTTCCCTCTCCAGGGTGTGGTGAGGTTTAAGGGCTTTCACATACAACTTTAAAGAGCCCAAGTTTTAAATCCGAGGATATACTGTTAAATCACATGGGAGGCTTATTGTTTTCAAGGCTTCACATATAAGCGCCTTTAACCCTCTAAATGCCATTGAAACCAGCCCGATGTACGCTCATTATAGAGTATGAGCAATCATCGGCAGGGCAGGTGTGAGAGAAACGTCCGTGCAGTTCATGTTGCTCTACTATGTTTACAGTTTTCATATATCAGATTACACTCTCCCCCTCCCGTCTAAAGCATGTCCATATATGATCGAGCGTGCGTCTGTGTGACCACCAGCTCTCTGAAACCGCCCTGACATCACTGAGTGCTTTCTGCTGCGTGTGCAAAAGCGTCCAGCGGGGCCGAGATTGAGCCCTTTTCATTAATCTATCATCGGCTGCCACGGAGGCTGTCTGCAAGGCAACGCCAGGTTTGCGTCATGCAGGGAGCAAGATGAGAAGAAACAGGAAAATGGTTGCAAAAGAACTCTGACACGTTAGGCTAAAAAGTATTTGTTTGCCAAATGCATTAAGGTACGACTACAGTAAGAACCAAGCCTGCATGAAAATGATCGGAAGAAATGCAAAGGTTGTTGCAAAGTTGTTCTGACGTGATTTTTAAAAAGGTGTTTTTAGCCAAATGTGTTCAAATAAAGCTTCGATAAAAACAAAGTCTGGAGAAAGATCCACTTAGAGAGATCATTTATGATTGGGCTTTAAATCTTATTCAGTTTTTTTGACATCCAGATAAAGTTTGTTGGCTCAGAAGAAACCAAAGATGAGAAGAAATACAAAAATATTCTGAAATGGGTTTTTTTTTCCAAATTCTTAATTTGAGATATTTTCAGCCATATGCAATTTAAAAACAACAACAAAGAAAAGAACCGAGTGGCATTAAGATCCACTAAAGAGATGCATTTGGTGATAGGAGGTGGAATCCAGTTCTCTTTTGGAAAAGATTCAACATGTACAAAAAGTTACCGGGCTCAGAAGAAATCCAAGATGAGAGTGAAAAATGGTGGCAAGATTCTGACGTGCATTTTTAAAAGTGAATTCAAGAAAAATGCAACAAAAACACTGCAATAAGAACTCGGCTCGTATGAAGATCAGCCCTTAAAGAATATATATTTGCTGTTGAAAGGTATGAGCTAATGTTTTAAAGATCCATACAAAGCAGAAGCATATTGGTTTATTGTCGGAGTCTACAACATTGTCAATAAAAGCAGCATAAAAAAAAACACAGGAACACAAGACAGGAGGACAAAAAGCAGAACATAAAACAAAGTGAAATGTCTCAAATAGCACCAGGGTATTCGTATATTTGTCGCTATAATTAGTTCCTTATTTGACTTAAAGCTCCTCCTTCATTCTTCAAAAGTAGATCAATCAGCGAAGCTCTAAAATCTGCACAAAGTCAAATTTAACACCCCGAAACAGAAATAAAAATCTGAAGACTAAATCCTCTCGATGATTTTTTAAGATTCTTTTATTGCATTTTTTTAAATCACAAATATCATTTCAACAAAATGAATCCTTTTTTTATTTTCTTGTTCTTCATTGAAGCTCATCGTCCTCCCGTGTGCAGCGTGCTGCAGAGACAGTGTCAAGAAGTAAGATATGATTGTATCATCACATATCGATCGCAGCCCAGAGACCTGCGCCTTTGCCTGCTATTGATTCCTCAAAGCGGAGCACGAGGCCTGAAATTGGTCCTCGCAGTGAATCTCAGTGTTTTTATTTGTCAAGAAAACATTCATGCACTGCTCAGCCGTGTCAGGAGAGCCGCTCGTTCTGATGCTCGGTCTGCTCGTCTCCCTGAAGCCTCTGAAAAGGTTGTTCCATGTATTTATGTTTTACCTCATCTCATCGGGTTTCTTTGCTACGTACGAATTTGATGTGAATATTGTTGCAGTCTTGACAGCAGCATCTTTATTGGTACATTTTCTGAAAATAACAAGCACTAGATTCAGGTTTCATTTTTCATTATGTGCAAATTGAAGGCCGTGAGGACTAGAAATCATTGAAGGCTAAATAATTAGCCTTCTTTTCAATCCTGAACTGAAGCCTGTCCAGCTATTTGAGCAGCATATCTTTAAATCATCAACACACCAACGTTTTAGCAGACGATCCCTGAATGAATGAATGAATCAACAGTTCAGAAAGCTGAACACAAAGTCTGCGTTTATTCCTACATGATGGCAGTTTCTGCACAGCTGCCTTTTATCTGATGGGGCGAATGCTTTGGTGGCACGCTGCTCTGCCAGTGTGTGGCATGCATCTCAGGACATTTTATCGGAGTGGAAAATATCACTCCAGTGGAGAAATCTATCCGTCGAAAAGCTGAGCGGCTGCAGCGTTATTCTGACAGTCGACACGTCTTCACAGCACATCTTTACCGCCTTCAAAATAAATCTAACTTTAGTTCATTCAGAGAGTTTTAGGCCTTTATCTGTCAAATTCAGCCACATCATATTGACCTTTTTATTTAGATAAAATGATGAAAATATAAAGAACACTGATGTGCAGCTTGCAGTACAATTAGCACACACATGTTTTCTTATGTCAGATAAAAGAGCATCCTTCGTTTATCCCTCTTCCCTTAAAAACAAAACAGGACACAGTTTTTAAAAGCAGCATCTTCTGCGTAACGATGGAGCTCATCAGTTCAGCTCTTAGCAGAGCGTTAGCGCCATCCACACCCATAATCCCCTCCCCTACAGTAGCACGGCTAAAGTGCCTTCACTGCTGCTGATAATAGCTATTATTCCAAAGGAACAAACAAGCCACGCAGCATGACCCTGCTCGCTCTAATGAAGTCCCTAATTTAATATGCCACTGTGCTTTGGTGGCAATAGATTCAAAATCTAATCTGGGCCAAAACTGATTAGGCCTATTAAGTGGTAATGGAGCGAGGGGCACTTAGCATGCTCCGAGGTTAAGCACCTTTATCTGAGGCGTGGCTGCTCTTTTGTTGTCCTGTTGTTAAGCTGATTGCAAAACAGAGGCCATCTGTCTTCTTGTGTGGTCTTCAATTTTCACTCGGGATTCTTTGCATTTCTTCATTTGTAACGCAGATATGTTCACGTCCTCAGACCTCAGGCGTGCACTTTTTAGGAAGGAGGGTCTTTAAAATATTCAAGAAATGAAAATGTGAAGGAGACAGATTGGAGAAAGTTTTTACTAAAATGACAAAGCTGCTCTTTTTTTCTGTGGATTTTAAAGCCTCACACAGTTTGATTCTCTTTTTTGTCTGCAGCATAATCATTTGTGTCAGGTTGTGGACAAAAAGCCTTAAAGAGTGACGGATGAAACGTTCAGTCGATGCTGCTTATTTTAGTTAAAGTCCCTTTAAAGGATTTTAAAAACAATTACAAATGATGCTGGAATAAGAAATGCAGAAATCTCAATCTGTGATCGAAAATAAAAACGACTCTTTTTAAAATTAAATCCTCCAGTATAGATTCTAATCAGGATCTTTTTTTACGTTCTTTAACATTTTTAGGTAAGGGTGAAAATGTAGAAGAGACTGGACATCAGAGGAGAGAATTAAAAAACTGTCACTTTAAATTAAACCTTTTAATTATTACGGTTTCCATTTGAATCAACAGAGGATGTGTGTTGTGAAGTTTCCGATAGAGATGATGTGATGATGTGTGCTGCTTTAATAGTAGAAGAAGCCTCCTCCATCTTTTTGATGTGTCTAATCTGCCGACCATCGCAACCTGGGGACATTCCTCACCCGTGGATCTGTGTGTGTGTGTGTGTGTGTGTGTGTGTGTGTGTGTGTGTGCGTGTGCGTGTGTGTGTGTGTGTGTGTGTGTGTGTGTGTGTGTGTGTGCGTGTGTGCGCCAGCTGAGTGCACACCTCTGCCACGGCACGTCTCCCTCCGCGCGCTCCCAGAAGGCCCTGACACTTTTCTGGCGCGTATGAAGGATGGATCACGGAGCATAAAAAAAAGACAATGTCCTGCAGTGTTGGAAATTTATGGCCGGACGGCTCGAGCGCAGACCCATATGTTTAAAGGAGGGGAGACGGAGGCCATTTTTTTTTAAACTGCAATCAAATACGTCTCAATTAGGGCGTTTTTTTCTGCGCTTTAATTTGAAGGGCTCGAGACGGACAGCGTGCAGCAGGAGAGACGTCTCGAGACTCTGACGAGGTTTTATGTTGAGTGTTAGTGAACTTTTTACTCCTGTTAACTCTGGCCTTATTCTTCAACATGCCTTCTATATTATGAATTAATACAAATTTATTTTATTACGCAAAAAAGACAAAACGATTTTAAAATCAGAAGAAGAACCAGTTTCTGTTAAAGACATTAAAATCATTTAATTCACGAAATAATAAAGATGCAGTCAGCAGATAAAAGTGAAACCATAAACATCTTCATTCTTAAAACACCTTTTAAGTTTCTTTATCATGAATTCATTTAATTTAGGTTTGTCTATAAAAAGGCTTTACGTCACATCACCTTGACAACATGTTTTTTTTTTTTTATATCAAAATGTCTTGAATACGACTGTGTGTGTTTAAAGAGTCTAACTGAACATGACGGTGTGAAGGTGGGACAGGTCATCTAAAGCAGGTGTCAGACACCATCTACTGGCCGCTCGCGGTACTGCAGAGGAGAGCACTGACTAAAACATCAAGACTGTACCAGTGCGTCATGTGATTTAAAGACCTTCATTATATATAAAATAGGGACATGTCGAATTAAAATAGTTAATATTTTGTCTTCCTGTTTTAACAAACGCAGACAAATGGAGAGAAATGACGACTTGTATAAAATGTTGGACGGTTTAAAGACTGAAATCTTAAAAATGAAAGTGTCCTTTGCTTAAAATAAAATATTTTGCATACTGCTTTAATTATAAAACTATGGAAAATATGTAAATGGATAAATGGCAACAGTCAGCACTTTATTCAGATTCATTAGAAAACAATATTCTCAAATCGTAGAACTATTTAACCAGAAAAAGGAACTTTTAACTTTGTCAAAATCAAACAAAAACTGCAGAAATAGTTTGAGTAATTCTGCTCTGATCTCCGTCACTCCGTCCCCAGCCGCCTTCAGAGCAGCCTCCGCAGATCTCCGGGCTGAAGCAGAGACTCATGGAGCAGCTGAGCTCCATCCTGTGTGTGACTCCACCATGTGACCCCGCGGCCTGTCGCTCCAGATGGCCACTTCTCTGCCTGTCCATCCGTCTGTCTCTCTCCCTCTCTCTGCTCCGCCCTGCAGCTGAGCCCGGTGACAGCTCTCTGAACCTCGTCGCTAACCAGCACTGAAATACAGAGAGCAGCCCGGGCTGCGTACAGTTCAGTGAGGGGTCTGAGCCTGTTAATGGATGAGGTTTCACATGAAGTGAGTGACACTTAATATTCATTTTAATAATAAAACTTCTGACAAAATGTTTAAAAATTCAAATTTTGAAGCCAGAAAAATATCATGAAGTGTTTTTTTTCTCCTTTAAATTCTTTGGAAGAAAAGTCTCCGGAGCAGCAACACCAGACAAAAAATATTTATAACAATTTCAACTTTTTTGTATTTATTTTTAAAATGTAATCTTAATTTAACCATCGAGACCCTGAAGAGGAAAAACATTTTGTCGAGGTTGACCTGGCCGAAAAAGCAGATCTTTAAAAATGTAACAGATGATTTCAAACTGAGAAAAATCTGCAGTTTTACATCTTAAAGCAAAAACAACTGTGAGATGAAACACGCCATTTAAATAAACTAGTGCATGTAAAGAAAATTTAAATTGAGCACATGGAGGACCGATAACGTCTTCTTTGGATTCATCCTAAAATCTACATCATGTGAAGCAAACAGAAACAAAATGTTTGAGGTTAATGTTGATTGTAAAGGAAAGAATCAAGCTCGGGAACAAAGAGCCACTCGTAGGTTATCTTCACAGATGCCGCTTTGCCTGACCCTGCGTTGTAAGCCAACTCGTCCTCTCACAGAAGGAGGGAGAGTTTGCAGACTTCAGGTGGGCGTCGCCCCTCCTCAGGACCGCACAGACCACGCCTCCGACATGGAGGATCTCCTCCGAGAAGCGTTTTTATCGTTTCTGGACTTAAGTGTAGGCCACTTAACTATCTAAGCTTTGGTAGTGATCATCCCATTTATCTGGGATTATTGCAGTGAATTTACTGTTTGGTCTTCTTCCAGGCCCTAAAATGTCAAGTCCAAAGTCATGTATGCAGTAGCTTTATTCAGTAAGACCTCCGCAGATCCGTCCAAAGCTGGTAGCAGTTGATCTTTGGATAGAGCATGAAATAAATAAATCCTCTTTAGCAGATCAATATTCATCCTATTTAATGCTGGATGTGAAACTGCTGGATTTGAGGTGGTAATGCTGATGTACAGCTAATCGTTGGAAAATAAGCAGCGGGGCTTTGCGATTCCTCCAGCAGATAGTTTAAATAGGAAGAGGGATGAGCAAATGCCGATTGTTTAGTCTGTGAAAAAAACCGGCGAGTGATTACTTGTAATTTATACCTTCCGATTAATATGCACGGCGCGCGCCGAGGAGTGGGAGTGTGAGGACTCGTGTTGATGAGTGTGTTATTGAAGCTGGTGACACATTTCCTGCTGCAGTTTCCCAGTATTGACATTCATGATATTAGTTTCTTGTACAAACGGAAAGAGGGGAAGTGAATCGATACAACAGAGGGATGGGAAGTTTCATTTTTGTGAGTTTTGCTGGATAGAGAACACGCAAGGGGTCATGACCTCTGGCTGGATCTGATTCTGGCATGAAGGAGGACTAGGCTCCTCCTCTGTGTGTAAATTCACTCTGTGGCTGCCTGCAGCTTTAAAGCACCTGTGACAGACTGTGACAGTTGAGAGCCCTGCAGACTCTCCGCACAGTCGTGACTGATAAGTTCGCTGTAGTTTAAGGGCCGGTTCCCATCGCATAAAATACATTACAGCATCAGGAAGTTGAGCGGTGTAATTTATGGCTGAACTCTCTGTTCCCTGTGGTGACATGCCCCGCCCACACAGCCCCTCCGTCTAATGATTTACTCCACTTGTAGCTACTAGAAGTCGAGGGGCTGAAGTCTGCATACCGACTCAGTACAGTCCTCCGTCTAACGTGTGCAGCTCGCTTTGATAAATCGTCCCAAGATGTGTCCTAATTCCTGCAAAAAAATAAGGAAATACTTTGAAAAAAAAACTGGACGTCCATTGCCAAGCTTCTTTTTTTATTATGAAAAATTAAAACCTCTGCGTCTTCACAGCCTTCACAGGGATAAAAAGGATTTAAACTTTTTCCCTTTTAATAATAAAAAGCCAAAAGAGTTTTTTTTCTTATATTAAAGGAGCGCTTTCATCTCTTCTTTTTTTCCCTCTCATGCCAGGAATGTTTTCCACAAATACTTACAGTATCACGAGAGTCCAACAGGATAGAAACAGAAGTTGCATAAATATTTCTTTTTTTGGCGATCTTTCTCCACACATCTTAAAATAATTCAACATGTTAGATCCAAGCTTTTGTTTTTATGTTTCCTGAGTTAGCAGTTGGTGTAGCCATAAATCACGACTGAGACATGATTAGAAATTAGCCCAGAACATTAAAGTACGAGGGGATTAATGAGGCCATCCTGGGATTAGGAAGATGACCCAGCACCAACATGGCTATAGCAGACGTGAATACACAAACTGTAAATCATGAAACACACACACACACACGCACGCACGCACGCACGCACGCACGCACGCACACACACACACACACACACACACACACACACACAAACACGCACGCACGCACGCACGCACACACACACACACACACACACACACACACACACACACACACACACACACACAAACACGCACGCACGCACACACACACACACACACACACACACACACCTGTTTCATGTGGACACGACCTCACAGCAGAATAGAACAATACATGATGTTGTTGGTTTGAGAAGAACAACCTTTCACAGTATTTTTTTTAAGAGAGTCAGCACTTTCTGCATCTATACAAATAAAACAATGATGATAATTTTATGAATATTTAGTCATTTTTAATTTGGGTGTCCATGGAGGGGTTACTGGGGATATGTATTTATAGAATTAAAGGGGCAGGTAACTGAAACTGTTGTGTTTGTCGGTGCAAAGGGGACGATGCTGGGAGAGAGAATCGGCCTCAGTAAAGCTGCCGAGCCGGGATGTTTACCAAGGATTTTTGGCTCACAAAGCTGAAGAGCTGCGAGGGGGGAAAAAAGAAGAAGAAAGGAAAGACGAAAGAGGAAGAAGACGAAGTAAGAAAAAAAGAAGAAGAAGAAGATATTTGGCATTTCTGACTTTTCCTCGACAAACACCCCAGGGTCTAAGAGTCTCATTTAAATAAACAAAAACCAAAGAGGAGCTGGATCAATTTGTGGACAATAAGCTTTGCCTCGGGGCCCCGTGCTCTGACGAGCTTCAAATGTGGCGCCGGACTGTGTCTCGCTGAGTCAGGGCTACAAATCCCATCCTTCAACAAGTTGTTGTGAGGCAACGTTCACAGGCTTCACTGGTGGCCTCGCACGCCTCTGCACAACTTTGAAGTCAGAGGAAGCAGACGCAAAAAAAAAGAAGAAAAATCTCCACGTTCAAAATGGCCGCTTGCCACAAAAGGGTGTAGCAGAGCTCGGCTGCGGGGAGAGGAGCTTAAACTGAAAGCACCACCTGGACCAGATGCAGGATTCAGTAAGCTCCTGAAGCTGCACCGTCAGGTTCAGGTCTCTTCAAGACCACTATGAATGTCGTGACTGTTCAGAGACAAAAGAGGCCGTTTATTAAGTTTCACTAAGGTGGTGTAATCTCTGACTGCATGAGCACAGTCCAGCCAGTGATCTTCATCCCCTGTAGTTACCACATATGACCAGCAGAGGGAGACAGCAGCCCTAAGAAGCCCTGCAGGATCAGAATCAGGAGTTTTAAAAATGTCCACAAAGATTGCAATAAATCATTATTTCAGTTAAATATTTTTACAGTGTTCCTGATGCACGTGAGAAGAACTGTTTCTGTTCCTGAAGATGGAAATTATATTGTAAAAAAGCTGCTGTGGTGTTCAATTCTCTCCAGAGCATGTGAGCCGAAAAACAAACAAAACAACAGGCAAACAAACACCTGTCTAGTCCTGCACGGGGAATTAACATAAACAGCTGAGCCCAGTATGTATGAGTTTTATTGAACAGACAGAGTTATCATTTATACATGTTCAGAATGATCATCTAAATGATCTGTTTGGATTTTTGCACACGTAAACATTGGTTTTCATGCACTGTGCAGAATCTTGCAGGTCAAAGATAACTCTGAATAGAACTTTCTGAACTGTGCAGGGACCAGTGGTCGGCTGTTATGTGTCTGCAGGACCACTAGAGACTGAACTACGCCCACCTAACAATCTTTTTCTTTTTCTTTTAAACCCCAAAAAAAGGATTCTTACACCGGCACAAACCACATTATATAAAGATTAAGCATGCACATACGACAATGTAGCTGAGCCTTTTCTTGTTCTGTTTATTTATTTATGTGATGTTTGGCTCTTATTGTTCATACACTGTCAGCGTCCTTTATTCTAATGCAACAGCTTGCAGGTTCAAAAATCCTCTGGTCGATATCGGCTGCATGACCTGCACCGATTGTTGGAGGTTTACACGGCTGCTAATGAGCTCGTTTGTAGCTTTGTGACACACAAAAGCTGCAAAGCACAAAAACCCGGATATGTCAGAAGACCAGGAGCAACTTGTGTTATACATGAAGATGATCAGATCAAGATAAACTGAGACATTTGCCCCGGGCGCTGCAGCCAGGTAAAGACAAAATTCAACATTAAACACTATTAAATAATGTCCTGAATTAAATTAAGAGAATTGACATCAGGATCTTAAAATACCAGACCAAAACCACAAAGAGAAATGATGAAGTAGTGCAGTGTCTCTCCTGCTTTATTTAGGGCTCTGGACCTCTGAGCAGAGGGCAGCAGCTCGTACTCTGTATGTAGATCCTGGGATGGGTCTCTGACGGTCTCACTACCGAGCCTTAGAGCAGCCTGTTTGAAAATAGTCTGCAGAGATGTGCAGTGTTTACCTCCCATCATTTTCCATGAGCACGTCTTTTTCTTCTTCTTGTAAATTTACAGCAGATTGATGTGCGAGCAAACTGCACGCAAAACACCGAGCTGAGAATTTCACATGGGGTGGGGTCTGACTCTACTTTTACTGGCAGTGATACGTAAAGGAGGAGGTGCTGGCTGTGTTTATTATCAATGACTGTAGATTGTGGTGCTTTAAGGTAACAAGAGGAACTACTCTGAAACAACAGTAAGATACTATGATTCCAAACCAACGTGATGAATGTGCACGACTGTTTTCCTTTCATTAAACCTGCTGTTTGTTTGTAGCTACAGGGAGGAAAGTCAAATACAGAGGCAGCAGAAAATATGATGGGATGATTTTAAAAAGCAACAGTGTCAGCCTGAAACAAGGGGGAATAATGCAAACATTGTAAAAAGTAAGTGAAGCACATTTTCTCTTCTTATTATTTAAACCCTCAAACAGACACACGTTGCCTTCTTTAGGTTTCACTGCATGTCTTCATCATATTTCTCCAAAACGTTCCCCCAGTTTGAACGTCAGAGCTGGCCCCTCTGCATCTTATCTCCCCTTCATTGTTCAGCTGGGGGGTCACACAGGGTCTCTGACAGTCTGTTAGACACACACACACACACACACACACACTCCACAGCCCGGCCCCCTGAACCTTATCGAGACACAGCTGACACTTCCACAATGTATGACTGTCCATAAAAGGTTAAAGACCTCAAATCAAACCGGGGCCTGATACTGTGAGAAATATGACATCACTGCCGAGGAGGGACAGAGAAGTGCGATACCACCACCACCACCACCACCACCACCACCACCACCGCCGCCGCCGCTGTCCATCTGCTGTCAGGAACGCTGTAAAAATGCCACTTTTAGCTTATCAAGGGAGTGAATTAATGACAGTCTCTGGCTTCAGCGTGGATTTGGCTGCAGGAATACATCAACAGAAACAACAGATTCAGCAGGAAGGATAAACAGACATTTTCTCAGCCCTGAGAAACCACAGAGAGAGAGAGAGAGAGAGAGAGAGAGAGAGAGAGAGAGAGAGAGAGAGAGAGAGAGAGAGAGAGAGAGAGAGAGAGAGAGAGAGAGAGAGACAGAAATGATAGGATTGCAGTGTTCATGATTTCAAACACAAGAAAAGCTATAAAGGGGAAGTAGAAAACATTAGGTAACAGTTTTTGCATCAGTCTTGGAAAACCTAAAGTTGCTGGTGACTTTTTGATTTTGCAGAGAATTTTTGTTTTTTAAATCCTGAAGAGCCGTCAGAGTTGCTGTTTTCATTCCTCTTAAACCTTCATGCCTTCGTGCACCTTCATCAGAAGCCACATGCCCACACGTTGTCCTCCAATAAACAGATACACATCAAGATTTAAAGTGAAGTTTTATTCTCTAAAGATCTGAGAACTTTTAGCAGAAAAAAATTCTCCAGAAACGACGGAGAATTTGAAGTTTATTTAAAAACACTCTTTGCAAAAGTCAGAAATAAAGCTGCAGAGAACAAATATCTTTATCATTGACGATCAAACTGCTGACTTTTCACAGCTCATTGTTTCATATTTTAGTCTATAAAATATCAAACACTCGTAGAAAACAAGTCATTGGATGTTTCAGCGGCCCCCGCCTCAGCATGTGTGAGAGCATGTTGATCTGTGGTTTACAACGGGACTAAGCACTTGATTTCTCTCCTCTGTTCATGTCACAAAAGACGAAGAAAGGCAGGAAATCTCCATATTCCAGCAGCATTTATTTGACATGTTGCCGTGTAAAAATCTGTTTTTGGACTTTTTTCCTTAAAGTTTATATTTCACTGCTTTTTGAATCAAAAACACTCTTTGCAAAGGTTAAAAACAAAGCTGCAGAGAATGATTATCTTTTTTATTGACGATCAGTCTGCTGACTTCTCACAGCTCATTGCTTCAATATTTGAATCTATTTTAGAGAACCCTGTACTCCCTGTGGAGGTCGGCTACAGAGGCTGAAAGGGATGGGCGTCTGAGGACAGGCCCTCCGACAAGCCGTCAGTTGGCTGTCAGAGGCTGCAGAGCGAAGCAGCAATTGGCTCTGGCTGAAAAGAAAGGATCCCAACTGGGCTGCAAGATGACCATCAGCCACGGGCCTATCAATGAAACATCAAGGAAGGAGGGTGCCCACCTGATGACCCCAATCAAATGATTACCCCTACCCCCCATTCAAGACACCAAGACTTGATTAAGTGCCGATTACTGTGAGAGGGATCGATTCAAAGATACTGCGGTAAACTTTGGCTTAAAGAACCACACTGACTTGGAGGAAATAGAGAAATGACTTTAAGGGTTCTCCTTTCATCATTTTCACGCAGGCGGATGGCTGCTCTTCTGATAGCCTCCAACCTTTCAGAAGAATCATTTTAAACTGAGCCTAATTTAGATCGCTTTACGAATTTCATACCGTTAAATAATGAGTTTATTCTCGTAAATTTAGAAAACACATTTTGTTTAACGTGGCCCAAACACTCCGTCGTACTCCTGTACAGAAAGGACGAGAGGATTTCACTCAGACAAATCTTTACTAAATGAAAGTGCATTAACAAAACATAACAAGTCGACACACCACATTTAAAACCCTGAGGGACGTATCGTGTCTTTTATTCTTTCCTTTTTTATTTAGGCCTTCATTTTTAAACTCCGTAACAGATGTGATTTAAAATGAAGCGAAGTACAATACTTAAAACAAAACCTACTTAAGTAAAATCAAACTACAGGTTTTCTTACAAAGTACAAAAACGACTCAATGACAGTAAATGTAATTCACTACTTTCCGCCTCTGATTATTACTTACCAAAGGAGTCACAAATTATTTCTCATGATCTGCAAACGCTGCTCTTGAAGTTCTTCGACTCCTCCGACACTCAGCTGTCATTTTATTTCAAGTCAAGCTTTATTGATAAAGCACATCGCAGGGCGACACGACGAGCTGTGTAAAAACATTCACAACACTTTCCTAGAAGTGATTCCTTCACGTTTCTTCTCAACTCAAAGAGCTGAATGTGTTTTTAATGTGTCGACTTCCTGTCTTTAAAACATTCCTTGTCGTTGCATTTCCATCATTTCTGCATGGGGAGGTTCGACACGCTCTTCAGATGGTATAAATGAACGAATTGCGACTCTTAATTTCTTTGATCCGGCGGCTTCCTGAAATGGCCGGCTTAAATATTGTTCTGCTGTTCTCCGTCTTCCCACAGGAGACTTTCCATCCCGGCCCAGACACTGAACGAGCTGGTGTAAGCCCCTCTAAGTCACTCTTAGCTCCACCGCCTCAGCTCGTGTAAGCCAATTCATGCTGAATAAGACCATGTTAATCTGGGGTTTACAACGGGACTAAGCAACTTGATTTCTCTCCTCTGTTAACCTGAAAATGCTGCTGCCGCCAACTGGACTCATGGCTGCAGAGTTTGTGTTGTTACTGTTCCCGAAGCAATGTGTTCATGTTTTCATCTCGACTTCTCTGGTTGCTTCTAGTCGCTCAAAAACACACACACACACACACACACACACACACACACACACACACACACACACACACACACACACACACACACTTTGTGCAACAAAGGATGGATCATTGGAGCCTTTTTATGCTCTCAAAAGAAAATAAATACCATTGCATTCAGATATTAGTTTTTTTGCAGCTTCCATAACAATGGCACTACATTATATTTACATTTCCTGATGTCTACATTTCAATCAGGGCAGACTGAAGTAAGAGTTTACAATTATTTATTTAAAACTTTGTGAAAAGATAAATGTGCAAAGTCTTTGGCGATTAGACTCCGCCATGATGACTTCATGCACTCAGAGGGGTAGCGAGGCCCCCCCCCCCGTGGAGTCTAGACCCTGGTGGTGGTGGATGTGATGAGGAGTGAGTTTCCAAGGCTGTATCTGAACTCTGCTGAGCAGGAATGGAGGTTATTACTGCTGCTGTGCAGGAAGTGACGATTCAGTCGTCCAATCAACGGACTGCAGTGTGTCTAGCTCCTCCCATCGGTATCCAACCTCTGGCTATAGTCCAGAAACCAATAGGTGACATCACTGTGGATTGATCTACCTATTTTATACAGACTGTGAGAACAACAACTTTTAACAAATCTTCTTAAAGTGACGGCGTGTACAGAGCAACAGATACATGAATACACACTGGCAGACGTGTTTTAAAAACGGTTATAATTCAGGTCATAACTCGGGTATGTGGTGAAAACGTTTCTGAAGTTAATCCCTAATAAATGTTAACAGGTCTGTCCCAGAGGTGGTCATAACAAAGTTTAGTGTAAGCGGTGCTTTCTTGTAGACCAGGAAGGAGTTGATGCTACTCTGGAACCGGTGCTTCTGGCCAAGAGTCAGTTCTTTGGCTGTCGAAACACAAAGAACTGGTGCTAGCTTAGGCACCGGATCCAAACCAGAGTCCAGAAACTGAGACGTATCAGAAGACAAGGACAGGGAACAATTAGTTCTTACTTTGCCCAGACTTTGTGGATCTTGAGTTGCCAACATCGGCCTAAAATCTGTGCTAATAATCAGTATTTATCAGGCTTAGTTTCTCATGTTCATGACAAAGCTACAGCTCCGATAGATAACACGGTTTTTGCGTTGCGTCAAAGCAACTTTTTTAGTCTGTAATATCAGCTTTACAGTTTCTCCAACTTTCTTTATGGGTCGTCTTCTTCGGCAGCGTGACCCGGGAGTTTGAGGTCGATTAAAACCTGTCATCGGGACTTCTCAGATTCAGGCTTTGTGGTGTTTGTCGCTCTGGGAGACGGGAGTTATCAGCAACTGTCTACACGTTGTGATGTATGGCACGACAGTCTTGTAGAGAAAATGTCCACACCAGTAGATGCTGTGGTAATGATCATTGTAAGCCCCCCCCCCCCCCCAATGCAAAGCAGGAACTGTAATGTGCCCACCTCCATCGAAATTAAATAATGTTTCTTTCTTCCTGTTTCAACCTTCATGCTTCTTCAGGTTGTGTGAACGTGTTCTTTCTTTTTCTCTTATTTATTAAATGTTTTTATTTAAACATCAAATTGTAGAAGCAGCTTCATTTGTGCAGCAATTTAGAGCAAGACAACTTTACCCAAACGGACAATTAAGTGTGTTGTATCTTATCGTACAGTATCGTTTTGTAGTTTCCTATCGTATCATTTTGTAGTTTCCTATCGTATTTTTTTGTTTTGTAGTTCTTATTGTATCATTTCTGCACTCAATTTCACTTCGTCTGTCTTGTCTACTCATCAATATAGTAAATAGTTTCAGATGATAACATGTCTACACTCCTGCACTTTAATATCAGTATCATTTATTGCACAGCTGTTCTGCTTATGTAAAGTTTACAAATTATCCCTGCACTAAAGTTCACTTCATTTGTCTTGCCTACTCCTCATTATAGTCAATAGTTTCAGATGATATATGTCTACACTCCTGCACTTTAATATAGGTATAATTGATTGCACAGCTCAGAATTTGCACAGCTCTGGACAGCTCTTTATATCAATACTGCTCTTTTAATACTGTTATCACTGTTTATTACACGTGTTCATCTACCTCCTGGAAAGTATGTTTACATTCAGCTAAACATGACTTACAAATGTTGCATCTAATTTTTAACATTCCAGACTAGTAGTAATGTTTAGTTAAATCCTGGATGTATATATTTCTTCTTATTCCTATTTTTTGTAATTTTTATATTCTAGTGCTTATTCACTTTGTATTTAATCTATCTATCTATCTATCATTTTGTAGTTTTTTTATCATTTAGTTTTGTAGTTTCCTATCGTATTTTTTTTCCGTAGTTTCTTATCGTATTTTATTGTATCGTATTGTTTTGTAGTTTAGTAATATTATCATTTTGTAGTTTCTTAAAGAATGGTTTAGTTTTGTGTAGTTTCCTAAAGAATCGTATCGTGCAGATTCCTTTTGTATCGTAAAGTATCGTAGTGTAACGTAATAAACACGTTTTGAAAGCTTGTACATTTTCTGTTTCTGATTTGACTTGAAAAATGTTTGTCGGTTGATTATTTGGAATAAATGCTTCAAGAAGGTGAAACATTCACAACAACTCTCTACTGTTGGAACCGCCTCTTACAGATGATTTTTAAAAGTGCAGCCTTCTTATCAAAGTTTCAGACATTATTCGGCTTTCTTTATATTCACACACAAAAATAATCCACACAAAGTGTCGGACATTACTCAAAGATATCTCCAGAAATGCCGTTATCGGAGGCCCGGTGTGGAGTACAGTCAGAGAACACCCGGCCTCCCGCTCCTTATCTCTGCTCTCTTCAGTGTGGACGAGTGTTTGGATGGAGGGAGATGGGGAGAGGGGGGGGTCCTGGTCGGGTGTGTGCTGTGTATGGGTGGGTACTGGAGCCTTTCGTGACTGGACATTGTCAAGTGGGGTCAGTGGCGGGGCCGGTGCGGGCTCAGGAGGAATGCAGTCGTCTTATCAGTTGTAAAGGAGCAGAGAGGCTCTGAAAGAAAAGCAAATGTCTCTGTAGGAAGACACAGGCGGGTCCTCGGAGGCATACTTCTTTTCAGTTGGCAGATTTAAAGCAGCGGTGCAGACACCAAGCGACTCCGGCTGTCAAGGAAGCTGTGATTTAAGACATGTTTCCCCTTTTTTTATCCCCTCACCTCCCTTTCTACTAATATTTTGATAGATTTGGCAAAACATGCTGATAATGATGATTGTTCCACTGTCAAGACGGAAGCTACAGAAGCTTCAACGTGCGATTCTAAGCATCTTCCTACCACATAGCACAGAGGTAATGTAGGAGATAATGACTTGAAACGAGAACAATGACACATACGTTTAACGTGCATCACTTCTGTAATCCAACAAGCCTGCAGGGAATCATAAGCAGTTTGGAAAGACTTGTTTTAACTTGGATTTAGCTGGTGTTAGGGTTATGTATAATTAGGAATGTGACAACAGTCCAGTTCGCCAGCCAATCACAAGGCTGACATATAGAGACAACCAGCCACACTCACATTCACACCTACGGGTAATTTAAAGTCACCAGTGAACCTAACCAGCATGTCTTTGGACTGTGAGAGGAAGCTGGAGTACCCGGAGAGAACCCACACATGCACGGGGAGAACATGCAAACTCCACACCGAGAGGCTCCTGTCAGACGGGGATTCAAACCAGGAACCTCCTCGCTGTGAGGAAACGGTGCTAACCACTGAACCA
Source organism: Tautogolabrus adspersus (assembly GCA_020745685.1). Taxonomy (NCBI): domain Eukaryota; kingdom Metazoa; phylum Chordata; class Actinopteri; order Labriformes; family Labridae; genus Tautogolabrus; species Tautogolabrus adspersus. The sequence goes on along the minus strand of CM036540.1, from coordinate 32,279,973 downwards.
CCATGCAGCCCAAAAACAATTTGATTTAATCAGATGTACAGACTTTAAACAGGGATTTCACTTTATATTCTAACGTTTAATAGAGGAATAAGTAACCGGTTTATTGAGAAAATAATCAGCAAATGTGTTCCTCTTTGTAAAGAGAACGTCAAATGCAGCCATCATTTTCTGTCAATTTGAGAAAGTCAAATTAAGTGGAACTGATATCTAAACCTTAATACTTTAGTGAAACTGTTTGAGCCTCTTCTTCATAATATGATGCCGCTGTGCAGATGCCAGATTACAGCCAGAGCGCTCATCCAGATCCACAAATCACAAACAAAACTTGGAAGAAAGCCCACGCAGTTGACACTGAGCTTGCGCCCTCGAACTAGAAAGTTTTCTTATTTCCATGAAAAATTCTGCAGGCTTTTCTATCAGCTGTGAGGTTGCCTTTCTCTCTAAGGCCATTTCTCATCCCATAATCCCTTGCTCTGTCTCCTCCTTGGCAGGCCTGGCCAATCAAAGACCTTAAAGAGGTGAGTGATAGGGGGTAGGATGAACCAATTACCGTGGCGACGACTGAAGCCCTCCCTACAAACAGCCGAGTCACTAAGTCGCAGACTTGTTGCTCAGCGGGAAGCGAGTGCTGCTGGATTAGCGCTGAAGCTAACAGGCACAAGGGCCAAAATAGTGGGGGGGAGAACTGACCTAAGAGGGGAGGGGGGCAAGTCCACCATGTGAACCTCATAAAAAAGACACCATGAGGAAGCCCCCTCTCACTGAACTGACCAGCAGCTCCTCTGTAAGGACGGGTGCTGTGACGCCGCTGGGTGTCATGACCCCGTCTCCATGGCGCTGAGAGGTTGACAAACCAAAAGTAAATCCTGCGGCTCACAGAGAGCAGACTTATACATATAGACCCAATCTGGTCTCTGCTTCAAAGTCATCTTCGGTGGAGTTAAACAGGCTATGTGTGGTCATATAGCGGAGTCTATGACAAACAAGCGTGTTTCTTTTATAGCACCAGTACCAGCTGAATTTATACTGGACTAACTGGGAGAGGAGGGCAGGTGCGGCTGCGAGTGTGCAGCAACAAAAGCAGGTCATCCCTTCCGGATGTTTTAATTGGATCCCCGTTGAGCTAAACAGACAAACACAAGGGGGGAAAAGTCAAACTGTGACAGAGCGGAAATAGTATCACAGGATGGGGGTGGAGGGCTTATGTTTCAGATCCAGTGTGATTGTTAGAGAAAAACATCTTTGGTACCAAATACGATTTACTCGACTTCATTTATCTGACGACTTTGGTGTGTAGCTCATTTGCATATTCAGTTGATTAGTTTGAAATATAAGCACAATACATCCGGGTGTTTTATCAAAGATTAGGTAACAGTCTGCAGAACTTGTACCATCACGTTACTGCATAACCTTAAAGTGGTTCTGTTTTCCTAACGTGAACTTTGACATTAGATTTATTTATGCTTTCAAGTCAACTATTTTAAATTGTGAATACGTGACGTTTGCCTGTAACAGAGCATGTCTAAGATGTGGTAATATGTCTTTGACACCGGCCAATCAAAAAAAGAGAAATCCAGCGATAATGTCGTTTTTTACAGCAGAGATTATCCTCCATAAGAAGCCTTTAGCCCAACGCAGTCTCTACATGCAACCAAAAATTGTATATTTACATTTATTCTAATATCAAAACTGACCCGAGCTTGTAGTCACCAACACTTACCTGAAGAAGTCATGTTGGGGTAGTTTCCCCCGCCCGTCCAATCGGGAGGATTTCAGCAGGGAAATGTTCTTGTGAGAATTTTCAACTTTCTGCACCAGTGACTCTGATGTCGGTGCATTAAATTGATTATGACTGTCATGTTTATGTTTTTATTTTGTTCTTGTTGTTTTTCTATATTTGGGTAGAAACATATAAAAGTATACAGAATTCAATTTGACCGAAACTCAGTAGACGTATGAGGTGGGTTTAAAATGCAAAGAGTGAGAGTCATACTTCCCGGGGTGGCTTTTTAATGCTTGAACGTGTGTCATCACAGCTGAATCCATCAAACTTTAACATTTTGTTGGATATAGTTTGAAACCTACAAAGGAGTATCACAAACTTTTCTTGAACGTCGTCTTAGAAACCTGTTGAACGTTTTCCACTGCCTTTCTGCCAGGGATCCTGAGCACTAGTCAAAGCATCCACTGTAAATGACAGTGACTCTCATTGGTGTGTGCACAACATTTCTCCTGCAATCAAGAAGAAACTGATTTTTTACTGCGATACCAATTTTTACGAGGTCGTTCTCTGACCTCAGGGCTTCTCGCCACTAACACACACAACAAATACTAAACCCTTATTGTAAGGTTTTTATTCTGCACTCATGTCATTTCTTCGTGACTGCACATAAACACACTTTATATTATATGCAACAAATGACTGAAGACAACCCACCAATCAGCATCCCTCTAAACAAAATGCCACCCAGCTGACCTCGGGACACAGAACATGTAAACACACGTGGGGTTGTTTATATTACACACACATTCTCACTCAGTCTCAGAACCATTGAAGAGATAAATAAGAGAGAGGAATGCTGATATACATGTTCTATATGTTCAAATTGACATGCAAAGAATTGCACAGATTGATTGTTTGCAACACAGCGGTCACGCTGCATGACGGAGAGCTGTCAGTCTTACTCGGGAAACCTGGCATGATTTTTGTTTCTTTTGGAAATACGACTTGTTGCAAATTTAAACACGGGAATTATTGAAAGCACGTATTCAGCTCAAAATGTTACCATGCAGAAGAACCTGTTCACAAAAACGTCCCCGTGAAATAGAGATGACAAAGATGACGAATCATCTTCCTCTGAAACACTGTGTGTTGTTCTTTAGTTGCAAAATATCTCCGGACACTTTCCATTATAAATGTAATGGATATAACATCAAGCTAATGCTTTAAACGCTTGCATACATTAAACTGCAACATCCCTGAATTTCAAAATGATTCATAGCATAGAAGTTGAAGCTCTGCGTCTGACGTGATCCTCCAGTGATTTAGAAAAGACCAAATGCTGAAATGTTTTTTTTTTCCACGGGCAAAGATTTTAAACAAAAACATCTGATTTAAACATTTTGTATATGCTCCAAAAGTGGCTCATAATTCTGAGGTGTGTTAGCATCATGCTGAGCCAGAAGCCCTGAGCGATGAGCTGCAGGAGCGCAGAGGTTTGGTCCTCTCTGCAGAGGCGAGCAGGGCCTCATCTGTGACTGAGTGGGTGCTAGAACGCCAAGCAGAGAAGTGACGGGTCACAGTAGAGGTTAACAAAATCAAGGCAGGGAATTTACGAGCGTCCGTGCTTCACAAGCGATGTCGCCAGCAGCGAGGGGGAGTGTAAAAGTCGAGGCTGGATGAGAGGATTATAGAGTGTGTGAGAGCATGTGTGCTTACGTATGTGTGTTTGTGTGGATTTGATAGCGGGATCCTCGCCTACTTTGCAAGCAATACATTGTGACAGAATCATGAGGGTCCTCTCCTTGGAGTGTGTGTTCACTTCACACACTGCTCGGACAGTTGCGCTCTGTAAACTGACTGAGAGCAGCTGGAGCAGAGACAGCGAGCACATTATTAGACACTGCAGGCACCATCAGATGTCAGTCTATCATGTCATTTTTGTCATATACAGTTTATCTACGACTCCATAGACTAAATATCCTCCTCATAATAAACATGTCAGGTCTGGAATGAAAACTATTACAGTCATGACCTAACAAACGCAAGAACCCCCGTGTTAAGGAGCTCCTGTAACAAAACCACAAACTGTACTCAGGGGCGTGTCCAGACTTTTTGGACTGAAGTGGCCCAACTGGGACTCTGACTTTAGTCTAACTTACAGAAATACATGAATTGAAAATGTTTTGGTCCTGACACCTTACCAGTTAGTTCATTGCAAGTAAGACAGAGTGCATTACTTTCATGCACCTGTCTTATGAAATAGACATTGATATGTAAAGAAGAACTACTAGCAGCCTTTGCAAAAAAATGACCAACAAGGCTCAACAAGACCAACAAGTCCCGCCTCTGACAGGGCAAATAGTCAGTCACAGTTTAGGGGTGGCACCTGGGTTGGCCAATCAGATTTCAAGGGGGGCCCATTCCACCCCTGGTCACCGCTCTGGACACACCCCTGACCTGTGAAACGACATACATCTCTGGCATGATGGACTCTGAGCTAAAGAGTAAGGTCCACCTGGCGTTTTTTTCCGGGCAGAAAAGCGCTCTGTGCGCTCAGGAGCGCTTACATGAACTGTTTGTGTGCAAAGAAGAAAAGAGCTGCACGTCCATTCTGTCTCCATGACAACAGCCCGTTGACAACGGCCGCTGTATGACCGACACTGCTCTGTTGCTGCATGTTTTATATTTTAGATAATTTTATTTCCCGATTAGACAAAACATCATACCTTTTGAAAGAGCACCGGTGACGTCAACAGCCCTTTCTAAAAAGTTGAAAGGAGCGACTGCACATAAAAAGGCGGAGCGCTCAGAAAAAATACGCTGGGTGCTGCACTTTCTCTCCAGGCCTCTCCTTACCCTAACCCTTAACTGCACACGGATGCTGATGAAACTGCCAGTTCCTGAGTTGCCTTTTTATTTATGCACAGCTAGAGACTGTTGGACGGGAGCAGGGGGTCTGCTGCAGTGATGGCGTTGAAGAAACAGACTTTTACATTAATGCTTTGTGTTATTGGATATATTCACACATTCTATGTAAGAGCAGAAAAGAGTCAAAGCAGCTTAATCATGGCTGCCTATGGGCCGCACTATTTAAACGTCATCCCCCCAGGTTCATTTATCCGCAGTGAATATTACCCGCTAAGTTTTTACATCTTAAACAGCTCACCCCGACTTCTTGCCCAATTTTCTCTTGGGGGTCTGGCATGAAAAAAATCACAAGAGCAAAGTGGCGATACCTTTCGGTGACCAGTGATATTCGGAGTCACCAATACTGTGCTGTTAACCTCTCACGTAAACTTGACACTTCATGCATATCGTATAATGTCATAATGTGTCATAACTCGACTTAAAATAATCTTTATTTAAGATAGTGCTGCTAAATAACGTGAGAAACACTTCACCGACACACTCACTGTACAGATAAGATTTGTCCGTGTTTGTGTAGGAAGGTTCTCAGCTCTCGTCCCCACTGACAGCCCCAGTTTTTCTGGAAGAGGTTTTACTCTGTGATAGTCTGGCAGACTCATGGTCTTCTCTCTCCGTACAGTGTATCAGGTTCTAGCTGCATGTGGTTTCAATTTGATCCCTCGCAAAAGTGCTTTCATTTCTCTTGATCAACGTCAAACAGCCCTAATGGTATTATTCTATGTGATATCAAAGTAACAACAGATGATGGAAGTGGTCGACTTCCAACCAAGTGCAAATCTGCGGGGTTGCTTGTATCTGGATGATACTGCAGCCAGTGCTGGCTCACTGACCGATTCCTCTCTGGCATCTTTTTTTTGTCTGCACTACATGTGAAGAAAATTCATCATTTTAACATAAAATAACACAGAGCGTTGGATTTCCCTCTTCTTATTTTCAGAGCTTCCCGCCAGCTTAGTGCACAGTAGGCATCAATCTGCCCGTCCATCTAACCAACTGCTGCGCTGATGGCTGGTCTAATTCAAGCAATACTTTGAGTTTCCAAAAAGCTGCGGGGGAGAGTCTGCGGCTGATGGCTCCACCCCGGGCTGATCACCATCCATCTTTCCTACTTCTCGGTCGCTCGCCGCCCCTCTGCTGAGCGCCGCCCCACTTGAGATCCATTCTAGGAGCATATTTGCCAGATGACAGCGTGCTCTGTGTACCATCCATTATGGCTAAGGCAGACACATTGTCATCAGGAGCCTCTCATGCTGGCATAAATCCACAGTCAACAGTAAGTCTAGGTCAAGTGATTTATACACAAGGGCACGATCGCACAAACACTCCACCCTCTCTGCTACGGAAATATAGAGGCATGTTCAAACACTCATCTGCCATGCAACTGCCCAAGGCAGACTATGGAAACCTGTTACTGTACTCACATGAGCTGTAATGGGAGTCTTGTTTAAAGTACAGAGGAATCTGGGTAAAGTCTAGCAGAGGTCACTTTCTGAGGAAATGCAGAGCTTGAAGGAGTGAGTGCTCGCAGTTTTCCTCCTCCCTACCCCTCTTCGTAAAGATGGAGCTGTGTGAATCAAACAGACACGCATACTCACGCATTTAACACACAAATGCTTGCAGCGTGGAAGCAGAGAGCTGTTCACAGACGGGGGGAAGATGAAGTGCTAAGCGTGTCGACTGTACTTGACCGTAATCTCTGGATGTGAATTGAGGATATGCAGTGTGTGTCCCGGAGGCTCACTTGTAACATATCTGTAGAGCTGCTGGTAATACTCGTGCATTAAAATATTCCAGAGAGGGACATCTCACTTGAAGTCAATTGTTTTGTTCTCAAGGCCGCGGCATGAGTTAAAGGAGCACAAAACCACTGCGACTCCAACATTCAGTCAATAAAACAGGGTTCTTCTGCGTCATAAGTCACATAGAAGTCATATCAACTAAAATAACAGAGCAGAATGAAAGCGCTGTTGCCTTAATGTGGATTTAAGGGGTCCCTTAAATAGCTAAATAACGTCATTTCCATCACACCAAACATTCGAGTGGTATGCGATGACTATTGGCGCTCTGTCAAAGTCACATCCAAACAGGGAGATGAACTGATCCTTCTGATATTGCCCACTGTCTGCTCTTTGAAAAATACAACTGGCAGTTGCTTGTCTTAGTCCTCACGACCCCCCCGTGTTGTACATCATCAGACTTCAACAATATTGACTTCTGTTGGAGAGATTAGCTGTCAAGCTTTTATTTTGTTAAGGGATCAAGGTCCTTCATGTTCTTACCTAAATATAACTTTACTCCGTTGCAGGTTTGAAATTGCTGTTGCAGGTGGTATTTCATTTATGAGAGCGCTCGAGACCCAGAGTGCCTCGGCTTGACCGCTGGGCTTTAGAGGGATTATCTGATGAATTCGTGTTTTACAGCAGCTGTTAGCGAGAAGTCACCAGGGGTCTAAAAGTGGATGCGAAAGCCCTCGACAAATTGTGCCGTATGGTCACTTTCATTTTTCACTCGTCTGAAAACTCGTCATAACACTGTTTATTTTGACGCTCTGTGTTTCCTGTTTCCAAAAACCTGCATGCTAAAGTTTTAATTAAAATGTCATGGAAAATTTCACGTGACACCGAGTGACAGGGGTGGTGTCACACTACACCCACAATTAAATGTCCTGGTGCATGTGTACCTTGATAAGGATCTCCTGCAAGACAATTATGCAGCACCTCTTATGTCACTGGAGATTTTGATTTACGAGGCAGGTGGGGCCAAGCGTGAGGACCTGCTAATGCCCACTCGGATGCTTGGTTCCCCTTTGCCATTCACAAGTTGCCAGCACACCAAGACTAAATGAGACCTGACTGAAAATGTCACCTGCGTGCACAACCTTTTACGCCCCACAGTCCTTCTGAGAACTGTAAACTCTATCTCACACGCCTCTGACCACTTCCAGACTTATGGCAGAATCCCACTCGCGACACCGGCATTCCCCCACTTCACTGTAAATCAAACTGCTATCTAAAGCAGCAAGATCAGCTTTACTGTGCTGGACAGTGACAAATGGGAAATCCCCCCTCGCTGCAATATACCACGGGGGGGGTCAACAAGACGGTAAAGGTCAGAAGCTACACTTGGCAAACTGTGTTTGGATTTTGGTTACAGAGAGTGCAAGCCGGGAGGAAGCAGAGCACCAGGCCCCCACTCAGCACGTAAAAGCGTTGTTGACAGATTTTGAATAATTTAAAGCCAATCGGCTCTGGTGATGAATATCGGGTTTAACAAAGAATAAACTCGAGTAGATCGGAAATCCCTCCTCTGATCATGACTCTGAAATTGCCAAACCTGTGAATGAAGTGTGTTTGGAGCCCTTAATCCAACCTGGGATGAATCAAAGTGATAACTGGCCTATACTGCAATGAAATAAGCTCTTTAGCTCATCGGTGTAACGTGCGTGTTATTCAGAGATCCAAGCTTATCTGCATCATATCCAGACAAGAAGAAGAAGTAGCATATTTTAATATTTTCTGTCCTTTAATGAATGGCTAATTTTAGCTTGATGTCATATTTCTAATATGATCTGTATGTTTTATAATATTTTACCCAAGTGGCAACCTCTGGTGTTGAGAAATTAGGCCAATGTGGAAGTTCAAAATCCTGCAGTTCTTCGAGTGTCCACTAGAGGCTGGCTGCAGGAACACAGGAAGTCAGGAAGGCGGTGTAACGGTTTGTCAGGAGGCTTAAAACCCGCCTCAGCTCCAGCTCTCAGCCTGTCGTTAGGTTGACTGAAAGTTAGGCTGAGACAGCATTTCCAACATGGCGGCTGCTTCCGATGAGCCCCTGCAGGAACATATGGCTGACATCACTCAGGCTTCATCCATTCATATTTACAGTCTGTGGTTTTACCTCTGTAAAGCACGTTGAGTGTCTCCATGTATGAATGGTGCTTTATAAACTTGCCTTGCCTGGAGAGTTTGACGGATGGACCTGTAAATCTTTATCTCTTATCTTCTGAGTGGGAAACCAAGTCATCCCCCCTTTCTTTGTGTTTAAAGTGAACGTTATGTTGATGGATGCCACTGCCTCTAACTGACTTCACAACATTTTTGTGTGTTGACTTTGTATTCTGCTCTGCGTCAAACACAAACTTAACGTGTCTCTGATTATTTTCCCTTAAAACTGCAAAAACCTGGACGTGTCCATGGCTATAGAGTGTGCCGTTTTTTAGTCTTGTAACCTGTAAGACTTTGAACTTTACTCTTGAGATTTTTTCACTCATGCAAAAAAAAAGTTTTCATGCCAGACCCCCCAAGAGGAAATTCGGCAAGAAGTCAGGGTGAGCTGTAAAAACTTGGCGTGTAATATTTATTGTTGATAAATGGACGGGGGCGATGACTTTTTTCAGTAAAAAAGTACATAATCTTAATTAGTCTTCTGCTCAAAATTACTGGCAGATTCCACAGGATCCATGTGCGCCGTGTTCAGACCACGCGACGCACCCCAGAGTTGATCACGCCCTCTCTAGTCAATGCTCCTGTTTCCACTGCACTCGTAGCTCCAAATACGCAGAGCTCGCTGCATGCATGCATCATGCTGACCATAGCAGATCAAACCAAACAGGAAGTCAGACATGGGAACGCATAGAGTATCTGGTCCCTTTAAAAAAAAAAAACACAATGTGCAAATTCCTGATAATATATCGTTTTACTTTAGCAACATTACGTCAGAACAGGCACCAGATGAACAAATCAAGGTAACATGTTGTTTTCACGTTGTTCTCTTTATTCCCGCGTGATCTTGTAGTTCCCATGTGAACTTCTGAACCCGGGAGTCCAGCTGCTCATGGCTGCGCTCACGCTTTAGAGACTGACCCAGTGGTATAGGGTGCACCGTCAGACGGAGTACAACAACGGTGGAGACCAGTGGTGGTGGAATGCACCAGTTAGATGTTTTAAATCTGTGCTCAAACTACTCTTGAAATCTGCACAAGTATGATTTAAATATATGTGTTGATTACAGCTCAATAAGCCAGAGGTCTGTCAATGCTGCTTCACTTTGTCCAAACAGCCAAACGCTCATTGCAGTCGGTGTTCGAGCTCACATTGATGTGTCTGCAGCAGCTGGCCTCTGTACTGTTCCTGTCTCACCACATGTGAAGAACTATCTCCCAAACACACACACACACTCTCCCCCAGGGAAGAGCCCTCTGAATAATGAGACATAGCTGGGCCTATGTTCAATGTCCCATCACTTAATGTGACATGAATCTCCCTCTCTGTGTGTGTGATCGATCTATTTATTACCCTGTTTATGTAAAGCCAAGCAAAGTCTCCTGTCGCTGGATTTCTGCAGCCTGAAATATCAATGGCCATCACTCACTTTTTATTGCTTTTTTCTTGTCCTTTCTGGTCCTGTGGCATTTGTTTTATATCGGAGACGAATATGAGATAACGAACAACAAAGCAGAAGATCTACAGCTAAATGTCTTTGCATATCTATTGAATTCACGGTGTTTGCAGAAACTCCGAGTGCAGAAGTCTCATAACTACTCAATCAATTCTGCATTTCATGTAAGGTGAGCACGACCAGTTTTACTAAGAATTTATTTCAGAGAGTCTGTCAAATTGTTTTTTATAGGCTGCTGTCGTAACTTTTAAAATGCTTCCCAGCGTTGCATACAAGGTTACAAAGGGTGCTGTGGCTCAGTGGTAGAGTCGGTCAGCCCATAACTAGAAGGTCGGGGTTGATGCTCCACTCCTGCAGCCACATGTCGTCGTGTAATTTGGCTAAGGTTTATAGATTCTTGTAGTTGGATATCTAAAGCCCGGCTCAGACTACAGTTTTGAAATCTGGTGGCATCACGCACATGAGGAGAATCTTCACAGACATTCTTCTCCAAAATCTCAAGCATGCACTCACTACAAGATGTGAAAATAATGAAACATCACAGACTACAGGTTTTTATTAGGAGGACTGCAGCACCTCACTTGAACTGTCAGAATTTCAGGTGTCCAGTGCACCTGTACGTGTTGCGTCTTGCCGCCTCTTGCGATTACTACTGTCCTCCCTTGTTTCTTGCAGTTATCGTCTACTTCTTTTAAATGGTCTTGTTTTATTACTGGTGTTTGCTTCTTGTGTATATATCTTCCTCTTGTTTGGCCTTACTGTTAATGTCTTCTGTTCTGTGTCCAAGTACTGCCATTGCTTTGTCTGTCAAAGCACTTTGTAAAACGTTTGTTTTTAAAAGGTGCTATATAAATAAAGTTATTATTATTATTATTATTATTGTAGTCATATGCAATTTACGTCAAACCCTTTCATGACGTAATCGTCAAGATTTAAAATCCTAAATGTCAAACATCTTTGATATACAGTAAATCAGGACAGCCCCGATGCTCTCTGAGCAGATCGGTGTTTCTTTATACGACTCACACTACAAAATAATCTGGGCAGATAATCAGTTCTGAGCAGCCTCAAGTGAACAACACCCCCGAGATTATCAGGAAGAAGGAATCAGACTTCAAATAGTCCCGATTATCCTGCAGTCTGAGCCAGATTTAGGTGTTTAATATTACATGCAGACAAGAAGAAAATCCTCTGCTTTCTCTAACCATCATAGAGCAACATGTAGTCTTTCCACCCCAGTTTATGAGGTGTGCTGCATGCTTCTTTCCAAACCGCCCTCCAGACCTGCTGTGTGTGACACTCGTTTGAGCGCCAGGGCTTTTGCTATCGTGCAGATGCCAGGCCTTCCTAAGAGGGCTTCTCGGGGCAATCCCAGTTACAAGCTCTGGTGTTAACCCGCTGGAGGACTCTTATCACCTACACGTCATGTTCGCATTTTCCCCGCAGTTCCACCAACTCCCTCACCATCGCCACCTCAACACTCTCCTAAGCTCCACCCTTAAAGGCCACTTTTATCTGAAGCACTAAAGTGGCAAACATATTTGTCCAAAGCTTTCCCACAGTCTCAGCTGGTGGAAAAGTGGAAGAAGAAACAGCAATGTCAAGACAGAGAGAGGAGCCAGTGTGTCCGCGAGGAGCCCTGGGTTTCAAGTGTGTACATGGGGGGCCCCAAGGGGGTTGAAGCCCCTGTTTTGTTAGCTAGTTGTTGCATTAAGAACAAATACAGTGCTGTGTACTTCCTGTTTCTGCAGGATACCCTTTTTTTCCTAGATGTAAATTTACCTACAAGATAATCTTTCTTTCATTCACTTAAGGACACTTAAAGGAAGAATGTGCAACATGTTCCACATCAATAAATCATAAATCAAGTCTCTCCTGTGTAAATGTGTCTCTGAGTCATGACTGTCTACAATGAGTGAGAAGCTCGAGTCCCGCTGGCTGTGTTGTTGTCAGAGCCGTGTTTACATGGACGGGACGGCCGGCTCCTCCCCTTGTGTATAAAAGCTGTTTTAGTCAAGAACTAGAGAGAAGAAGAAGAACATACTCACTGATTATTTGGATGTCACGGAAGAGTTTTTAGATCACGCTCATGTGAGTTTACATGCAATGTGAAGCTACGAGCTAACTAAAGAGCGCTAACATTAGCCCGCTAAAATAACAATGGAGGACAAAGGCATTAGCATCTCGAGCCGAGGACAAAATTGTCCGTCGTTTGCGCTTAAAATGATCCATTTGATAACTCCTTTGTGTGAAAGTGAAGGAGGGGGGGTTGAGGTGTGTCGCTGGAGGAGAGCGGAGGCTTCAGAATAGCGGAGGTGACGCCAAACAGCAGTTTGTTTGGGTTTATTATGGTGCTCAAGGGCGACATCTACTGGATCAAAAAGTCTTTAAAGAAAGAACAAATTAAACTCAGATATGAATTCTGCTTAGAAAAGGTGAACACTGAAGCTTAATATTGATATAGTCATTTTATTGTCTGAAGATAGCGTTGCTTGTAAAATGCTTAAAACACAGCTTTGTCAGTTATAGAAGAACATACACTTCTTTACATGTCTGTATCATCCTCTTATAACTATTGATGGACACTGACAAATTGGGCTTTTGAAATGTTCCTCTGCAGTCAGCTGGAGACCCGTTAGACCACCACCCACTCACCCCAGAACCCCCACTGACTCCTCTCGTTACTGGGCACAAAGAAGGGGAAAAAAGGAGGGTTGTATGTCCTGGGTTGTCATGTCCACTCACAAGTTCTTGAAACTTTCTGTGTAGTGTTGATGGGGGAGTTGGCTTAGCGCCTCTCTTTTCTTTGACTACTGTCAGGCCTTTTATGTTCTTCTGTGGATTTTGGGTCACTGTCAGAGAGACTGAGCGAGGGTGTGAGGGAAATTTAAATGTGGATCTCAACAGGCGGGGAGGAGAATATTGAGTGGCTGGTTTTCTTTTGGGGAAATATGGAGTTTCTGTCCTAATTACTGGAGGTAAAGTCAGTCTTTGATGCCAATGGAAACATGTGAGTATCATTTTTTTTTATCAATGCACATTAGCCCTATCATTTACCGTAATATGATTTGTCCTAAATGATTTTTTCTGGAACATAAAGTGGGTTGTATTGGTGTCTTTATGGACTTAAAACTTGGAAATATCTAAAATGATGATGTGTGACGGTTTAGTTTGTTTCCAGTTTTTTAAATGCATGCCATGGAAAATTCCTCTGTTGGCTCTTGTTGGCCTTTGTAAGGACACCCTCCACCGCCTCATGTTGGCACCTTTTCCCCCCTTGAGGATTAGAAGCTGTCAATGGGCCCCTCTGCTCCACACACACACCCTCATACCCTGCACACACACTGCAGTAGCTGCTCAAATCTCTAGTTCTTAGGGTGCTGTGTATGATAGTGACTGGGCGAGCTTGGGGCTTGATTAGTGCAGTTAGCCCTTCTAAGGCTCTGGCTGTTTACAGTGGATTACAGAGAGGGAGGCAGGGGTTAAGTCTACCCAGGCACCATGCCCCCCCTCCTCTTTCCCCTTTCTCCCTCTTTCTCCCCCACGGGAGCCACTGCAGCAGGGCTGGCAGCTCGTCTGGGCTCCCCATCGCAAGGCCAGGCTGACAGGTAGCGGGATTTGGCAGAGCAGTTTGCATGAGAGCCAACAAGAAAAACTGAACATGGCGGATTAGTTCGGGATTATGTTGTCAGAGTTAGCCTTGACGGACAAACTGCAGAGGAATAAATTGCAATCTGTTTGAGGAGCGCGCTGCCACGCAAACAGGAGAGGCATCGGCTCGTCTCCCAGCCTGTCCAAAACGACAGGGAGGGGAGAAAATCATTAATAATTTATAAACAAAGACCTCGGCCATTACTGACGCCTGCCCACTGCGGCTGGACGAGACGTCTGCTTGTCTAACGCCTCACATCAGGGGCTGGTTCGTGTTCAACCGTACAACCAAAAGTGACAGGGCATGTTTAGAGATAAGGTAAAGGTTACACTGGGAAAAGCTTGTAAAACGTACCGACTGCCCCGTGATTTAAAGTCTATTATCCTCTCACTGATAAGGCTGTGAGTGAGGAGCAGGCAGGAAGGTCTAGATCTTAGCTGTAATATTATTGAACTGACACATTTATAATCATAAGCGGACTCATTCAGCACGAGAATGAGGTTTAAGTTAGGCCCTGGAAAATACTTTAGTAGCTTCTATGATGCATTAAGGTGCATGGCAAGTGAACAAAGTGCGGTCTTCAGGTCTTCTTCCTCTATTTGACCATAATGTGGTTTATGCAAAAATAAATCTCAAACATTCAAGGAGGCTCTTAGCTTCTGTGCAAGGCCCATTTGTGTTTGTTTATTTATGTATTTTTACGGGTTATACGCTAATGATGGCCGAGCACATTCAATGTGTGCTCACACCCTCTCTAAGTGAACAGTAGATTGATATATGAAGTTTATGATTGAGCGGTTGTGTCTTTACTCTCTCAGTGAGCTGCAGAAAAATATCTAGAATCAAAAGTATTTCCACCCAAGCGGAGATAAACCATGACACAAAATAGCAACGTCATTCGGATAATAATGCAGATTAGTTTTCTAATTTTCCTGCAATACGTGAAAACATTCCTCTTGATTCAAACATACTTTATGGATGTTTTTTAATGAAGAGAGCTCGGATAATACCTGAGTAAAAATATCTGGGTAGTTGCAAATGAGCAAAAAAGTAAAAAATCTTTGACTTGTAACGTCGGAAGTGAAGAGTTTAGAAAACATTCAGAGATCAGGAAGTGGAAGCTTTATTTAAAAAGTGCACATAATAAAAGAGTGAACACACTGCAGCAGCTGCATCTCAGTCTCTCTGTTTTCCGCTCACATTCGAGTTGTTTTATCGGAGAATTGAATTCGCCTTCGATTTGACGGCGTGCAGCGCTCGCTCGCTTGCTCGCTGAAGACTGACTGGCATGGTAAAAAGTATTAATGAGCTTTATTGCATTCTCTCCTCTCCGGCAGCATTAGGAATGCATGTCTGTATGTTAAACATATGAATATGCATCGGCAGAGAGCATTTGTTCTCAGAGTTAGCAGTGAGCCAGCGCTGTGCCTGGAATAATAATCCTGCAGAGAAATGAGCAGCCTTTTTATTTTTTTCTTCATCGTCTTGTAATTGAAAAGAGATAATAAGAGCACTTTTAGTTTTTTTTTAATTCACCACAAAACCGACTCTGAATGTCAAACACTGCTCTCGTTAGGAACTTCTTGTTTTATTTGACGAGATGTTTGCGTTTATGATAAAAGAATCGAACAGTTTCATGTAAGATAAATGAAGCAGTGTGTGTGATTTCATTAGAGCGCTGCTTCTTTTAATACATTAGCAACAGAATAATCATACAATATGACAGTGAGCCAATAAATGACTCTCAGAGATATTTCATTTCAGTCTGTTTCCCCTGAACAAAACCAGTCTATGGTTCCCAGTCTCCCAGCCAGACGGAGGGTGATCCAGAGGTTAGAGGAGGTCACTGGATAAAGGTTAACAAATTACCTCGATGCCTCTCACGGACCTGATTGATGTCGAGTGGGGGTGGGGAGGGGACGGTGCATAGAGCGGTGAGGTCAAGATAAGGTATGCTTAGAGGTAAAGAATTCCTGCAAGAATAATAATGCTTTAAATGTTGCAAACACAAGTTTAAAAAATGCAGATTCTCTCATGTGCACTGTGACAATTTCTGCACAGCTTTTGTGACGAGTGCACAGAGAAACTACTGCTCTAAATTCAGCTGCAGAACAAAGACAACCGAGCGTGTTCACAGCACGTTACACGTTGAGCCCAACGTTACCTCCAAGATGAGCGTTTAAGGTTTAATAAACTGCAGAATAAAAAGGTGTGAGAGTTAGATTGTTAAACTGCTTTGTTGTAAGAGAACTGAGAGCAAAGTAGCGTATAGAGGTGATTAAATAAATGTGTGTGGTTTGTGTATAAAAGCTGTTTTAGTCAAGGACTAGAGAGAAGAAGAAGAACATACTCACTGATTATTTGAATGTCACGTAAGAGTTTTTAGATCACGCTCATTCTGTGTAAATTAACATGCAATGTGAAGCTACGAGCTAACTAAAGAGCGCTAACATTAGCATGCTAACACAATAATGCAGGCCTTGGGTGCTTCCAAATTGCCTCCACACTCTGACAGTAGACGGTCCCTTCTCTCCGTGCTGTATCCTGTTAGGACCTCCTGTTCAGTAGGCAGATATTTGTTCCTCTTTCGTCTGATTCATTCAGTGTGGCGTCATTAGCCCGCCTCATGTTATTGACACTCCAACTCAGATGTGATATGCACGATGGCTCAGTAAATAATACAAAACTTCACGTTGCATTAACTTAAAAAAAGTTATGTATCACATTATTAGTAGAAGTTGATTTTTGTAAATGTTTGTTCCAGTCTCCCCCCTCTTTCCTTCAAGTTGCCAAGACTAGAAACCCTTAGCGACCACACAGGGGTCAAAGGGGGGGCCCTTAAACACGAGTTTTAACTGTAGGAATGATGACGTCATGTTAAACCTGCATACACTGTGTTTGGTATTGAATTATTTCTTATAAAACAACATAAGGGCACACTGGAGCACTGAAGCATTTTCCTGTCTCTCTTCCCCAGTGCACCAGTCATCTTCCCACTTCTCCTCGCACTGCAACGCGCTCTGGCTGTGGCCTGCAGAGGACCTGCTATTCATTCACCACACACAAGCCTCCAACGATAACAGCCGGCGCTCCTCGAGAACAAAGACGCTATCTGCACTCATCGGGCAGCGTGTTATAGGAACGGCTGACATGGAACAGTGAAGAGAGGGAGGCACTGAGGCTACTGATTTACTGACAGGACAATTAGAGGGAGCAAATCTGCTATCGGAGAGAAATATTCTAGATAGGGTGGGCATGCAGCAGGGTGACGGACCCTCAGGGGGGCTGGAAGAGGCGGGGGGGGCAATCACCCAGTGGGGCGCCATTTTGGTGTTTAAGGTTGATTGATTTATCTGAGTGAAGGTGAGAAAAAAAACGTCTCATTTAATACTTTCACTGAGCTGTTACAGCACAGGATTGTTTCAAATATAGAGGAACCGTTTTAAATGTTGTTTTTATTCTAAAGGAAAAAGCATATACTGCTGTAAGAGATGGAAAAACATCAAGCCTGTACTCTCGAAAAAGCAGAAATCCCAAAGATCAACCCAGCCATGTTTTTAAAGTCCGGAAAGATAAACTCCAGAATATTTTCCAGGACTGACAAAAAGCCTGCTGGAAGGAGACCAAACCCCCAGGAGTAAGTGAAACATATTCCATGCTCATCCTCACTGCAAATAAATAAATCTGCTCCGTCCGTACATGCACCTTTGGCCTGTGCCGACTTCCCCCACTGGATATCACAGTATCCGTTTTCCCCTTTGATTTGCAAAAACGCCATTATCTTTTGCTCTCCAGTGTAGAGAGGGTAAACAGTAGCAGTGGAGAATCATATGTCTTCTTAAATAAACTGAATGGTCTGATGATGTTTTAATGGGCAAACCTGGATCCCCCGGGCACTGACCCCTCCGAGTGTCTTTCAGGCGATGTACTCTGCACAGGCTGCTGAGATCTAATTGCTGTGTACATACCAGGCCAAGCTCTGGTTTCCACGCTGCAAGAAATGTCCAGCTGAAAGATTCTTTAAAGGAATATCCGGGACCTTGAAAATAGAGAGATCTAAGATGTTAATTAACAAGACAAACAAAACAAACGTGCTTGTTCTTTGGGATTAGCACATTTGTAAGTTAAAACTCAAGAAATTCAGAAAAAAATGTGGAGGGAAAACAGTGTTCCTTTTGTCCAACGGTTTGTAATTTTCTAAAAACTAGCATGATTTTGAAAGTAGCATTCCCTCGGTGCTCCGTCTACAACCACCCTCTCCCCTCTGTGCTCCCTCTAAAGCCACGCCCCTCACTGACATGCACGAGCGCCGTTGCTCCAGAAGCGGACCTCAGCTCATCGCTTGCATTGTGTAGAAACTACGTCGTCTCATGTCTCATTCAGCGGTAAGTAAACTCACAGTATGAACTCCGTCATCGGTGACGTGCTTTGAGTGTGGGCTAGAGCACGCAAGAGGTAGAGAACGAGCAAGGAGACAGGGAGGCGTGATTGGTTCATCAGATTGGTACCTCGTGGCAGACATTGGTCGAAGTTTTTACAGGCTTACAACTGCTACAGATGACGGATTTTCTTTGTTCCTTTTTCAGAGCACCTGAGTTATTAATTTCTGTCAGGACCTAAAGACAATTTCAACCAACATCTGAAAAAGTGGATCTGGAGGAAGTTACCAACCCTGCCTTTAAATACTTATAGCACTTGAAAATAAACCGAAGTCTGAATTTACTTTTCAACAGCTCAGTTTGTCACAGGCCGTTGACTAGCTTAAGGCTAATGTTGTTAGCTGTGACATTAATTCCTGATAGATGTCCTTTTACTCAGTTTCATGATTCAAAGTTTGCTGCCAGTCTCATCACTGGTCATTATTACATCTGGACACAAGAGAGGACCCGTTTCTCATCCTTAAAGGATCAATCAGTGAGATGTGTAGTGAGTGAAATGATAAAGTGAGCTTACTCTATGATCAGACATTAAGGAAACATGCTATGTTGAAGTGCTGGCTTCTCTGACAACAATGCAGCAGCCAGTATGTCCTCCTTCTAACTTTAGATTCTGGTCCTGAATGGTCTGGATTTGTTTGGACCTCTTGAGTTTAACTGATGTTTCCTGGGAAGAAACAAAGACGTGCAGTCATGAGGGGACCGCAAAGAGGACGAGAAACTTTTCCTGGGGAGAAAAAAAAAAGAGCACAGGATGTTATCAAGATGGAAGGAATGACTTACAGGGGAGAAAAAAAAGAGAAAGTAACTCAACTCAATATGCGCACGTCTCCCCCGTTTTGCTCCTCGGCTGAAACTAATGAATTTTGCGGGAAGAGGAAATGCTTTGGGAATAGGTAAAAATTTCATCAAACACCGGATGTGTGCACTTGATTAGTAATTCAGACCAAAGCTAACTTTGGTGAGACAATATTACAAGAAGGCTCAAGGAAATGGCTAATGAGCAGCTAAGCTAACTCCATCTCGCTGCAGAGCATACAGTCATCTGATTTTCTGGGCGTTGAATCCTAATTGGATTGTGAAGACGTGAAGAGGACAAAGAACATTTATCTTTTACAATTATCAGGAATTCACATCATGGGTAAATTTGCCAGCTTGCATTACAATTTGATTTAATTTAACTATTGATGAGCTGCAGAAACCAATATCATTTCAATCTTCCGACCCTTAAAAGTCAAGAGATTATTCTGGTTTTTGGAAATCAGAGGAAGCTTTGATAATCTTCGGGGACCGTTCTTTCAGTCGTGTCTTTGTCTCCTGTCGTCCTCTCTCAGCACATGTCTTCCATTAGGCTTTAGTGACCAACCTGCGTTGCACAACGAACACAGGAAGTGATGCAGGGATGTGCTCGGCAGGCTTGAATCATTCACGGGCGACAGTGAGGGCGCGGCCTCACGGAGATGTAAAGTAATATCCCAGAAGCACATGAGGTCAGTCAGTCAGTCATCCCCCTTTTCTTTTTTTCTTTTCTTTTTACAGGCAACATGAAAAGAGGTTCGAGCGCCGGTCACGAGACGGGCCGGGCTGTTTGTCTCAAGGGTTCATCAGTTCACGCAATGCGAAAGGGTGAGGCGGGCTGCCACAGGACTTTTCTAATATACCGATGTAATGAGATAATATCGCATGCATTCATTGACATTTGCAGACACGGACAACTTTAGGAGGGGGGAATTTGTAATCCCTGCATTTGTGGAAGCAAATATTTCTCTAAAATCAGAATTTTCAGGGAGTAAAACTCTTAAATTTAAACTAATGTTTGACTAAAAAAAATAGTCAAAGGAGTCACCATAAAGGGTTTTTAAGGCAAGGCAAATTTATTTATGTCGCACATTTCAACAACAAGGCAATTCAGAGTGCGACATCAAAAGCAGAATGACAGAGGAAAATAGAAAATTAAAAAATCACTGAAACAAACAA
This sequence comes from Tautogolabrus adspersus, assembly GCA_020745685.1. Lineage (NCBI taxonomy): Eukaryota > Metazoa > Chordata > Actinopteri > Labriformes > Labridae > Tautogolabrus > Tautogolabrus adspersus. Next base: position 32,259,863 of record CM036540.1, on the reverse strand, counting down.
TTCACACTCACAAAGAAGAACCATTCGGACATTCCTCTGCATTTATACTCAGATCCCAGATTTGAAGGACTTGCGTGAGATTTTCCTTGAATCCTGAGATCGTCTTGATAGGATGTGTATTTTTACGGTTGTACGCAGAACCTCCGACTGATGTATGATTATCCAATACTTAGGATTTATGTAAGATTAAGGCTAAAATCTTACTTCAGAACGACAGTTATCACAGTAAGTTCAGTCACAAATGTAAAACATGTAACTTCCAAATCTTTCACCTTTAACCGGTCTTTCAAACGTGTTAATTGTGAGAGAGCTGTAAGGACGAAGAATGTTTTGTCCCTCCCTCACAGTATGTTGAGGCACATTGCACAAGAACATTTTATTTTTCCCAGTTCTGCATGCAGGTCCTCAGATTCTGCTGCAGGTTTTTCCAGGACAGAAAGTCTTACAGGCGTCGTAACAATAAGAGAGGATTATTTCTTGTCGTGTATTTTTTTCTCCACGTGAAGTTGCTTAAATTCCAGTGCAGGTTGTATGAACACTGAGCTATTACAATGTGAACAAAAATACCCTGCTTCTTTATATATATATTTTTTTCACACGTGAAGTTCAGCGGTCACATGAATGTTTCGTCTACCGTGAGAGCAGAAAACCACATTTAAAATTGAGATAATTTGGGGCTGTTTTGACGTTGTCTGCAGGTTAGGGGTGGCAATTAACCCCAGATGGTCGGAGTGGCCCGCACGAGAGGTGACGTGAGGTGATTCGCCATCACTTTGGTATTGCTCCCACAGAGCCAGCTGACGGTGGGGATTTCAGAAGCAGAAGGGAGGGTGAGTTAGGGTGGAGTGGAGGAAGGGGGGAGTCCAGAGGGTTCGTGTTCAGGCCTTTTCTGTGAATCATGCAGCCTAGCGTGCGATCGGCACACTGCCCTCCTCTTGACTCCCTCATAAGCTCTGTTACAATAACACACTTGCTTTTCACTCCGGCCCTAACCTCCCCCGTCCAAAACTCCCTCCACCCACTCGCTCACCCCCGCCGCACAACCCTCCACTTCTCTGAAAAACACAGGAGGAAAAGAAGGAGCAGTCCTGTACCTTCACTTTGTGCAAGATAAAAAGCCGCAGGGTGTTTATTTCGGCTGCCGGCTCCCCCTCAGAACTCCATCACTGTTGTTAGCATAACCGTGATGACAAAGATAATCTTTGTTATTATTTTTATTATTATTCCCCACTTTAATTAATTTCTCCCCGGGGCTCAAAGCGGTAATAAAGAACAGACGTTGACTGTGTCTACCCCACTCTGCTCTCCTCAACACTGGAGTCTGCAGCTGAGTGCAAGTCAAGGTTAACAGTGCCATCTACAGTAGAGAGGAAACCAGTCCATCATGTGCTGGAGGAGGAAGTAAGCAACACTGACATGGACATATCTCAGTCGTCACTCATCGTGTTCTTAACGTAGACTCTGCAAAAAGTGAGCGTCTATTTGGGAAACACTCTAAGTTACTACAACAATAAAAATTCAATCATGCTTTGCAAAATCTTACAAGCTTTCTGTTCACACTCGCGTCACAAAGTTAGACTCTCAAACAGCAACAAGTTCCATTTTGTTTTTACATTTCACTGTAGGTGACGGATTGTCTGCCGACGTAGATTTACAGTGAAGTAGGTATATGTGAGTGTGTTTATGTTGAGCCCTGCAGACTATTCTGTTACTGTAGGAAAATGTTTTTGCACACTGCACTTTAATTCAAAGAGTAAGTATTGCTATGTTTTAGAGTGACGTATTTTGTAGTGTTTTTACAACATATTATTTATTCATTGTTTTAAGGGTGGGGGTGTTACGGCTGTATGTTTCCCTGCGCTGTTTGTCCCTTCTCCCCTTCTGTAGTCTTCAGCCCAGGTGAAGCTACTAATTACCACTGTAAATATTAACGGACGAAGCCGGAGTGACGTCATCCATCTGTTCCTGCAGGGGGCGCTGCAGTCCCATCGATGGCGGTCTCCATGCTGGAAATGCTGTCTCACTCTAACTTTCAGTCAACCTAACGACAGGCTGAGAGCTGGAGCTGAGGCGGGTTTTAAGCCTCCTGACAAACCGTTACACCGCGCCCACCTGTCAATCAGGTCAGCTACACGCCTAACTATGGAGAACACGTATCGTTCAAACAGTGTGTGCCCGTGATGACAATAACTAATCAGACCTGTTTGGTTTTTTGAACCAGGCTGTAAACATGTTAATGTCTGCTGTAAAAACAGGCTTTTTAGAATGGGTGTGTATGTGACTTCCTGTGCTTCTGCAGCCAGCCTCTAGTGGACACTCGACGAACTGCAGGATTTCGCACTTCCGCATTGGCTTCATTTTTCAACACCGGAGGTTGCTGCTTGCTAACTCCACAACGAGGCGTAACTGGCCTCGGAGCTTAAAAGCCCTGCGGTGCTGGCTTCAGTAGGAGAGGCTTTTGGAGTCGGGACTGCTGCACCGCTCAGTCAGGGGTTGTCTGTTGTGTTTAGTTGCTCTTTGTGTAATCATTTAGTTTGGAGATGGTAATAAATCCTTTTGGTAAGGTGTGCCATGTGTTTCATTGGGTGATTTTTGAGGATCGTTTTTAGCCTCATCGGGCCGCCTCAACAAACACAAGAAGATCACAATCAGCTGTAAAGCTCTGATGTGGAAAAAGAGCACCATTAAATAGAGATAATGTTTTGCAGACGTAGAAAAAGCAAAAGATGGTTAATAATATCTTTCATTCTAACAGGATATAAATATCTTCGTCTACGAGTCAGAAGGACAGCTTTAACGACAGGAGCCACGTCAGCGTTCTCGTCCAGTAACCAGCACAGAACCAGTTTGTGAAGCAGCTTAAGCAAACATGGGACAGCGCTAAACTTAGGCCAAAAACCAAGACAAACAAATATGGTATTCAGCACTCTCTCTCTCTCTCTTTTTTTAAATCAGTCACAACACGGCTTCATTATGTGTGTGTTTGTTGGTCTTTTGTTTTGTTCAGTATGTCTTTAATGTTTGCATTTATTGTTGAGTGTGTTTGCTTTTTACTGTCTACTTGTTGATGGTTGTTATGGATTTTAAAAGCAGACAGGATGAGATGGGAGAGGCACGTTATTGTCATTCTGTTGCAGAGTGTGTCCTTAAAGGTTTTTAAATGGAACATGAACAACCTGGAGGCAGATTCTACAGGATTTCCATGCTTTCTCCAACACTGTTTCTTGTACTCATTGCTTTATCTCTTGTTTAGCTTCCTTTTTTTATTCATATTACATATTACTGTACAAATACCACGTCAATGACTTTGGTTTCTGAAATAAAAAAGATGTCAATCCCAGTGTTTTTGTAGATTTCAGGTTTAAAAAAAGTTTGTATATGACTCACTTTGTTCTGTACCTGCCCCGTCATTGAAGTTTAACATCCGTGCTATTTACAAAGACATGCAATAGATACTAAACGTTTTCACCCATGGGTCCCCGGTGAGACATGCAGGGCCTTTTTCAGTCTCGATAAACAGATTCCTGTCCCTCCAGCAATCCCACACTGAGCCCAGTTGTAAGCGCTCTTGAGCATGAAGCTAATTCCCAAAATGTTTTGTAACAGAACTCCAAGTGTGCTCGAAATGCCTCATAGGTCTGTTCTTTTCCTTCCTTTGTGAGAATATCACAAAATGAACAAAGAAATCAACGTTACCTCATTTTATTAATACGGCTCTTATTCGAATCCTCGTCCTTAATTATTGTTTATCCATTTAAGCGGCAATAAGGCGAGATGAGTGACGTGAAGTTATTCACAGCTGACTAATTTAGCACATCAATGTCAGACACTAAACACGGGGATTCAGAGATTTAACCATTTGCCTTGACGAGGGAGTGGAAGAAAAAAAAAAGGCTAAAGAGGGACCATTAATGTTTATCCTCGGCCTTATCACGACTGGCGACGGGCTTGTAAATATTATCCTGTTCTCCTTAATCCACTGCACAACGCCGCGCTCACCCACTTACCGGAAGCTCCGACATTTACCTCGGGATTTGCCGGGGCTTGGGCTAGAGTGTCTGCGAGTGGGAAAGTGCTAATCTACAAGGCAGATTCAGGATTAGTGTGGTGAGCCAGGTGACCCGAGGGCCTGAGATCTTATTGGCCGGAGCAGACGCAGGCCTGTGGTCCTTGGCGGGGGGTGACTGGCGAGAGGAAACGAGGAAGGCAAAAGTGGGGAGGGGGTTCTTCTTAGCTCTCCTTTCTTTTTGTTTCTTCTTTTTTCTCTCTCTTTTGCACTCTTTCTCCCTCGCTCTCCCTGAAGGAGCCCTGATGAGAATTCCACTAATCAGCTGAGGATTAAGTGGGACTCAGACAACACTACATCTAATTCCCCCTTCACCGCCACTGGGGCAGCAAGAGGCCCCACACAGCACTCCAGCACTGAACGCACCACTGTGCATGTGTATGCAACTACTTCCATACAACTCACAAATAAGGTCGATGCACACTTGTTGATTTGGAGAGAAACAGATCTGGGCCTAATGGACCCGTACGGCTTGTAAAAACACTGTAAAGAAACTATGGTTATAAAAACTGTCTTAGCTTTGCAATGTGTGGTTTAAGGTTTCGGCGAGTAAGTATGGAACCTGATTTTGACCCTGGGTCTGCAGCTGGTTCCTGATTGTTGTTTTGTTCAGGCAACACGAGCACGCGTGTTTACGCTGAGATTAAAAGTAGAGAAATAGTCCTTTCCTTGTCTTAAAGCAACAACATGTAGGAATTCTGTTTGGTGCACTTTGGTGATGGTCACTGCACTGTTGTGAGCCTCCCCCTCTTAGACATTGTGTATTTGTTTACAAAGAGAGGGTGCGAACTTGGCAAAGATTTGGGGTTTTGATAAACCAAACAACCATGGTTCAGTAATGTCACCAGATTTTTGACTCTGCAAACGGTTTGCAAACTGTGTTTATGTGTATTCAACTGTTACCATGACGACTTTGTATAGGCTTTGGCTAAATGGTTTGAAAAGTTCCAAACTTAAGCGACGAGGAAGGAGACGACTTTATGGTGTAAGATGGATTTATTGATTTATTTGTATCAAACCTGAGACAGAACTTGGCTAAGGCCCCGTGTCCACCTAGCGTCACGGGGCCGGCTTGCATGAAGCGTTTGTGCACTGAGAAGAAAAGCGCTGCACGTCTGTCCTGTCTCTATGACAACAGTCTACTGAAAATGGCCGCAGTATGACCGACACTGCTTGGTTACTTTTTACTGCATGTTTTTTATTTGAGATCATTTTTACTCGATCAGACACGGAGCGAGGAGGATGTGGGTACAAGACACGATCCGAAAGGCGGCAAAACTCAGGGAATATCATGCATTTGCAAAAGAGCGCCGAGCATTCAGAGCAGCCGCACAAAAAAAGCGGAGCGCTCAGAAAAAAAGACGCTGGGCGCTGCACTTTTTCTCCAGGCGGCCGCTCTACTCATTGAAAACAATTGAAAAAAGACGCTGGGTGGACACGGGCCTAAGAATGTACAAAATGTTCTGCCTCCATGATTTGTTTCATGTTTTCTACTTTTTACCTCCTTACTTTTCGGACTTAGAGGAGCGTCTATGCCATCGTCTGCTGTGAGTGTGATCCTGTGTGCTTTTATAGAAACACGATGGTCAGCTTGTGTTTTTTAAAGTGACACTGGCCTCATTTATTTTAATGCAGAGGCCGGGGGTCATGCTGGGCCACCCACAAAGCCAAACTACTCTAAAATACATGTGAACATCAAGAGTGTTGAGTTTCACACTGCATGAGGTTGGTTATGTGATTTTATACATTCAGTATTTTAGCATCTGCTTAATATTAACGCCTCAAACTGTGCAGAATACCTGATGCACCATCCATGATAACACATGGATGCATGAGGGGAGAGTGGGCTGCATTTTCAGTCTGCTTAAGTACATTTTGGCAGCGGTCCCGTGCTATCTCGGAGACAGGTTGGCTTCCCAGCCTCCCACAGTTTTGCAGTAATGAAGGAGCTGTCTTACCCAAACAAACAGGCTCTCTGGAGATGTACCTCAACTACCTCCTTAATCCAGGAAGTCTCTCTTATCTCCCCACAAATGGCCCCGCAGTGAGGCGCTCCACACTGCAGTGTCATTCATCAGCGAGAGCCCGGAGAGATGAGCAGGTACGATAGCTGCTGCATGATGGGAAAGTAAAAAGTGACAGCGAGCAGTCTGAGCTCAGCTCTGTCCATCAGATGTCTCCGTGTCACCGTGCTCCATCCACGCAGATTTAGATGTGCTTCTATCATGTCGATTGGCAGATATCAATACCTCTATTGCTCTATAAGTCCCCTGGTGTGAAAGTGCTCTTATGTTGGTCATTGAGGATTGTAAGCTTATCCCGCCGTGATATAAATCTTGTAGACAAAAGCCTCTTCAATACAGTCAAAAAATAAATGGATTCATTCTGGTTTTGTGCAGATTTAAAGGATTAAATCTATCACTAAAAAACAAGTTTTTTTGGACACATGTGTTTCTTTAGGCTCGCCAAATTCAGTTGTGCCTGACCAAAAAAAATTAAAATAATAATCTGCATGTCTGCATGCAGGAGGCGTTCAATCAAAACAATTACAAAAGAAGCGACGAGGCTGGCGGGTAATCATGGGATAGATTCTCTCTGCTTCATCCCCGATGAAAACGAACTCAGAGTTGACCTACGTTTACCGACGAGCTAATTTACCCGAGTATAATCTACATGACGTTTTTATCCCAGCAGCACAAACAGCAACAGGACGGCAGCTTTCAGGAGCAGCTCACGCTTCTTTATGTAGCGGTCTGTGACGTCGTGTTTGTCATGGCGGCCGCCACAACAAGACACGTCCCGTTACAACTATAAAGTTAGGGATTTCTCTGGCTTTGATAACTGTTGGAAATGTTTGAGGTGATGTAAGAACTCAACTAAAAAATATATAACAAGGGTTTAGTTTTTTATTATTTAGATATTTTGGAGTAAAAATTCGAATACAATTCTAAATATTTTACCTTTAAAAGTTTTGACTCTTTACATATTTCTTTATTTGTGTATTTGAGTTGCTGTGTGTTGGGAGCGTTTAACTTATCGGCCTGTGTTTGGAAAAACTTAAATGTGCCTCTTTGAAATTAAATAATTAAAAAAAAAGATTCGAGAATAAATACAGAAAATAAGATAAAAAAATCAGACTTTATTTTTTCACCCACATTTTCCTAAATATGCTTTCAGTATTTTCAGATCGTATCTCATTTAAGACAGATAGAAACAAAGATGGCAGCCGTGTTGTGAGTCTGCTCCAAGTCGTCTGTATCTCCATTGTTTCTCTTCCTGACATCAGGACACACTGTTGTGTGTGTGTGTGTGTGTGTGTGTGTGTGTGTGTGTGTATACACTTGTACTTTCAGAACACAGCATCCCTTTTCCATCACAGGGCGAGTGAAGTGAAACAGTCTGATGTCCCGTCCGGAGAGACGGCCGTGCCTGGAGGGAGGGAGGTTCTTTTTTTCTTGTTGTTGACAAGAATAAAAAGCGTGAAAGTGAAAGAGGGAGTGAAGGAGTGGCAGCGGAGGAAAGTAATTTGTGGAGGAGTTGTGACACTCGGCGCCGCTCATTAGACAACTTCATAGAGAGCTAAAAGCTTTGCTCCCCCTCCCCCCCCTCCCCGGACACAGACTCCCACACACAGCTGACAGCACCCGGTCAGACACGGGGAGACGGTTAGGGGCCGGGAACGTTTGGCTAAAATGCTTTTATTCTGCAGATATTTGAGGATTTAGTTTTACGTTTTGAAAAAGATGTTTTAGGGTAAATAAGGAATTTAAAGAAGCAAGAAACATTTAAATTAAAGCAACACACACTCACTCAAAATCAAGCACAAGCTTATTCCTATAGATTCATTTGTAAGAGTTCTAAATTACTTCTAACGTCAATGTTGTCTAAAAAGAGGGGACGTCTTTTTCTTTATATCTGGAACAAACTCGCAGAAAACTGCAGGTCTGCTGAAAGACACCGTGCTGTATCCTGTTAGGACCTCCTGCTCAGCAGGCCGATATCTGTTCCTCCTTCGTCTGATTCATTCAGTGTAGAAGTGGCGTCATCAGCCCGCCTCATGTTATTGACCCTCCAGCTCAGATGTGATCTGCACGATGGCTCAGTAAAGAATACAAAACTTCACATTGCATGGAAACAATTTAACAAATTAACATTTGAAAGACGCGTTACCCGAACCGCTCATCCATCCTCTTTTCTTTTGATTTGGAGGCGCACGTGAAGTGACGTTTCACATTTAATTTCGCACAGCATTGTGGGTGTTAAAATATAACTCATGTCCTGAAAGGATAAATCCAAACCATACTGCAGAAAACCAGGAAGTTAGCATCCATGCTGAAATGTTCAGTCTACTGAGGTGGACCCAAAAAATGACCACTGAACGACCACGAGGGTTCAGACTACTGAAAAGTCTGAACTGTGGCTTTTTGGAAACGGCTTCATTCTTTGTGGATGGAGGTGGAAGACTCACCTGTTCACAGCTTCTTTTCATTGAACATCTTAAAACATTTATTTAAATACGTTTTTAAACTATAACTCTGCACTGTAACTCGTTTTATATTTCAGCTTCTGTTTGAACTGCTTTTTATTTCAATTTATTTGAATTATTAAAACACATTCTCCTCTTTGATCTTTTTATTTCTTTGAGCATATTTTCAGATTGAATCTTCTCTGTGATGGTTAACGGGTGATTTTAAATGTCGTGATGCTTTTCATGTCGTGTGTGAAGGTCTTTGAATCGCCGTGTTGCTGAAATGTGCGGCATCATTAAACTTGCCTTCAAAACAAACCTCCACTTTAATAATCATAATAATAATGCATTAGACTTTTAAAACGCTTTTCTGAGTCCTCAAAGACGATTAACAGAGAAGAACAACAAAGAAGAAATAATGTCAGAGAAGGAGGAGGACAGAGTCTGGTTGTAGTCAACGTTGAAGAGGGGAGGTTTTCAAGGTGAGAGTGGGGGGGTCTCTGAGGGTTTTTGGGAGTGAGTTGCAGAGGATGGGAGCAGCAATGGAGAAGGCCCTGCCCCCCCCCAGGACTGATGGTTGGTCCTGCAGGAGGGGGGACAGGAGGAGGTTTGCGTCAGCAGACCTGAGAGTGCGGGTGAAGGAGCTCAGACAGGTAAAGGGAGGGAGGGGGGTCAGGTTCTGGAGGGCTTTATAGGACATGATGAGGAGTTTGAAGTGGATACGCTGGAGGACGGGGAGCCAGTGGCGGTTATTAAAGACTTTACTACGGTGGCTGGGAAGTTCAAACCAAAAGCACAAAGTTTAAAACACTTCTGCAAACTCTTGAGACAAATTTACATTTTGGAAAACAAAAGATTTGAAACACTTCTGCAAGCGCTGAGAAAAATTAACAATCGGCTAAACACAAGTCCACAAACAAATTTAAAAAGACAGACTCTTGTGGGAAAGGGAATGTATACAAAATACCAGAAGTGATCTGGAAGGGACTGAGTGATTGGTCAACTGTGCAGAATGTGATACACAGAGTTTATGGTGATTGAATGATGTTAACGCAGTCTTTCTGTCAAAACAAACTACATGGCTTCTCGTTCAATCACTTCCAGGTAACGTCCGGCATTTGGTACATTCCCTTCCCGACAAGATGCCGTTTGTAAAAATGTGTTTGGGGACTGGTGAAAGTGTTCTGCTGTTTGTAAATGTGTCTCAGCGCTCGTTAGTGTTTCACATCTTGTACATTTGTTTTCTAAAATGTACATTTGATTTGTTCTCGGTTAAAGTGTTTTGCTTTTGTAATTTTTGTTTTATAAAATGTTTTCCAAAATGTACATTTGTCTCAAGCTTTTGTTAAAGTGTTTCATACTTTGTAATTTTGGTTTGCACTTCCCAGCCACCGTACTTTACTTTGAAGGTGTCTTTTATGGTACTGCACTGCAGGAAGCCGTCGTTCCTCGTGCGTCTTTACGTCACGTTTAAATCTTTACTCAGGTCTTATTTATTAATGCCAAACTAAGATGGACATATTATTCTCTACTGAAATGATTTGTGTTTTTTCACAGTCTCTGCACTGTAATAGGCATGTCTAAATTACGTCCCCGTTCTCTCTCAGCTCAGCTGTGACTAAACTGCCCCCCCTCTTCCTGTGTTAATATGCCTGTGTGTTAAATAGCCGAGCAGTTTCCCATTACTATCAGTTACTCTCAGGCAGGTTTGGAGCCAGTTGCTAAGAGCTTTCATCTAACAGTGTTGATCGTTAATACTGATCTGTACATTTTTCCCCCAGACTAAAGCTCTTCTAAAGAGCTAAGACCATAAGACTGTGTTTGCGAGTTTAGTGACGACGCCAACAAGGCAACAAGGAGCTAGAGAGAATTGGAACTCGAGCGCGCAGCCGCTTCACAAAGCCGAAAACAGCTGTGTTTTTACAACCGCTGAAACACAACGCTAGAAAGGATCCTTTTTTTTTCTCTCTCTTTCCATCGGCTACCCATACTGCACCTGTCATTTCCATCACGGCCATGTGGTCACAAAGGGAGCAGTATATCTGTCAACAGGATCAAGTGCTCAAGTCAATCCTACAAGACACCCTCTCCACTGGTCTCAACAAACCCCCCCCCCCCCCCGCAAAAAAAAACCCTCAACCAGGCCATCTCAGGCCTGCAGACTCAGGGTACCCCTCTGTTTTCTGTGAGGAAGGGGCTTCCTTCACCTGAGGTTTAGTGTATTTTTACATTGATGTGGCTGAAAAGGAAAAATCTGACGTTTGTTGTTGCACCTGACCCTGACTTGCAGATAAACTCTCTCCTGCAGTTTTGATAGATAGATAGATAGATAGATAGATAGATACTTTATTGATACTTTATTGATCCCGAGGGAAAAAATTGATCCCGAGGGAAATATTGATCCCGAGGGATTGGCACACAGCTGTCCTCGTCTGGTTTGTTTGCAGCTTCTGAGTAACGTAAAAAGTCAAACTTAACATCCACTGTCATGAGTACAGTTCTTCAAATGCTGCAGCGTCCCTCTGAAAGATGGTCGGACACTTAAACAGATGCTTTTAAGATTTATTGCAAAATTCAAAACCAAAAGAAAAAGTTGCTTTTAAAAAGGAATTTATAAGTTGGAGCAAAACTAGCTCACTCCATCAATCTTCAGCATGCAGTAGTTATTCAGGGAGCTATTATAGTGCAAAGATTATTTAAACACAAACTATTATTACACGTTGAAATATTTCTGTCAAAATCCACCTGATGACTCTTCGGCTGGTGCTAAGACAGAAAACATTAGTCTCCTTGAACGCTGATTTAACCGTTTTACCTCTCTGTTACTTATTAACCTGAAATAAGTCTTGTCTTAAAACTTTATCCACAAGTGTTGACTTTAACGGGATGGGGATTTGGCACTTAAAAGAAAACGTACTACCCCTCGTAAAGAAACTGCTCATAGTGGTGAAAACTGCTTCATACTCAACATGAGCGTTTCACGGTCTGGTGAGATCCCCCGACATGAGCGTTACTACTTCGTGCTCTCTGAGGTGAAACCCCCAAAAGAAGAGGGAAGGAAACAGAGAGACCGGTTCGACCCGCTGGGGATTAGAGAGGGGTCACAGCGGATCAGCTGGGTCTTCCTCTCCCACAGAGGAGGGAAAACAAATATTAATCACCTCTAGCACTTCACACACAAAAGGGCCTGAGATGTGAGGGGCGGGAGGGCCGAAGGAAAAGACGATACAGGCCTCGGTAAGTAATGAAAACCCCTCTGTAGGGGCCGACGCTCTCAGGACACGTCAGTCTGTGAATGTAGTGATATTTATACATGCAGGTTATGTTGAGTGGGCATGAGGGATCACTTCTGAATAATGCAGTGTTCATAAATCTGCATGAACGGCTTGTTCACATCATCATGGTCATGCATTTCACAAACAAATCAAAAAAATTAAGAACTTGTGATTATGAAGCGCTGGATAGAAGCAGCATGCAACAGACACTAACTTTAATTTAATCACATGAATGCAAACGGACAGATAAATTACTAAAACACACATTTAGTGTGCATGTGGTAAACATTTTTAGGTGTGCATCTGCAGACAAATTAACGCATCTATGTGTGAAAAACAAGTGTGTGGTTCTGCAAAAATGAGCGTGTGTATCTGAAGTGCACAGAGAGAAGAAGAGAGGTCGAGGAAGAAGGAAAATGAGCGTGTGTCTGCAAAATAAGGAAAAATTGTGTCTGAAGTGTGCGATGGGAAAGAGAGATCGAGAGAGGTAAAGATAAAGTGTGAATTTAGGGTATATCCGCTCAAATGAGTGTGTGTTATGTTTGTTTAGCAGTTTATTTTTCAGTGACGATACATGTAGGCATTGTTGTATCTAATTAAAATGCAACTGATGCATTGTATAAAGGACTTTTAGCCATGGCTCATTTGCAGTCGTTGTCCCTTTTAGGAAATAACACACGATACAACGACACTGTGAAAACTGACGAAGCAGCAGACGTACGATAAGCAGCGATACAGATGCATCCAAACAAACAGCTATTGTTTCGTCTTCATATTAACAGACTGACGTGAACATGTGAGAGAAGAAAAGGGATCTATGTAGAGAATGAAAGTGAGTGTTTATGTGGAAAGAGTTTGTGCATCAGTGAAATCGACTCGAGTGTCAAAAATGTAAAAATGAGTTTGTGCTTTTGCAAAAAAAAAGGTTCAGATTTCAGATTCAGGGAAATTTGTTTTGCAGCAGGAGCTCATAGAAGACAACATACAAGGACAACAACACCGTAAAATCTAAATGAGAAACAAGTTAAAAAATCACAACAACAAAATAACAATATAAACAATAAAATCAGTCAAGAGCTCGTACCTAATTGGGAATTCCTACCAAGTTAGTAAAGTGCATTAAGGTATTTAATATATATTAATTGCAACAGGGACAAATGAAGGAGTGTTGGTATATCTGTAAAAAAAGAATAGTGTGCGTATCTGAAGATTAATATTGTGTTTATCTTAAATAGACGTAGAGGAAGAAAATGAGTGTGCATGTGGAACGAGCGTCAAAAATGCAAAAACTAGTTTGTGCTTTGCAAAATGAAGTGTGTTTGTAAATGTGCAAAAGAACGAGTGTGTGTATCTGAAGTAGACGTGTGTGAGGAGAAAAGTGATCTCTGCAGAGGAATAAAAAGAGAGTGTGTGTCTCAGAAGGTGTCTCCAACGTGTGTTTGTTTATTCTCCTCCTCGTTGCCAACACGCTCCGTCCACGCTCTCCTCCCTCCCTCCCTCCCTCCCATCCAATTCTCCGTCCATGCTGCATCTCACGAGTGGCAACCAAACGACGAACCCCACCTGGCATACTGGTGACGGCGCCATCTGGTCGCGGCCGCGGCTCGCCATCGGGCCCACAGTCGGTACCCACACTGCCAGAGTGCTGTTGTTTAATGAGCGCATATGAGCAAACATTTGACTGCCAGGTGGCGTTGCCGCCACGCCACGCCGACCAGGCAGGGTTCTGCCATTGCTGTTCAAACCCGGGGGCATCAAAGGGGGGCCTTGGATTTCCAAAGTAACTAAGCCATAATCCACCCCCTTATTGGTCCCATTCATATTGAAATACATGATCAGAGGAGCTGAGGAGGCCCTAATCTTGCCAATGAGCAGTCCGGCACAGCTGCAGGGATAAAGTCAGAGTATGAGACCACCAGTATATTAGAAAAACTCAGACCTCGCTGATTGGATTAGGGAAGACGAGAGTGGGAGGGGGTGGCCTCGGGGGTGAGGAAATGTCATCTTGCAGCGTTGTGTGTGGCGTGGTGGTCTCTGTGTTGGCGTCCCAGGATCAGGAGGTGAGGCGGACACACTTTGTCCGTGGGTTTGGTGACCCGCAAAATAGAAATTGGAGGGGATGAGACGAAGAATGGCGGCAACAAAATGGAAAGCAAAAGGCTGAGAGTGTGGAGTCAGGCCTTACGAGAAGCTCCCAGTCGCACAGCAGGAACTCGACATCCTATTAAGTTGTAGCGTGGCAGTTTTTTAGGAGAGAGAGAAAGAGAGCGAGAGAAAGAGAGAGAGGACTAAACCGGGCATTAGCTGTCGACTTAAAGGTTTGTGCTGGTTCCTCTGGTAGGCAGAGCCGCCCCGTTTAAGTGTGATTGAGCGTGGCTTAGATGGGGATCAATGGTTATCCTCTCGACTGTTTTGTTTTGAGGTTTCTTTTCTGTATTTACTGTGAGGAAGAGAAGAAGCCATTTTGTTTCACAAAGCAGGAGCCAAATATTTCCATAGTTCTGTGTCTGGATCTTTACAAACGGATTTACACATTTAGACCAACAAATACTATTTATTACTAAAACACGTGTGACTCCTGCTCCGCTCTCATCGTAGAAACTCTTCTCCTGGTGTGATCAACAAATAATCATGTACAACACAGATACCGTAAAACTTAAACTAACAGCCCGGGCCTGTATGTACTTCAGTCTATGAAATGACCCTGCCTTTATTTGGGACAGGCGTCAATACGAGACGGGCCTTTAATGATTTTCAAACAAAACTAGTGCACACCAAAGATGGGAAAGATAAAATTAAAGAATACTTAACTGTGCACAAAGTTAAGATATCGATAAACAAAATAAAGGCAGGGTTGTTCATTTCCTCCAGATCCACTTTTTAAGATGTTGGTTGAAATTGTCTTTAGGTCCTGACAGAAATTAATAACTCATGTGCTCTGAAAAAGGAACAAAGAAAATCCGTCATCTGTAGCAGTTGTAAGCCTGTAAAAACTTCGACCAATGTCTGCCACGAGGTACCAATCTGATGAACCAATCACGCCTCCCTGTGAGTTTACTTACCGCTGAATGAGACATGAGACGACGTAGTTTCTACACAATGCAAGCGATGAGCTGAGGTCTGCTTCTGGAGCAACGGCGCTCGTGCATGTAAGTGAAGGGCGTGGCTTAAGAGGGAGCACAGAGGGGAGGGGGTGGGTGTAGACGGAGCACTGAGGGAATGCTACTTTCAAAATCATGCTAGTTTTAGAAAATTACCAACCCTGCCTTTAAGTTACAAATCTAAGATTTGGTTTTGTTTGTGTGCGACTGGTCTGCAGGAGACTCTCAATCAAAACAATAACAAAAGATGACGTTGAGGCTGGCAGGGAGAGATTCTCTCTTCTACTCACCACTCCCTCCTCGATGAAAAAGAACTCTGAGTTGACCGTAGTCATGACGATCGGGTGAAACCGACCTGAGGAAGAGAATATGTTTACAGATGAGCTAATGTATCCGAGTATAATCTACATTACGTTTTTATCATACAGCAACTGGACGGCAGCTCCCAGGAGCAGCTCACGCTTCATTATGCAGCGGTCTTTGATGCAACATCCGGTGTTTCCACGGCAACAATAATCATGTCATGTCTGTCATGGCAGCCACCACAAAAGACACGTCCTGTTACAACTATAAAATGAATTTCTCTTTGATAACTGTTGGAAATATTTGAGGTAATGTAACAACAAAAAATATATAACATGGGTTTAGTCCATTTTAAATTTGTACACATTTTACATCTTGTTCCTTTAAATACATCAGTTTGTTTTTCAGAGTTAAACGACATGCATTTATGTGAAAACATCATTTTAAACAAAATATTTGGTACAGCATTAAGAACAACAACACAGATGTACTGTATGTACAACAGAGCCGTGTTTTTACGGGTATTTATTGCACTGTTTGCAGTTCTTCTTCTTCCTCTGTTCCTCCTCCAGACTTCTCAGTCGAGCAGCAGCTCAGATCCAAACAGCCTCGGCAGAGCTGGCGATGGATTTTTGGCTCTTTGTACACCTGCCCAAGATGTTTACTCTGGATTGACACTTAGCCTGCTGTTAGGATGGCGTCCAGAGACAGACGCGGGGTCTGTTCCACATATCCGGGTCTTAACAACCTGCACTGATAGCTGCCCAGTCATTAGACGATACAGACGAATCACGTTATCACATTTTATTAACGACTGTCCCTGTGCTATAAATCAAAGCCATTACCTCAAGGCATGCCAGAATTTATTTTATCACATCTAGGCCAACGTGTTCATCTGCACAGGTAAGCTCAGAGTATCCGCATGCACCTCCACACGCACACACACACACACACACAGGTGGGATGTCTCCGCTCAGTCAGTCTTTGAGTTTGTAGACAAACAGACTTGCATGGAATCCGTCTGTAAATTCATCCAGCCGTGCTGAAAAAAACAAAAAACGTCTCCACTCCTGCGTTCGACTGGTACAATTGGCACATTCGTCCATAATGTGTCGAAGATAAACTCTGAATCCGGAGAGACAACTTTTGAATCCCACAGACCGACCACAAATAGCAGCTTTTATTCCAGTGGAATCAGCGTACATTGTTTCTTTAGGATTTAGTTCTGGAGACTCTGAATCCGAGAGTCCAAATTTTAAAACTCCTATTTCACCATTTTCTATGACTTGTGTATCCAGAGGAACTTCTGAGTAGCTCACTCTGACACTGAAGGGATGACAACAATCCCAATTACGCAACTTCTTGTTATATCTGTATTATTTTAAAAGCAGAAGAAAGGATCATTTGACGACTGTATGCACATGTTTCTCTGCTTGACGCTTCTGATTTGTTGATCGATGTAATCTTTGTTTATTGTCTGACTTTGTCTGGAACGTTTATGCTGCTCTCTCAGCCGGGACTCTCCTGAAAAATAGATCTATTTATCTCTTGAGTTTAGCTTTACATGTAGAGACAGTAGTGATGGACCTCAGGTCAGCAGGAAGTTTGTTCCAGAGAGAAGGACCACAGTAACTAAAGGCCCCCTCTCCGGACTTTGATTTGATTCTGGGTTTGGCTAAAAGATGACCTGAGGGCCCGGGTCAGGTTGTAGTCTGTGAGCAGGTCTGAAATGCCATCAGGAGCAGAACCATTGAGAGCTTTATGGACTAATATGATGATTTTTAAAAGTGATTCTGAGTGTTTAGAGGACCAGAGTGAAAAATATAAATGGAAACATTGCCTAACTTACAGCAGAATACAGCGGTACATATTTAAATACTGTCCTTCTAAAAGGACATCACAAGAATGCTAATTACATGCATAATCCCCCGTGTCACATTATCTCTGTAAGTGTGCCGTGAGGGTCACTTCAGTCCAAAACAAATGTCGTCTCTGGTCCCCGCGGGCTAACAGAGCTAGCTCAGCAATGCTATTGTCCCTCAGAGGGATCTACGGTTGATTAAGTGTCCTGTTGAGAGAGTGGAGCAGTTGCCAAACAAATACTGAAAAGTCCAGAGGAACAATGGTTGGGGAAGTGCCAGAGCTCATAATCTGCACTGCATTACATTCACAATCAGAAAAATTAAAATTCACAGAAGGAATTTTAATAGCTAGAATGGTTAGCGGCTCGGCCTCCAGTTGCCCGAGATACAATTGACACAGACAAGTGCTGTAAAAAAATAAAAATAAAAGAAGTCAATATGAGCGTTTGAAGTTTTGGAAATGTTCACAGGCTTTGGTCCCTTTTGATTCAAATTCAAACAACTTTATTAATCCCTCTTGGGGCCGTTGGTTTTATAGTTTGGGCATAAAAAAATGTAAATAAAAACAAAGTAACGTCCAGACTTAATCATACGTAGCAGTGGTAGCAATTCAGGGTTAAGTGTCTTGGCCAAGGACACATCAGACATGTGGCTGCAGGAGCTGGGGATCGAACTCCAGACCTTCCAGTTGAGAGACGACCGACAACCTGAGCGATATATCCATGGATAGTATAAAGTATACTGTTATAGTATGTAGGCTGATTCCCAGTCGGTGGTTATTCTGCAGTATGTCAGGCTGGTGTTCGATCTTGGAACAAGGAAGTAAACAACAGCCCAGCTGACGTTAA
Source organism: Tautogolabrus adspersus (assembly GCA_020745685.1). Lineage (NCBI taxonomy): Eukaryota > Metazoa > Chordata > Actinopteri > Labriformes > Labridae > Tautogolabrus > Tautogolabrus adspersus. The sequence continues at coordinate 32,241,940 of CM036540.1, read as the reverse complement.
ACGCAGCTACAGCGTAGCGTCCACTTACACTCTGAAAAAAGCGATAAAAGAGATTAATTTAGATTTACATGATTCAGAGAATTAACAAAGATAACTGGTGGTCTCTTTGTGTGGCTTTGGTCGGATTGTGATTATTTCCTCTGTTACGATGCACGTTGCTGTCCATCATTTCGATCTCTGACCAGGCGCTTTGCATTGTGGGAAACAGTTCTGGTGCATACTGAAGATTTCTTGCACTTGTTGCATACTTCCTTTTAGCTAAATCAGTACGTAGTAATACTATAGTTGGCAGATTTGAAAACAGCCTCTGTGTTCCTTCCCTTCTGTGTCAGTTCCTACATCTACCTACTCGTGTTCCTGGCTCCCTCATGTATTTTTCCGTGTGTCTCCCAGTGGTTTGTTTATCCCTTCTTGTAGATTTTTAAAGGAATTGCACATGTACTTTGTTTTTTTTCTTGGACATGACAGAATAACCTCAAGACTGTGAGAATATAAAAGACCCTTAATTATGAAGAAACCCTGCATGTGAATAATTAATTTAAATGCGTGTTTTTCAAGAAGCAGTTCGTCCTCTCATGTCATGATTTTGGCTGGAGACAGATGACTCCACTCATTGCTAACAGAATGACTAACATGATGATAGCCCTCCTGAGATACATTTCTAAGCATTGCTGTGGTTTATGTAGGTGCCCACGTTCTACTACTCAAGCTCACAGCTTGTGCCAGTACAGCTGGCTGCATATCTCCGGCCCCAGTGCGCCCTGGGAGTTGGGTGTCGGCTTGTGTCAGCTGTGCCTTTTACCTTTCGTCGAGGAGTGGCGGCTATCCTTCTTCCTCTTTCCTCTGTTACCGAGAGGGGGAGAAGGTTTCGACTTTTAGCCGCGTGTGTCGCAAGGCTCCTCGCTGGGTGACATTCCTTCGTAATGCCGAGGAGCCCCACAGCTATTTATCTCCATCTCTGCACCTTTTGGAACTGGCAACATCCCATTTGGCCGGCGATCCCTCAATCAACAGCTGAGTGCCCGGCTCTCTGGACGGGGCTGTGACACTTGTATATTCTTACACGCTGACATAGCAGCGAGGGGAGTGAGTAGGTGGGTGAGTGAGTGTTGAATTTGTCAGGGTACCACCGTGTTTAGTCAGTGGTGAGGCCGTCGAGGTAAGCAGGAGTGTAAAACCACGAATGTCACAGACTTCCAAACAGCCGAGGGATCACATTAGATAAGATGTGTTCAGTATTGTTAACCATGAGATAGATTTGGTGACAAATGATGGAAGCTGTGACAATAATAAGGCCTGAATTAAAGACATGATGATCTTAATATTTAGTTTTTTTGTTGTCACAGCAGTGCAGGAATTAGCATTCAGCAAATTCATCATATTCACATGGCGGCTCTGACATCACACTCATGCATCGGCAGCCTCAGAAGTTGTGTCTGAGTGGGTGTCTGTGTTAGGACTTCGCCATGACCTGATGTAATCAGCCATGTCTGTTTGGATGTATATGACGCTGAATCTCCTATCTGCACAACAGATTTACCTTTCTAGGGCTGAATCTCGATTTCCTCCCTAAACCCTAAACCCTGAGCCCTTACGAACTTAATTGACGTCACCTGGAAGGTGAGTGAGTGTACGAGGCAGTAAGGGGCTCGAAATGGTTAAATACCAATGGGACAGCACTTTGCGACGTCTCTGTAACCTTGACAGCAGGATGTCATGTGGCATTAGGTTAGCTGTAGTTTCCAAAAATACTTTTTTGGTAGACTGTAATAGAGCGTGGTTTCACCTTTCTGCTTATATACCGTCTCTCCCTTTTTTGGGGGGTTACATGGCGTTTGTTTACCTTTTCATTCTTGGGGGCTTCCCCTGGGAATCATATGTTTCAGGTCACAATGCTATGCACTATGGGTCATTCCCTCTCACTTAGTCTGCAGATATTCCCACTTACTGTACAGACAGGGTTCATAAAGGGCTCGAAAAGTCAGCAAGAGATCCCTCAAGCACTTGACGATGCGACAGTGGGACAGCCCTGAGCCCTCACAGACTTAGTGAGTGTGTGAGGGTGGACATTGAGATTGGGCCCAAGTACCAATAAAGAAACGTTGAAACATTTCAGAGAGCCAAAAGCTCACCAAACAGCCAGCAGAGTGCGTCATGTCACCCGAAAAAGCTTTAAGACTTCTCTGTTGGTATTCAGCTAACCTGCATCACATGTGCTCTGTTTAAAATGTTGAGATTTAAGTCTGACACTAGTGCAATAAAAAATGACAGAATTCTCTGTATAGTTAATTACCTTAAAATATGTAACAGCAGAATAAATATTTATAGCATCTGAAGAAGAATTGCTTTGTAACTGGAAAGTTGTTGTCAGTGACCTTCATGATCTCTGTATGACAGCCAGCACATTGAAAAGACTCAGATTTAACTGTAACCCCTCAGATTATCGTTCTTACGCACAATCACAGGCCGAGTCCTTTTGAAGGTGAACCGTGTTAGCACATGCACCAGTGAGAGATCACTGGAAACCCCCTGGAACAGAATCAACAGGAACAGTGAACAAAAAAAAGGTGTGTGTAAGGTTTGTTTGACGTGCGGGAAATGATCCACAGGTCGGACTCAAACCTGGACCAGCCGACCTAACCGCTTGTCCGTCCTTCTCTTAGCATTTTTAAAGGGGAAACAGTATTGTAGGTGTTAAATTGCATTAAAATATCAAATATGAATCTATAAAAGTAAGGAAAGTCTATCTTTTCCCAGTCAACAGGGTGGGCCCAGGCCCTTAAAGCCCACCCATAACCCTGTGCCTGCTAATAACAGCTTGGTATTGGAACTGAATTCTTTGCAAAGTGCTGATGGTTTGAGCGTTCAGTGCACAATAGAATGAGACCCATTTTAAAAGCAAACTAAATAAAGATGTGTGTATATTTTGTTTATCCAGAGATCTGTTCGGATTCGTCACCTGCCGGCTTGTCGTTGCTTGCTGAGGACTCAGATTCTTTCAGCTCAGTGCTTATGTGATTTCGACTGCAATTTTGTCAGGCCTGTCTTGTAAATGAGAAAGACAATAAGGTAATCTCTCCAGGTTTACCTGAAATAAAGTCGAAACATGCACACTCTCTTTCCAATGCTGTAAACGGGGCTCCCTCCTCTCCTCAGCGACACCCTTCATAAATGTTTACGGTGTGTCTTTAAGCTCAGTTGTTTGATTCAGATTTTACTGCCTACAAGGAGACATTTTTACGGTGTTTCCACACACCTGCTGTGAGGTCAGATAACTGCGTTTAGACCTCCTGCACTTCAACACAAGAATCATGTGGTGAGCAAACGGCTCCTGAGAAGAAGATCGGAGATTTATTGCGCCTTCCTCGCACCTTTGCCTTGATGTCGTAAAATTTTATGATGTGTTTTCCACTGACTACTTTTTAAGCACATCTTTACCAGACAACGAGACATAATTCACTCGGGGTCATAACTTAGTGGAGACAGGGTTTCTAAGCATGCATGGTACGAGCCTGCTATAAGTTAAGGACAGCACATGAAGACGAGCTGGTGTTGAGCGTTTTACTCGGGCTTCTGTGCAGTGAAGTGTTTTCAGGTACGATAAAAGTCTCCATGAGTTAATTTGGCTTATTAGATTCCAAAACAATGCATGTAGATTGGGTTTTAAATGGGACATATTCTGAAAAATCCACTTCTACAGTGTTTTTGAACATTTATTTGGGTAACCTGAGAGTCTACTGACCCACAAAATGTGAAATAAACCCATCCAGTCCTTTGTTTGTGGTCTGCAGAAGTCTTACAACACTGAGAAAAATGCTCCGTTTCAAATGTGCTCTCCTTGTGATGTCACAGTGGGATTTTGGTAAAAAAAAAATCCCCTCCCCTCCACTGGTATCTCCACCCATGGACTCCACCCCCAGCCTAGAGCAAAACTTTTGCACAGGTCCGCCATTTTTATTCTCGCTAGCGAAGGAGTGATGTCTACTGTGAAACTCAGGGGGGCTCATTTCATTTAAAGAGACACACACACCAAAACGGAGCGTTCTGAGAGAGCTGGTTTCTACAGGGTCACAAACCTCCTCTGGTGCTTGATTCATGATATATTTTGACCAAAGCACAGCACAGATGTTTCATTGAGACCACAGGGGACTGTTTGAAAAGGTGGAGAAGGGGGATAAGTCCTCTTTAAATTATATATATATATATGAGGCTGTAAATAGCCTTTAATTAACATGATACTGATGAGTCGTGCACTGCAAACTAGATGGAGCTGATCTCTAGAAAGTGACGTGTCAGTCAATGAATCCTGCTATTGCATCTTTATTTTCTTCATTCTTAATTTATAATGGTAAATGATCTGTTTTTATCAAAGCTGAGTCTTAAATTCTCAATCTTAGCTTAGAGACCAAAACCTGAGAGAGTCGCGTATGACATGCTGGAAAGGAGCCACAGGTCGGAGTTGAAACCGGGCTGACAGGCGCACAAGATATTTTTCCTTTTTTTGTTTTTTGGGACATCAGAGGCTCCGTAGTATAGAGTTGGAAATTGAGGCAAGAGAGAGAGAGAGAGGGTTGGGAATGCGGCACAGCCAGTCATGAAAAAGTTTTTACAGCATAAATAGTTGTTCACCCCCCGTACAGTGTGTCTTTTCCGGCTCCGTTTGATTTTATGAACGATACGTGTTATCCATAATTAGGTGTGTAGCTGACCTGATTGAAAGGTGGGTGTGATATAACGGTTCGTCTTAAAACCCGCCTCAGCTCCAGCTCTTAGCCTGTCGTTAGGTTGACTGACAGTTAGGGTGAGACAGCATTTCCAGCATGGTGGCTGCTGCTGATGAGCCTCCAGAGCCCCCCTGCAGGAACAGATGGGTGACGTCACTCAAGCTTCAAACATTCATATTTACAGTCTGTGGGAATGACATGCGGGAAAGGAGCCACAGGTTGGATTCGAGCCCAGGCAGATCGCTTCGAGCCACATTCACACCTACGGACAATTTAGAGTCAGAATCTAGAGTTTTATAATGATGAAAGTGTTTTTTAAGAAAACACAGTCACATTGGCGAGATGGATCCAATTAAAAATGACACAATACTGCACACAGCTTATTTTGAAACAAAAGGGAGGGTCAGTCCAGTGTAAAAGAGAAATCTTCACTGGTATGAACTCAGAAAAATACCCTAAACATACTTTTTATGGTCAGTTACACAAAACACACTCAGACTAACCTCTGAGGAGAAACACATACGTAGTTAGTTTCCAAAAATGTTGCACAGCAAAGACTTCTGGCAGTGAGTGTTTGAATCATGCTTAGATGTGTTGGTTCCCAGTTTAAAATTTTCATTTGGATCTTGAGAGCTGTCAGGGTTCAAACTCGTCCTCTGAGTGATACGAGGACACTAAATCCTCATTCTGCTAATTACCGCTCAAAGAAATAATGTGGATGAGAAAAAGACATCTTGGCAGAAAGCGTCCCTGAGAGAAGCTCTGGGGAAATTATTGTTTTTTAAGTTTATACGTTGTTTTTACTCTTAGCAGAGTGGAGGGGGATTTTTAGGGGATTCGAATCCAAACAAACAAAACGTCCAAATGAACTTTAGAGCGAGGGAAAAATGTTTGAAGGGAAATCAATTTTTCACGGATGGCATTGATAAACAATGTGAACTGAAATGCTCTTTTATGCACATGCATCAGTTCACACACATTCTGACTGTCTTCCTGTTTTATTCTGTCTCTATATCCCTGACTTCTCTGTTAGTCTTTAGTGTCCATCCATCCATTATCTCCAGCTGATCAGGGGCCGGGTCGCGTTGGGAGCAGGCTAAGCAAGTTACCCCAGTCTTCCCTCCCAGCAACATTTTTCCAGCTCCTCCAGGGGGATCTCGAGGCGTTCCTAGTCCATGAGGGGATATGTAATCCCTCCAGCGATCCCTGTCTTCAGTGTTTCCTGTTTTATTTTGTAGTTCTTTCTCCAGTGTTACCTGTCTAGTTTTACTTCCTGCCCTTGTGTGTGTGTTTTCCCTCTTCACTTTCACCTGTCTTGTTTGTCACACCTGGCTCTGTGTTCATTCCCCTCTCGTCAAATGTTGTTTCCAGAAACTCCTCCATGTGAGTTCCCTGTTAGACTTATTATCGTACCATTTCTTTTTATACCTGGACGTTTAGGGCAAGTCCACACGAAGGTGGGTATTTTTTTAAAACGGAGGTTTTCCTCCGCCGTTGGAAAAAATAATCCCGTACACACACGCTCAGTTCTTAGAAACATCTTCTTCCCAATGAAACGTAAAAACGCACTGTTACGGCTGTCATAAGCACGCCAAGTCAACAATAATATCAACTTGTCCATTCAGGGTGTCTCTGCTCGTCAACATAGAGCAGGGGTCACCAACACAGTGCCCGCGGGCACCATGGCGCCCGCAAGGACCATATGAGGCGCCCACAGGCCTGTCCTAAAAAATTAAATTGGGAAAATGGTGTTCCATTCAAAAGAGTATTCATGAAATGTAAAAGATTATTTTGTAAAAATGATCAGTGTCTTCACATAGATGAGTATCATTAATCATTAATAATAATATATAACTAAAGGCAAACAGAGCAAATTTGTTATTTCAGAAGAGTGTATCAAACTGGGTGCCCTTCGTATGACTCAGTACCCATGAAGTAGCCCTCAGGTTCAAAAAGGTTGGTGACCCCTGACATAGAGTAACTGTGTCTGTATGTATGAGCATGTAGAAAGTCCAGTTAGCAACGTTAGCACCAGCACTAGTTTGGTTACGTCTGCCATCGCACTAATCTCACGTAAACTAAAATGACAGCGTCGCACAATGACGTCAAACGGAGGAGAAACCGGCGCACAGCGTGACGTTACAAGAACCGTCGACACAGAAACACCTTAAACAGAGTTTCTGAACATCTTCACCCTGGAAGGGGTTTTACAAAAGGTGCGTTTTCAGCATGCAGCAACCTCCGGTCTTGTGAAGTGAAGCCACAAAAATCCTGCAGTTCGTCAAGTGTCCACTAGAGGCTGGCTGCGGGAGAACCAGAAGTCACATACACACACAACCAAAAAAGACGTGTTATCCATAGTTAGGCGTGTAGCTGACCTGATTGACAGGTGGGCGCGATGTAACAGTTTGTCAGGAGGTTTAAAACCCGCCTCAGCTCCGGCTCTCAGCCTGTCGTTAGGTTGACTGAAAGTTAGGTTAGATTTAGATAAATAACCTCCACTGATCTTCATCAGGCACGGCTGATATTCAAAGCTGGAGTGCAGACACATGAGTAATGTGGTTACAGTCTGCAGATAAGAGAACGACTAATGGCTGTGGGAGGATGACGACTTCACGGCACAGTCGATTAACCTTGTGACTGTCGACTCTTTTCATGTTTTACAATAATTCTGAAATTCTGTTCAAAAATATGAGAAATGTGATGGATTTTAAATCAGGTGTTAAGATTTATTGCTGGTGACCCCGATGATGATGCACATCATTGAATCTCTAAAACAAGGTGGTCCTCTCTCTTTCACAGAGAGACGTGATGTGCATCGCCATCTCTACGTTACCAGACACGTTCCTCAAAGCAGTTACTGCTGAACGTTCCTGGAGTCCAAACAGAACTGGGAAAATCTGCTTTTTCTTATCCTGCACCAACAAGATCCAACATCTGCGTGAGGGCAATGAACTTTGACCTTTTGGACATTCCCAACCTCTGTAACTGTTTTACATAACTGTGTTTTTTTTTGTTATGTTCCTTGAGCTCGCTAAATTATTTTTGTTCATTTTCAGCTTTTTCTTACACTAATACAGAGTTTCTCAACTGGTTTAGACTCGAGACCCACATAGCCCCCCCACTGAGACGCCTCTGGGACCCACTTTTGGGTCCCGACCCACAAGTTGAGAACCACTGCTCTAATTTGTAGTTATTCCTTTTAATAGTCTCAGCTTTGTATAAATCCCCCGGACAGTATTTTGATATTAGTGACCTTGTCTTCATTTGTCTTCTGGTTCTTTTAATGGTCTGTCTTTTGATTGACTCTGTTATGACTCGATGTAAAAGATGGAATCTCCTCAGTGATCTCTCTGGCATAAATAAAGGTTGAATGTATGAATGATGAAAATGTGTAACAGTATCAACGAGGATTGACACAACACAGTTGTAGCCTTTAAAAAAAAGTATGAACAGAAAGCGCCCGCAGCTTTCTAACACGACAATGAATTTAATCAGTTTTGAATTCAGACTAAGAGTGATAATATCAGCTGCTTTAAAAGCAAACCCATTAGTGGGTAAACAGTGTTTATGTACTCGATGATAGAAAGGGGGAAAAAAGTTAAACATGTTTGAAAATGATCAAACTGCAGCCTTGAGAATCAAAAAGCTTCTTTCTATCAGCTTTTCAGATTCTTTGTGAGACACTCAGGAACTGACCCATGATTCTGTGCAGCACTGCTCCCCCTAGTGGAGTTCAGACGTCACTGCTTTTACAATAAAACAGACACACCTACAAGATGAAAGAGTAGTCCTCTTGTTTGATTTGTTGGTTTTAGTCTAAATATTTTTAGATTTTCAACCACGGAGAAAAAAAAGAACCAAAACTACATCAGTATCTTCTTTGAAATCACTTTTTATTTTTATCCAAAGGCCTTCTTGAAATCCTTGTTTTGTTTTATCCATGATGTTTAAATCATTTTACTGTCAACTTTAGTCAATCTTCATCTCAAGTTGTTTCTATTTTATTGTCTCTGTTTTATTTTGGGCTGCACAGTGGTACAGTGGTTCCTGCAGAGGACGTTCCTGGTTTGAATCCCCGTCTGTGTGGAGTAACTTGTGGAAACACAAGAGGACAGATATGATGATGCTGGGCAAACCCGTGGAAGATACAGGTGAAACGCGATGTTCAACGCTCCGTTTAACAAACTTTCTGTTGAACTATTGTCAGGATGTATACGTGTATGCATACACGCAGACAACTCAATAAAAATAAATAATACAGATCCAAAAATCTGACACTAACTCGGGTTATCCTGAGGAGTGGAGTCGTACTTTTAGATTTTTTATTTTGCACTTTTACTCGTGTGTTTTCGTAAATGCAGAGCTTAAAGCTGTCGTATTTTTAAAGGGCGGTATTTCTACTTAAACTGGTTTGTTTTTCTATCTGGGGTTATTCTGAATAATAATAAAGAAGCACTTTTGAAACTCAAAGTAAAACATTTTTAGCGACAGTTCTGCAGCTTAACGTGTTCATTTGTAAATTCAGGGCCTGAAAAGTTCTATTTTTTAGTGTGGTATAGTTTACTTACAGTTTGTGAATCTTCTCCATGAATCCACTGTGGGATGTTTATAGATTTAATCTTCTCTGATGTTTAATTATGATAGACTGTGTACTTCCTTTAAGATGTTGCCACTGCATGCATCCTCCTGTTAAAGACGTATAAAGTCCCTCTGGTTAATCCAAATGCCTGAAAATGAGGACAGCGTGGTGGCTGTGGCTGTGGGTGTTCTTTGGGCCCTGCAGTTCACTAACTTGTCAGGGCAGGACGGAGCTCTGGGGTGGGTAAATCTGTCTCAAGTGCCCCGGGGAAGAGGGATTACCCCGGGCTGTTTGGCTGTTTCCAAACAGGTGAGGAGCCAGGTTAGACATTGACAGACTTTGTCGGGGTGTCCGGGGCTTAAATGATATTACTTTAAAAGCAGCTCAGTGGGTGTTCCCCCGTGCTCTCCCCTCCGTCTTCTCGTGGTTGTTTGTTTGTCAGTCATTAGAGATCAGGCTTTCTGTGTGGGGAGTCGTTCTTAATCCGAATGGAGGTGATTATGGGGGCGGTCAATAGAAGCTAATTGTGTGCACTGTGGAGTTATTAACACAGACGTAATCAGTCGGATTTAAATGATGAAGTCATCCTGCATTGCGTCGTATTTCTCATGAGCTAAAGAACGCATAAGACTGCCACTGAAACCTCCTTTTTTCATGATGGGGGCATCTTCACAAGGCCAGCTCCTCAAACATCAACCCATCCAGGCCAAGAGACTTAGTGTGCCTTAATAAAGTCCTAATCACTACGAAGCATTGTTTATTTTCTGTTGCACTGGCCCCTGGGCCACACAAATGGAAACCCTTTGGCTCTGAGGCTTTCTCTCAAAGCCCCACATATCCGCTAAATACCATCAGAGATCTAAGACTTTTCCTCCGTCTTCCCTTTTCCATTTATGTTCGTGAGGGTGACCTGACTCGGCCCCCTCTGGAGTCAGGGTTTGAAACCCTAACAGTGTATTAAAAATGCTCTCTTTATGAATTATTTTCCACAGGTGCAGGGATTATTTGCTACCTGTTTTCAAGACGCCGTGGCTCTTCGCTGCACTCTTTATTTAGGATTTGTAGCTTGTGTTGCTGCTTCTCAAACTACTCGGGATAAGGGTAGAAATTTAAGGCTGAAAAAGACAAGAGGAATATCTGGGAAATGTCAATGTAAAGCTAGAATTCTGTCAAAATACACGAGCACATAAGCGCATGAATAATAGACAAAGTATAGTTTTGATTAACAAGCGCGATTCAAGCAAACACGGCAATCTGGTCTTTTTTGTTGCACTAACTCTTTAAAAAGTCCTGCGTATTTGCAGTGACAAACAAATGTTCTAAAAAGATTTGATAGTATAAGCTTGGAGTATTTATTATGTGGGTGTGTGGATCTTGGTCATTGTGGATATTACAACACCATCTAGTGGATCTTATTGTTTTTACATCCACATTGGATATTTTATTGTCCTAAAAGAAGGGACTCAAAATGTTTAAAAAACTAATATCAGACCTTGTTTGTCGTTTTTGGAGGTCTTTGTGCAGCGGACGTCTTAATAAGCAGCAAAAACAAACCATCTTAATTATCATTGGCTGTCACTGATATTCACATCAAGGCCAGATTTTCCCCGTTTGCTCAGGGAACATCCCATTCAAGCAAATGTGTTTGCTCAAACTCTCAAGACATGTGGGCTGAGGAATGAAATATCAAACAGGACAACTGTTAAATGGGACGCACGCACGCTCACACCGCCAAACGTGCACACACACACACACACACACACACACACACACACACACACACACACACAAAACGATGAATGCATTCAAACACAAGCTGCATCTCTCAAACACAAAAGCAAGATGTGTGAGCACACACTCGCTGACACTCCACACCTCAGTCGCATAAATGATAATTAGTCCTCTATCGTGCCCGCTGCATGATCAATGACGGCGCTGTGGGTTTTACATTAATAATTTGTGCAGGAGAGAGAGTGACAAAGAGAGTGAGAAGAGCGGGAGATGTGTCCTGTTGTGTTCTGGGACAAGGGGGTGGGGGGCGGGGGGGAGGCTAGATTACCCGTGTGCCAGGGGAATCTAATGCAATTACGAGTGTTTGCTTACACCATGTGTCCCCTTCCGTCTGCGCAGCGGCATCGGGACTGCACCCGCCGCCATCCTCCCATTCAGCTCTCTTGTTTGTTTTCAGTATTTACGCCACCACAAATCCCCCCCCACCACCACCCCTCCTCTTCTTCCTCAACGCCACTACCCCTCCTCATTTGCCCCTTCCTTCAATATCACTAATTAAAGTAAACCAATAAGGTTGGGGGAGGGACCAGATTGAACTCAAAAGTCAAAAGAGACACCAAGTGTTGTGTGTGTGTGTGTGTGTGTGTGTGTGTGTGTGTGTGTGTGTGTGTGTGTGTGTGTAGGTGTGTGTGTTGAGGTGTTGGGCTTGCTGGCAAAATATACATTATTCATAATGCGAGAGAGAAGGCCACATAGGGAGAGAGGAGGTTTGTTTAAGAGATTAGCGGTGGCCTGCTTATTAGCTTTAGCTCTCATTCCGAGTCATTTGCCTATTTTTCAAGACGGGCATGGAGTACACAAAGAAGTAGCCAGATTATTGATTAAAATCCATTTTGACTTTTTTCTTCTTCCATTTTTAATCCTATTATGGTTCCACATAAATGCGTGTGTCATCAGCGTAGAGGGATAGTCGTCAAATGGAAGGAAAAAAATAGAGAGATAGCACAACTTCAAACATCAATACGTAATTATTTTGGGATTGAAATGATGGCCTTTGCTTTATATATCTAACAGAGCAGCCCTGGTTTGACTCTCTTATTTGGATTTTTATACCCCGGGACACGGATGACATTTCTTTTCTTTGTATTAAGTGCCAAGGATGATATTAAGCTAATCTGCCCATGCTCCTGTTTGCTCTCAGGGATTTGGGAAGTAAAGGCAAACAAGCAGCACACAGAGAGACTCCAGCTAAGACGAGGGGGAGACTTTTGGTAAAGCGACGTAGCTGAAGCAGTGGCAGCGAACTGTTGGCTCTCTCAGTGTGAGGTTGTGGGAATATTGTCTGAGTCCAAACCTCCCTGGTTGGGATTACATACTTCATGTTAAATCCGTCTCTAAAGTTTAAATCTGTGTGTTTTGCTGGCAGCGGAGTTGACCTTACAACGTGAACCTTCTTTAAAAAACTAACTTCCCAAAGGCATTCAGGATTTCTGCTGCAGCGCTGATACAAGTCAAGATCAGCAGGAGGGGTTTGCTTTTTAGGGAAATGACTACGGCAACATGTCAAATAAAGCCCCATGATGTACCATTTGAAAATGTAAAGTACTTCAATAACTGAACCGCCAATTGATGGTCTTCTGGCAATAAGAAATTCATCCTGTATTTTGTCCCTGAACGCCATATTTATCTATAAACATTATTACACAAGTCCTAAGAATATATATGGCCATATAATGTTCTAACCAAGCACTGGGCCTAATTACTGCAGTCGTCGACATCCATCAGTTTCTCTCAGAGGCGCTGCTTGTCAACAGGCAAGGCAGGCAACCGCTTAGGGCCCCAGGTCGGTAGGGGGCCCCCCAGATCTGACAAAGTTTAAACCACAGCAGTGGCTCAAAATGTGCACGTTTTCAATGACGGAAACCCCCCCTAAAGTGGCCCCATCTGACGGCACAAATGAAAGTCACCGGAGGAAAAATGAGGGATTATATTGTTCTTTATTTCTCTGTTTTGAAAATATTGCTAATGTATAAAATCTGTAAAGACTTAATTAAAAGTTCAGATTTTGCAATTTTTTTGTTGTTGTTAAAACATTTATGACATAATGGTATTGAATGCAGGTTGGAGGGGCCCCTGTGCATTTTTGCCTAGGGCCACAACAGACACTAGACGCCACTGGTGCCTCTGCAGTCACGCTGTTGATCATTGATCATTTAAAATCAAAACAATAAACTCTTAATATGTTGTGAGGTAGCGTGCCATCCTGGGAGGTGTTGGCGTAATTTTTAAAAATAGCTTTTGCAGATGAAAATCTGGCATGACTCCGGCGTGAATATTTTAAAGTTGTGTTAAAAGTTTTGTTATGTTATGTACATTCAATTGATGTCATTTCATTGACATGAAAAGGCCTCACTGTACTGTACTGTGCTGTACCTACATTAAACAGGTAAGTTATTGGACCTCTTACTGTGAATTAAATTATTGATTTTTCTGGGTTTCGCTAACGATGGAAAAATGTGGCTGATGTGGATAAACAACTCACAGAAGAAGGTGTGATTTTTTAATGAAGAGAATATAAATATACTTTTTGAAAGTATTATCAATCCCTCCATTATCTATACTGCTTCTCCCATTCAGGGTCGGGCTGGTGCCGAGCTGTCATTGGACTGTTCGCCAGTCAATCACAGGGCTGACATATAGAGACAGACAACCAGCCACACTCACATTCACACCTTCGGACAATTTAGAGTCACCAGTTAACCTAGCGAGCATGTCTTTGGACTGTGGGAGGAAGCTGGAGAACCCGGAGGGTGCAAGGGGAGAAAACACAAACTCCGCATAGAAAGGCTCCTGTCTGACGGGGGTTCGAACCAGGAACCTTCTCGCTGTGAGGCAACAGCGCTATAACCACTTTCAAATCTACAAGTGAGTCTTCACTAGTGCTGTAAACTCTTCTGTAAGGTAACACTGAAGCAGCAGAAACATGTAACTCAGTACATATTCCTCTGGCTAAGAGTTGCAGCTGTATACTTGGAATTTACGTAAATGCATTCAGCATTACTCTCTGCATCCTGCCTCCCAATGTGTAACTGAAAACTGTGCGATGCTTGAGAATGAGTAATGGATCCAGGCACCAATAATGGATCATTTCAGGTTTCTTCTCTTTTCACCACAAAAGAAAAGTGTTTCAACTGTGTTCAGTATGAAGTGTATTTTTTGGGATTGGCTCAATCCTTCTGTGGGCTGGCAGCGGGCCAAGCAACAGCCTCATCTTTGGACAACAGTGAGCTGTCGAGAGGAGAGGGAGAAAAACAGCATGATGTACTTTGCTGTGGCGGTGTAACAAGGTATACGTGACTCACCACGTGTTCATTTTTTCTCTCTTGTCCTGCCGCAACCTTGAGAGTCATTCGAAGCAACGCTGGAAGATATATATTTCCGAGACACACGAGTCATCAGAGTCATTCTCAGGGCCAAGCACAACAAGTGCAAAACATTCTCAGCGGTGCAAGGAGATGTTTGATATAAATCACTATTATAAGAAAAAAAATGTAAGATTGCATCAGTTTTGTCCAAAGCAAAAAGTAGAAAAGAGCAGCAGAATGGGTTTCAAGACCAGACACAACATGGCTGCAAGTTTGCAGTATGGTTTTAGAGTATTATAAGGTTAATGCTAACATTCTGCTTGTGTTTGTTTACATGATTATTGACACTATGATGATGATATGTAGTAAGAAGTTAGTAAATCAAACTGTTAAGTTCTCCAGCTGACCTAGAGAAAGTTACTTGCCCTTGTTCAAAGCTCCTGTGAGAAACTGTGAGAACTTTTGGTTCCCCCCTTTTCTCCAAAGCTTTGAATCCAGCTTTTTTTAAAGGAACAATCAGTAACTCTGACACCTGGTGTTTAAAATAGGTACTGCAGTCCAAATTCAAAATATTACAGAGATCTGTCTCCCCCCGCCCCCTCCTTTCTAGAGTGGATGCTCACGCAGGTCGCCATGTGGTGGACACTGAAGCTTCAGTGTTTATCCAGCTCTGCATCGGTCTGTAAACCTTTCTGCGTTCTGACCTCTCTCCATTTTTCAAAAGCAACTCCAATATTGATCCTAGTTTGAGCACGTTTCTGCTCGTGGAGCTTATTAGAAACATGCAGAGGCTTTTTAGGTCGGGTACAATCACTTCTATCTGAACCAGTTCTCTTGCTTGCTTCCATTCGAGGACTGCAGTTCTTGTGCATGCGGCGAGCACTAACCACTCCCTGATTACTGTTATTTAATGGTTTTCAGCACTAGCAGTAAAAAAGGATGAAATCATGTGCAACTAATCTAAATTATATCTGAAAGGCTTTAAACTGAATAAACATTGCAGACACACTGCCCTGTTGTAAAACTTTTTGGCTTCCATTCGCTCCAAGGATGCATTTCAAAATTATTTTTTCCCCCATCAGGACATGACCTGAATCTGCTACGGCTAAGTTTTTTTTCTGGCCTGATAAGTTCACGGCTGCACACTTAATCCTGCAGGGGAAAAAGGCGTTCTTGCACTTCATGAAGTCCAGTTTGTGGGGTATATTTGGACCCAAAATGCAGAATGAACTACCATTCACAATTTGCTAATTCTGATTTTCTTTTAAAATATATTTCAGCTATGCTAAGGTAGTTGCAGCACTGTACGAAGCATGATATGTAAATGTAGACGTAACAATTTAACTTGTACCAACAAGGATCAACGGAGGAGACATGCTTTATGGAACAGCAAAACTTTTATTGAGTTTTTGAAGAAAAAAAGGACAAAAAAGTTTCTTAAATATGATATTTTTGGAACTACACGAAAAAATTCTTTCACAAATCATTCCCAGGAATTACCCTCTCCCCGTGTGTCTTCAGAGAACATGGGAGCGGTAAACCTCTGGGAGGAAGCTTAATCTCCCCGTACTTTCCTCCCACTTGTGAACTTCGTCTCAGGGATTATGGGGTAAACACCCGGGGTCTGAGAAACCCCCCCCCTCCAACCTCCAGCCCAAAACCACATAAAATGACTCAGACCTGGCACAATGAAAACGAGGAGATAAGGATGGGTGCAGGTTTGTTTCTGTCAAGCCCACAAGGCCATTTATTTAATTTAATTTGTAAAGGGACCATGTACAATATTAAACATAAATGTTGCCATCTAATGCACCAGAGTTAGCTTAGAGCTAGTTTACATCTGCAGACCCTCGGCAGGTCAAATGTTCTAGAAAGTACTTATTTCACCTTTTTAGGGTTCTATAATCATTACGTTTAATAAAACTGAAGATATAGGAGTATTAACATGTTTATACAACAACAATGATAATCATAACTTTATTTAAATAGCCCCTTTAAAACCGGTTTATAAAGTGCTTTGACATACAGATATAGCATCAAAAGAACAAATCAGAAGAACATAAACGACCACGGAAGAACCAGAACAACAAAAACAACCCAATAAAAATATGTTAGACTCACCATAAGAACCATCTAGGACCTTTCATGAGAACCATCATAACATCCATCATGAGAACCATAACAAGAACCACCATAAGATCCATTACAAGAACCCACAAGACCCATCATAAGAACCATCTAGGACCTTTCATGAGAACCATCATAACATCCATCATGAGAACCATAACAAGAACCACCATAAGATCCATTACAAGAACCCACAAGACCCATCATAAGAACCATCTAGGACCTTTCATGAGAACCATCATAACATCCATCACAAGAACCATCTCAAGAACCAACATAAGAGCCATCATAAGAACCATCTTGAGAACCGTCATCAGACCCATTATAAAAGTGAGTTTTAAGAAAGGATTTAAAGGAAGCTGAAGGGACGTTGTTCTAACGTCGAGGGGCACTGATGGTGAAAGAGCGGTCACCTTTAGTTTTAAGCCTCGACTTTGGAACGTCCAGAATGACACCATCTGAGGATCTAAGTCCGAGCCAGCCTCATACGTGTTTTAAAAGTGTAAAGTGTAAACAAGTAAAATCTTAAAATCAATTCTAAAACTAACTGGAAGCTTAAATTGGAGTGATGTGATGTCTTGTGTTAAAAACCAGTAAGAAGCTTCGCTGCTGCACTTTGGACGAGCTGGATGCCAGAGAGTGATTAACGGGGGATTCCTGAAAAAGAGCGGGTTGAAAAAACATACGACATGATTCAGCGATCCGACGATTTGAAATCAAAGAAAGAAATTGACCTGAAATCCAAATATTTGTGCACACCTACGCTGCTATGGTTACCATGGAATCCGACAGATTCAAAAGGTCCAAACTACACAAAGTACCTCATTGTGTGACTCATTCCCACACATGCCAGTAACGTGATGTGCGACCGCTAATCGAGAGACCAAACAAAGGAGCGCCATGATAGCACCTTAGCGCTAATCTCTCAATTACTACCTTACTGCTACTGTCAGACGAAACACAACAAAAGCTTAAAGCTGTCACGCATGCGGCCCTTTATGTGTTTGTGTGTCTCTTTGGTAAAAACCATGTGTGGTCTTATCGTGTTCTTTGTCGTCTATTTCTGTTGCAACTATAAAACAAAGACTGAAGACTGCTGGTATCACTTTGCTTAATGTGAAGAGCATGATGCAGTAATTAAAGAAGACATATTATCCCCCTTCTCCACCTTTTCAAACAGTCCCCTGTGGTCTAAATGAAACATCTGTGCTGTGCTTTGGTCCAAATATAACATGAATCAAGCACCAGAGGAGGTTTGTGACCATGTAGAAACCAGCTCTCTCAGAACGCTCCGTTTTGGTGTGTGTGTCTCTTTAAATGCAATGACCCCCCCCTGAGTTTTCCCAGTAGACATCACTCCTTCACTAGCGAGAATAAAAATGGCGGACCTGTGCAAAAGGTTTGCTCTAGGCTGGGGGTGGAGTCCATGGGTGGAGATACCAGGGGAGGGGAGGGGATTTTTTTTACCAGAATCCCACTGTGACATCACAAGGAGAGCACATTTGAAACAGAGCATTTTTCTCTGTGTTGTAAGACTTCTGCAGACCACAAACAAAGGACTGGATGGGTTTATTTCACATGTTGTGGGTCAGTAGACACTCAAATAAATGTTCAACAACACTGTACAAGTACTCAGAAATGTATGATAATAAAGTCGCAAGAGTAGAAAGTCATTTACTAGAATAAAGTTTTATGGGGTACTGGGGGGGGTAAGGGATACTGTATGGCAAATATAGCAATAGATTATGTTTGACTTAAAATACACATTTTTTATATTATAGGTAAAAAATAAAATTAAGATATTTGCAAATGTTCTCTTATTATTTTAGGGGTGCTGGGATGACTTCTAGAGGTGCTGAAGCAGCTCTAAAAACAGTCTAAGATCTCCTGTGTGATAATACAGATTCATGCAGCACCGTGCACTTTAACGCAGCGCTCATCCAAAACACTAAGTACAGTATTGTGCTGTCCTCTGCTGAAGCTGGGTGTATTCCACTGACACAGGAGCTGAAGCTAACTGTGTCACAGACAGACGGGGGATGTCACAGGCAATGCCTGGCATTAGCCGTATAATGGCCTGGATTTGCTGATAAAACAGGGGCCTCACATTGGCAGTCTTTAGTGACTTAAGTGGGCCGTTGTTCCATAGCCGCTGGGGTTATACAGTATATCCACGGCTCTGACTCTCGGTGTGACTGACTCTGTCTCTTTCAGACATGATTTCCCCTCCAGCTCAGACCTCAGCGATGGTAATACAGTTGTTTTTGTGAATGATTTATGTCACTTCATGTTAGAGCGTTGACAATATGGCCGACATTAGACCAACAGGTGCAAAATCAGTGTGTGACAGCTTAATGGTATTATTCTACAAATGCAATAAAATTAAGCCATGTCATCGTCTTCGACTGGAGAGGAGAGTGAAATGAATTCCTTTTTTTGAATAGCTTGGCTCCTTTTTTTTTCACAGCAGACATTTTGACTTGTCATAGTGGAAGGGGGTAGACGTTACAAATTCAAACGCTTCAGTAAACACTGACAGCGTGAGCCAGCATGCACAGTACCAGGACCCTGACCCAGAAGATGCTCACTGGAATTCAGTCACATTACATTTCTATTTCTGTATTTTATTTGTAAAGGGACCATGTACAATATTAAACATAAATGTTGCCATTTGATGCATTGCACCAGAGTTAGCTTAGAGCTAGTTTACATCTGCAGTCCCTCGGCAGGTCACATCTCTGCATGTACTTCCACTGCAGTTGCGTATCAAAAAAGTCTGCTTTCAAAAATATTAATCTGGGGGCGCTGGTTGGTTCATAGCGGTTAGGTTTCGCCCCATATACAGATGGACGTGAGTCAGACTCTTTATTGTCCCACAAGGGGACATTTGTTTTGCAGCAGGAGCACACAGAATACAACATCGAGAGTAGAATCAAAATAAAAACAAAGACAACACAATATAAAACATCTCAGTAAAATCAGTCAAGAGTTAATACATAAAAAATCTCCATTCTGGCAGACACTCTTAAAATATGATTATAAATGGTTTGAATCAGACACACACCAAACCCTGAAACATACATGAAGCAGAAATAATATGAGAGAAGCGGAGACAGAAACAACAGCTGCGCCCTCGAGTCCTCCAAGCGGGCGGCTCGGGATCGAATCCGACCTGTGGCTCCTTTCCCTCATGTCATTCCCCATCTCTCTCTCTCTCTCTCTCTCTCTCTCGCTCTCTCTCTCTCTCTCGCTCTCTCTCTCTCTCTCTCTCGCTCCCTGATTTCCAACTCTATCCTCTGTCCTGTCTCTAAAATAAAAACGTAAAAGGCCCCAAAACTCTCAACTCATCACAGCTGTTTTTACTGGACTAAACGAACAAAATAAATCAGATAAATTATCCAAAAATACAAAATATAAGTCCTACATTTTTAGTTAATATCCAGTTCTGGGGAGCACACGTTGACTTTGATCTGAGCATGAAGTCTTGACTTCAGGGCACAGGTACAGGTGGACCAGGATGAGGACTAACAGAGGCGTCACATCCTTTGTACCATACCTTTGTAGGTTGTGTTGTAATTTGTGCATCATTCAGCTTCTCAGCAAGCTTTGATCATACAATATAAACCTGGCACTGATTTTGTTTTTATGTGCTGTCCTGTATGGTCTCAACGTCTTTTGTCACGTTGTGTTTTTAAGCTCTCGCTGCGAGGTAAAATCCCCGAGGGGCACTAAAGGTCTCGTTCATTCACTAGCTTTGAATGTGCTCCAAAAATTAGCGTGAAAACATTGAAATAAAACTACGTCAGGGAAACCAAAGAGCATGATAAATACATCCTTATACATGCATTGTATTTGCCCTGATGTGAATTAAAGCTACACACATTACAGTATGTGTACATGAATATACAGACTGGGTCTTTTATTTTGTGCAAACAGTGTTTTTCCAAATGACTATTTTTACGCTCTGATCGTCTTCACTCATCCGTCAGTCACGCAGGAATACAGCTTAATAAATAACAGGAAATCTCTTGATCCCAATCTAAATATTGTGAAAGGCGAGGCAGCACTTTTTGACATTTTTTTTCTCTTCCCAGCGTGCTTTTATTTGTGCGATGGCATTTACCTCATCTGGCATTTCTGTTGTTTGTCAATTATCTTTATGAAGACTCGGGGTCTGAGAGCGTTGACAGGATGAAGTCACGGCGGGGAGAGGTAAAAGAAAAATGAGCATAGACATAAAAAAAATGTCCAATATGATGTGAAAAGGTTACGATATTCATTTGGAGTTCGCAATGTCTGCACAAAAGTTGCACAGATGTACATGAAACATCACAAGGCGGACAGTTCAGCGTCTCAGAAATGTGAACAATGCCGTGGTTGTAATTCAGATCGCATGTCCTCCCTGTATCAGTTGCACGATGATGTGACAATTCCAGAGGTTCTGGAGTTCAAACGCGAAGAGAGAGGGAGACTTATGGTCGTCTCTTTGTGGATAGTTTTTCCCATAGATGAGGCAGACATTCAGACACATGTCCCCAAGAAAGCCTTATAAATCTGCGAACACATCCAACATTTATAGATGAGGCTGCACAGCCACGTTACCACCTGTCGAGACTTGTCTTCCTCTTTCTTTTGATCTTCCTCTCTCCATTCTCTGCATTATTGTCTTGGAAACTTTCTTTACTTTGGGATTCTTTGGGAAGAGGAGGAGGGATCTGAGCTGTATAATTTGTAATTTGATAGCACACAGGCAGAAGAAGAGCATCAATTTATTTCTTCCATTTTTAACAAAGAGGGAAAAGCACACAGAACGACTGAGTATTCATTTTGAACAACAAATTCCTCCAGCAGCTATTTCAGCTCTTCACCGGGACGCATTCCCCAAACAACCTTTTGTCTTCTGTCCTGACAGCCCACAACTGTCACGTTAGCCCTCCTCGCCGGCTCCCTGTATATTAAATCAATATATAATATTACCAAGGATGAAATTTGGTATGTCTGACCACATGAAGGAGATACTTCTCCGAGGCTGATGACAGATTCAGCCATTTGTTTCCTGTGTCTTTTACCCCGTCCTCCGTACAAGGGTATTCAGATATGTCTTCACAATAATGCCAGCAGAAGAATGATTGTAAATGTCTCATGTAACGGATGCAGAATGAATTTGTCTTTCTCTCATTTCACACAAGTTCACTAAACATTTTGTGTTTTCTGTTCTTTTTCACGCCGTCAAATTAGAACTCAGAATAACAAAACAAAATGAAATGATTTTGCACAAAAACTCTATCACAGCAACCTCTTTGTAAAGTTAGATGGTCGTTCATGGCCTCAAACACAAGCGTATGTCATGTCAGTGGTGCATGGCTGCCATCTAGTGGTCAATGTGTGTGTTGTCTACTAAATCAAAGGGGAGAAAGCATCTTTATTTTCAATGTGTTTTATGAAAGTGTTCTGAATGTTTAATGAAGGAAAGATGCATTGATACATTTCAATCAATCACTCTTTATTTGTAATGTGCCAATTCACAACAAGTGTTATCTCGAGACTCTTTACAAAGAGCAGGTAAAAGACTTTACTCTTTGCTATATTACAAAGACCCGACGTCAATCCATCACGAGCACTCAGCAACATTTAGCAAAGTTACAGAGGCAAGAAAAAACGTCCTTTTAAGAGGCAGAACTCGAGCAAAACCAGACTCAGCCATCGGCCGAAACTGTGCCGGGCTTGAAAATGGGATAAGATGCAAGAAGAAGGATATAGGGACAAACGGGGGGCGTTCAGGCAGGCCGTCCACCAACGATCTCTAGGAACCTTCGAGACATGAGCGCTCAGGGGCTCCGAGGAACCGAAGTGGTTAGTGATTAAGATTTAGAGATAGTGACGTGCAGTTACATGATGTTTAACAATATGTGAACAACACTGAAATGGTGGAAGGAGCTAAATTTACTTGGTGTGTTAATAGATCAAAAACTATCTTGGAAATCTCATTTAAGTGATATCCATGATATATTACATTTGGTATAATATCAACTGGATTAAAATGCACTTAAAACGTTTTTGCTGTATATCAGGAACTGTGCTGAGCGATGAGGTCAAACATACGATGTTAATTTAAAACCCTTGAAAACTCATATTAGCTTTATCTCTTGTTTGTTTGTTTACCAGTATTGATAAGACAGTGGGTAGAGTAGGAAATCAAGGAGAGAGAGAGAGAGAGGGGGGAATGACATGCGGGAAAGGAGCCACAGGTCGGACTTGAACCCAGGGCGCGCTTGGAGGATTATAGCCTCCATACATGGGGTAAGACCAAGCGGCCAATTCATGTCTTGAAAAATGAAGCCAATGTGGAAGTGCAAAATCCTGCAGTTCGTCTAGAGTCCGATTCGTGTGTTTGTCATGAATGTTGGCATGTTTGTGATACTACAAGTTGTTTCAGAATAATCATAAGAGTTGAATCTTGGTGCAAAGGGGAAGGCACATGAGTCACTTCAAACACCTCAATAATCCCTCGAGGGGCAAATGGTTTGGAGCAGCTGGTAGGTGCAAGACATAGATAAGACACAGTGACGTACAGACGACCAATTATTTATTTATTGTATTGCAGGCCTTCTACCTGGTCGCTTCATTTTTGTCAATAATGTTAAAAACTGCACATATCGGGCGCCAGTAGCCAAAACCGGTGTGGACCGAGTCTGGAAATTGGTCTAGTAGCTGGAGAGGAGCCGGTTCACTTTCTGAGTACTGCAGAGGTGAGCTTGAGCAAGGCCCCGAAACCCCAACTGCTTGGGCGCTCTTTCAAGTGCCGGCCCTCACTCGAGCATCTCTCCCTTAGTGCATGTTGTGTGTGTGTGTGTTCAGCCTGTAGCATGTCTCAATAATAATGTGGTGAAAGTAATTTCCCCCCGTTGGATCAATAAAGGATATCTTCTTATTCTTCTTACGATGTTTGTCTCTGATAAATATTTTATATACTGTTTATACATTCCTCAAATCAACACATGTAAGCCAAACTAATGTGTGTGATGTGAATTCTCTCCGTGGAGGTCTCAGTGGCGACCTCTGGTGGACAGAGATGTCACAACCACTCAATGTCCTGCTGGATTGCTTACTGCAGTCAGGTGTGCCTGCAGCCACTATTCAAGGCCCCAACACAAACCTGCAGCTCTCTCAGATCTCCATCCTCTGCCCTGAACATGTAAGACATGTTGTTTGTGTTTATCTGCTGTGTAAGACTTCAATCTGTTTGAGTTAACTATTACTTTAATGATGGAAGTAATTGTTTGTTCATAGTTTGGTAATTTATTTTACTAATTTGAAACATGTTTGTTGAAACCATGGCTTTGGATGGAACATAAATCCTTTAAACTGCAACCTCTCTTTAATTTGGGAGTCTCAGACAGTCAGCACATTCTGAACCTGAGGAGATTTAATAGTGTATGCCAACTGAAAGTAAAACCAAGTTTTGATAAAGGAAGACATGTTACACATGAATACAGCAGAAATCCAGTCTATCCTGTGTAAATGTCTCTGTGACTGTCTACAATGAGTGAGGAGTGTACTGTTGTCGGAGCCGTGTTTCCATCATGTTTCTGTGGTAGACAACACAACATTGAGGTCTTGAATGCAGCCTCTCACCTGTCCCCTCCCCCACTCACTAATCAGGTGAGCTTATTTAAGGCACCTGGATGCTGGTAGAGGCCTCTTGCTCCTGCCTGGTGTTTGTGTTTGGTGTTGCTGCTGGTAGGTACAGCTTTGATTTAATGTTTAACTTGCTTGTTTTGATGTGTAGCTTGCTGGTTTTAATGGTTGAAACGGAGCATTTTTCTCTGTGTTGTAAGACTTCTGCAGACCACAAACAAAGGACTGGATGGGTTTATTTCACATGTTGTGGGTCAGTAGACTCTCAGGCTACCAGATAAATGTTCAGAAACACTGTAGAAGTACATTTTTTTATAATATGTCCCCTTTAATAACAACCCAATAGAAATATTACAAAGATTGTTCATACCACACTAACATCATCTCTAAACACATATTTGCTACTCAAACATCATTTTTTAGTTTTTCACCTTGTTCATATCACCCGCTGTTTGACAATAAGAGAAGAGAGCGTTTATTTTCAAAGTGTTTCCTATACTTGTTGCAGCAGATGATCATCAGGCTGACAGGTTAAAGGTCATACATCACACCAACTTCTTGGCAATAAAGAAGTCTTTGAGTCGTTTCATTTGCCAGAAACCGACTGACAGCAGAATAGAGGTCTGCACCACGGCCCACCACAGCACTTTACTGTTGGTCTCCTCGCCGATCTGACGAAACACCTCCTCTTTTTCCTGAGTGAGAGGAGGAAATATCGTAAAAACATGGCAAAAAGAAACATGGATGTAAGGCCTTGTGTCCACCTGGCATTTTTTTACGGTAGGGAAAGCGCTGGCTGTGCGCTCAGGAGCACTTGCATGAAGCGTTTGTGCGCTGAGAAGAAAACCTCTGCTGTATCACCGACACTGCTCCGTTGCCTCCGTTTTTTTACCCGATCAGACACGGAGCAAAGAGGATGTGGGTACAAGACACGATCAGTAGGAGGCAAAAATAAGGGAGAATATTAGACATTTGGAAAAGAGCGCCAGGGGACGTCCACTGTGCCTTTTTGAAAAGTTGAAAGATGTTGAACTTGAGCCGTCGGAAAAAAGACGCTGGGCGCTGCGCTTCTTCTCCCGACAGCCGCCTGCTGCTGCAAACGCTCTCTACTCATTGAAAAAAGATGCTGGCGCTCATAAAAAAACGCTATAGGTGGACACGGGGCCTAATCCTTTCAAAGATTCACACTGTCAACCTTGTTAGAGTGATCATTCTCAGTAGCCCTAACATGGTGAAGAAAAGGTTATTCACCCTCTGGTACTCCTGCTGCCTGATGATGTACACCATCTGCTCCAAGAGGTGTCTGAGGCTGTTCTCCAATAGCGCCATGTTGTCTTTGGTTTTTGCAGTGCTGTGGCCAATCGTGTGCTCTCCCATCTGAACGTCCAAATGTAGCTTCTGTACCAAAGAGCAGAGTTAGTTGCTGATTTTATTAAGACGTAGTCATTGACTCGGCTTGCTATGAGGTAGTGTTATTCTACAATGCTGTACGGGTTGCTGCCTTTTTTTAAATTTGATCCGTAGGTCTCACCAGCTTTTCTCCAGCGAAGACTGAGAACCGTGTGGAGTTGGTTTGGAAGCAGAGGTAGTGCTGACCAGAGGCATGAGCTGTGAAGGTGAGTTTGCCAAATTTACCGTAGCGTTTGGTCATCAGAACCTACAGAGAGTGGGGGAAGATGCTGTGTGAGACACAAGCAAGGATCTAGAGAGGAGGAGACAACGGCAGTAAGTGCAAACAAACAGCTTTAAGTCTGATCGTACACACAGGTGCTGACAGGAAGTACAACGTCAACAACTGTTCTTGAGAGTTCTAATAAGCACCAAGCCAACTTAATTATCGCTGTCGTCGTCGTCATCATCATGAATGTCATATGTGTTCATAAAGAGCTGGGGTGCAAAGGGACTCTGCAACCTCGTTGGCACAGCGTAGTGGGCGGGAACAGCGGAGTGATTGTTTTGGGGGGGTTCAAGACCAGTGTGGGCAATGTTGTCAGTGCAAGACCAGTACAGTGTAAATCTTTACAATTACTGTGATAATGTATTTCCAATCCAAATGTATTTATGAAGCACATTTAATAACAAGTTGGGTGCGGTACCTCATAGTTTGGGTCTCTGACTGTCACAGTGACGCCGAGGTGAGGGGAGGAGCTGACTGACTTCATATCCCAGGGCTCCAACAAGAAGTAACCTGAAGATGAGACACAGCGTTCACACACACGACTACACCACGGGGGTAGTCAAGATAAGAGTCAAGCATGTGAGAGTTTTGATAAATAAAATGTGCACTTCATACAAATACTTACATTAAAGTCATCATGTTTATACATGTAATATTATTTAAAGGGAGACTGTGCGACATGTTCCACATCAATATATCATGAATCCAGTCTCTCCTGTGTAAATGTCTCTCTGAGTCATGACTGTCTACAATGAGTGAGAAGCTCGAGTCCTGCTGGCTGTGTTGTTGTCAGAGCCGTGTTAACATGGACGGGACGGCCGGCTCCTCCCCTTGTGTATAAAAGCTGTTTTAGTCAAGGACTAGAGAGAAGAAGAAGAACATACTCACTGATTATTTGGATGTCACGTAAGAGTTTTTAGATCACGCTCATTCTGTGTCAGTTTACATGAAGCTACAAGCTAACTAAAGAGCGCTAAGATTAGCATGCTAACACGACAATGAAGGCCACGCGTGATTGCAGCTCGAGCCAAGAATGATTATGTCCGCCACTTGCGCTTAATTATGGTGCTTACTTATGGTGCGCTACATTTGATAACTCCTTCACGTGAACACGAAGGGAAGGGGGGTTGGAGGTGTGTCGCTGGAGGAGAGCGGAGGCTTCAGTATGGAGGAGGTGTGGCCAAACAGCAGTTTGTTTTGGTTTCATGCTGGTGCTCAAGGGCGACACCTACTGGATCAAAGAGTCGCACATTCTTCCTTTAATTAATATGTTCCTTGACCTGTTACTGTTACCATCACAGCACACAAACACTTCATAGTTTTTACTTCAATATATAAAAACAAATAGATTTGCAGGGAGAAGAAGTTACTTTACGGTACTTTACGATCCATTAACGCCTTCTGCACTTGAAAGATATAAGACATGCTGCCATGAAAAAAACATTTCACATTACCGTGTGACTCCACAATCACGTGTAATTCACAAACCTGATCTGTTACCTGTGCTCAGGTTAGAACGACACTCATGAGACATATTCTCTCTCTCTAGGACTCACCAGTAACCAATGTATCTTCAGGAATCTCCTCAATGATGCATTTTCCCTCCTGCTCTCCGAGATCAAAAAACATGGCTGCTGCCAACATCAGGTAGCACTGCAGGAGGACGCCAACACCTCGAAAACCCATTTTCAGTTAACAAGGGATTCAATTACAATGCACCTGAAAGTGACCGAATGTTTGGCCTGTAGGTCGAGCTGATCGTTTTTGTAGATCCACAAAGTCTAACACAGGATTGAAAGATGTGTCATTGACTACAACCAGAACCGCATGTCCTTTACTTTCCATTCAGAGTGGAGGGCAGTGAGGGAGCCGGTCTGAGAAACTCACAGGTGCTGCTTTCTGTGACGACACGTTTTATTTGTTTTGTGACTGCTTGACCGAGGAGCCAATCGCAAGGCTGCTAAGAGTAGTGACTCACTGCGACTGACAACTTGCAGTGGATACTTATTATCCAGCAGTTTGTTCATGATACAGCAAAGTTTAAGACCTTCAAAGCTCAATCCTTACATGCAATATGACCTATTTCCATTCAAAGGGAAATGTCTGTGAAGAAGAACCATGAAGAGCAACATATTTAATATGTTCATGTTTATACAGACTTACATCCATTTTAGGACCAAGTGCATGCTCTGCCTTCAGCTACTCCTCAAACGTACAATGTTTACACTAAAATATCTGAATTAATTAAGAAAAGACTGAAACCATGACATATATATTTAATTTTTTTGTGAACCTACATTTCCAACAGTTATCAAAGCCAGAGAAATCCATAATCTTATAGTTGTAACGCCCGTGTCTTGTCGTGGCAGCCACCATGACAGCTGATGGTTGCCATGGAAACACCGGATGTTACAGTATGTCAAAGACCGCTGCATGAGCTGCTCCTGAAAGCTGCCGTCCTGTTGCTGTATGTGCTGCTGTGAAAAAAACATCATGTCAATTATACCCGGATACATTAGCTCGTCTGTAAACATGTTCTTTTCCTCAGTTCAGCCCGATCGTCTTGACGACGATCATCTCAGAGTTCGTTTTCATCGGGGGTAGGGGGTGAAATGGCGGACAGAATCACTCCCATGATTCCCCGCCAGCCTCAATGTCATCTTTTGTTATTGTTTTGATTGAGAGCCCCCTGGTGGAGGCAGAATTTGCATACTGTGTGTTTGAGGCGGTGGTTCCCAAAGTGTGGTCGGGGGGGGGGTCACAAACAGATGAACACACCTGTGTGTCTATTTATTAAGTCCAGATCTTTTCATAGTCTATAATCCAAAACAAAATGCAAACCATTACATGTACAGTAGTTGCCGTATGCTCTCCTCGATGAGGTCACGTATAAAGTAAACCCACACACAGCATCTGGAAAGGTTGTTATTTCCTCCAAGTGAGCAAAGAATCTGAACTTCTTCTCCCACACTTCAGTAGTTTTACATGTTTGATACACCAGTCATTCAAAGAATATTCAGTTTAAACTTTAAAGATTATTTAATAGTATCATTAGTAATCTGGGGCTGCATGGTGGTGCAGTGGTCAGCGGGGGAGGTTCCTGGTTTGAAACCCCGTCTGACAGGTCGTTTCTGTGTGGAGTTTGCATGTTCTCCCCGTTCATGCGTTGGTATCCTCCTCCCACAGTCCAAAGACATGCTCGTTGGGTTAATCGGTGACATTGCCTGTAGAGTGTGACTGGTTGCCAGTGTCTATATAATGCATGTCAGCCTTGTGATTGACAGGCGACCAGTGCAGGTTGCACCCCGCCTCTCGCACACTGACAGCTGGGATAGGCTCCAGACTCCTTCAACCAACGCTTATTTCCTGCATCCTGGTGAATATTTATGCAACACTTTGAGGTGGAAATTCAAACATATAAACGGAAAACACAACGTTAATAAATTATTAACAAAAAAAGTCAGCGCTACTTTCTGCTCACTTTGTTGCATGATTGAATCTGTTATTTTTCACAAGGTCATTTTAAAACGGAGTAGTTAAACCTCGAGATAAATCGGTTTACTGCTTTGACACTTGAATGTAGGGGCCGGCTGTGGCTCAGTGGTAGAGTCGGTCGTCTCGGTTTGATCCGTAGCTCCTGCAGCCATTGGTTCATCTGTTTTACTTGCTTACAACTGATACAGATGACACATTTTCTTTGTTCCTTTTTCAGAGCACATGAGTTATTAATTTCTGTCAGGACCTAAAGACAATTTCAACCAACATCTTAAAAAGTGGATCTGGAGGAAATGACCAACCCTGCCTTTAATGCATGTCCACAGAACGTGTCAGTGCATGTGTGTGTGTGAGAAGCATGTCGAGTGTAAACCAGAATTTCCCCTCAACAAACACGAATGACATGAAATCTTACCACAATAAGATGAATTCAATGTTCATAATTCATAGACATATAATACCTTTTTCATGACACTCTCCAGATAGTTTAAATAATGTTGGAAACTCTGACTGTAGAACACAAACTACCTGCGTTGTGCCTCAAACTTCTCTGATGAAACTGCTGCTGAGGAAAGCCAGAGACTGAATCTGCTCCTCTCCTGTTTCTCTGTCCCAGTAATTTTCCTCTCCCTTGTCATTCAAAACACCAGGAGCTCCCTCCGGCACCAGATGTTTAGTTCTTATTGCTGTTCAATCTGACATGTGTAGGATGCTTTCTGTCTGTTTTACATATTTACACCCATATTGTGCACTAAAGACGCCATTTATTTCAACCTCCTTCACATTTTGTTGTCTTTATCCTGCCAAGAAGCTTCTTCCCAAAAGAAAGAGAGGGGTCACTTCATGTGTAACTGGTTTCTGCTCTATCTATTAAATGGGACCCCTTCTCTGCGCTGGGTCGTGCTGCACTGGACGTCAAAGCGAGAATGGAGCTCTGTGAGATTTGGAGGCCTTGTAATCCAAATCGACATTCGGTGAACTGATTTCAAGAAGTTGGTGAGAACGTTCATTCGTTTTACGACCGACACTTCATCAGGGCGATTCCCAGCCAACAATGAGGCCTCAACTCAGGTCATCCAGTTGAAAGTATTTCTTTCTGCACTCAATTTGATCCCGCAGCAATATAACCCTGAGAGCACAAAGTAAGCGTGTGCGTGTGGTTCAGATTTAAGAGAAAATTATTGCATTGAGATGAGCTTAGCTTTGACACTGGAGATAATATTTGGGACGCGGCCCTGGATTGTGTTCTCTCTTCACCAGTATGTGCACGTCACAGTCTGATGAAGATTCATTTTACACTTACATGCTTTGGCTGACAACATTTAACTAAAGCCAGTATCGGGGTGTTCCACACTCGAGGCTGCTCGGAACTGATGATCTGCACAGAATATTTTGTAGTGTGAGCGATATAAAGATCCACTCTTAACCTCCCTGATCAGCTCAGAGAGCATCGGGGGGTTATATCAAACATGTTTGATATTGGAGCACCAGTGCGCACATCATATGTACAGAGGCTTTAGTCCTCCAAGCGGGTGGCGTGGGTTCAAATCACAGACTGTAAATATGAATGTTTGAAGCCTGAGTGACGTCAGCCGTGTGTTCCTGCAGGGGGCTCTGGGGGCTCATCAGCAGCAGCCGCCATGCTGGAAATGCTGTCTCAGCCTAACTTTCAGTCAACCTAACGACAGGCTGAGAGCTGGAGCTGAGGCGGGTTTTAAGCCTCCTGACAAACCGTTACACCGCGCCCACCTGTCAATCATGTCAGCCATGCACCTAACTATGGATAACACGTATCGTGTGCCAGTGAAGACCATAACTAATCAGACCTATTTGGTTTTTTGTAGCAGGCTGTAAACATGTTTATTTATGCTGTAAAAACGGCTTTTTTGCATGAAAAAGCGAGGATGTAATCTCTGCCGGTCCATAGAACATCATATGTTGGGTGCACATTTAAACACAGAATCTGATGCTGATAAGACTGTATGGATGATTTTATCTTTGGACAGACAGAAAGAAATGGAAATATTACAATTCTTAATAAATTATGTTAAATAAATCAGAATAATGTCAAATTAGTTCCTATTGTAGGTTTTTAAACTTACATCATGAATGCATCCACTCCTGGTCTACTTCAATCTCTCAACAATGGTAAATACAAATCTAACAAAGTAAATGATAAACAAAGTGTATTATTAATACTGCATATTATGCCAACAAAACAAGAACATCATAAGGTGTAAGGTCCATTTTCCACTCACATTGCCGTTTCCTTTGTTCTCTTTTAGGTGGTCAGGTTTGGTTTGGAGGGAAAGAGGAAGTAGTAGGCATGAAGGCAGGCTTTATAATGTTGGGGGTGTGGCTTGAATAGGTGTGGCAAGTTCAGGTATGGGGAAGCAGGTTGGGTGGAGACTTGTGATTTAACAATGTGTATGTGACTTCCTGTGTTCCTGGAGCCAGCCTCTAGTGGACACTTAACGAGCTGCAGGATTTTGCACTTTCGCATTGGCTTCATGTTTCAAGACCAGAGGTTGCCTCTTGGTTCAATTCTGACCTGAGGCTCCTTTCTGCACATGTCATTCCCCACACTCTCTTTGTGTATGCCTATTCTGATGAAAACGATTAAAACCCACGTTGAGGGGCTCAGCTTTTCTGTAAGTGCTTTCACACTCCTCAACACTCCTGATATTTCCAGGACGAGCTGCGTGTGTGAACGCAAACATCTGAATTTTTCTGAGTTTCTCCTCCAGCCTCCTCTTATTTTTGTGAGCTGATGTGAGAATGCAGCAGGATATAATCAGGAGAATTCACCTCGAGCCAATGAGAGGGGGAGTGAGGTTTATATCCTGTGACCAGTTCACGGTGCATAGACTGTCTGCACGCCGTGACGTGAAATCAAACATTGAGACTCTGAATATTCTTAAATGTCGTATCTTTATTCAAAAAAGACTCTATCAAACATTTACCAAAGAGGCCCCAACATCCCTTAGATATATTTACACTTCATGAAACATAAAGACTACAGACATTTTTTGTACATTTTTTGTATTTTTTACAAAAGACTGATTTTCTGTATTGAAATAATATCTTAATAACACAGAGGAATATACATTTGTTTTTACTTCCAGACATGATATATACTGTACACTACAGGTTAAAATCCTGTTAATAAATATGCTCTTCGTCTTCAGGGAAACAACCACAACGTCGTTGTGTTTCGAATGTGACCAGACATTTGACTCCGTTGTTCGTCTGCCGACAGAACAGCCGAGGCATCCTGTTTTGTGGATACGTACTTATTTTGGTATTTCTTGAAGTCGGGATTTATATCTTTAGTATTCATACAGATTTACTTCCTAATCCGTGAGTTGAAAGCTGCTTGGAGTCATAATACACTGCAGGCAAACACACGTCTGTGATCTTCCCAACAGTCAAACTGAGTCCAGATAAAACAGCATTGTTCCAACCCTCAACCAATTATATAATCTGACAAAACTGAGTGAGTGTCTAACAGTTTAACTACTCCTCTCTAGTGCCGACAGATTCGCCAATGTGGCTATCCGTCAGTTATTTCTGCAGAGGAGAGAAGGGAGTCCGGCTCGTCGTATTTACACCTCGTGTGATTTCACCACGGACCTTTTACTGTTGTTCTTCCGTCTTCTCCCTTTCCTCCCTTTCCTCCCTTTCCTCGCTGTGCACTCCTTCTTCTCTCTCCTTTCCTTCCTCTCCCTCTTTTCCTGGCCTAGTCATAAACAGTTGTCAGGGAAGCACTTCCTCTCCTCCTCCAGCAGGGGGCAGACTACTCCACTGTTGGCCGGGTGCATTAGGACGTAGCGTGTGCGGTGCTGCACGCCTGAGTCTCCACACTTGCCTTTGCACAAGCCCCACGGGGACCACACGGACACCTCACAGTCCAGAGGGGTATCTGCAGGGAGAGCGGAGCGTTAGAATCACGTGAAGATTTTCTTTGTTATTTTGTGAAGTTAGTTGTTTCCCCCTTTTGCATAGGCATGCCTCGCCAGCTTTTTGAGTGTAATGTTTTCATTGTTTGGAAGTGGCGAATGGTTTTACTTTCCTTTTATGGGCTCTCTTTCTGTTAAAAGCTTTTTAAAGACTTTACAGGCATTCATTGAGTGAACCAGAGTTTCTTGTTATTTTGTCATTGTGTCGCTGTAGTTATATTCGTGAGTTTTTGCTGAGTGAGCTTGCAATCATTTAATGAGTCAACTGCAGAAGTAAGGAATTTCCTCAGCTATAATAGAGGGGAAAGGAATTGCCTTTTCTTTGCTCCCTTTCTCCAGCATTCAGAACTTGCTGGGCTACCTCAGCAAACCTTGTCGTGCACTTGCGCACCACTGATAAGTATTGCAGACTAGGTTGTCGTGAAGAGTAGAAAAGCAGAAGGATGGAAGTCGGGGAGGAAGCAACGCGTATGCAAAGCCGGATGGAGTAATGGAACAAGAAAGTCACATCCTAGTTCAACTTGTGTGCCCTTTAAGGACAAAGGGAAGCATAAAGCTTGTGTCATTTGATTTCAACGTTGTGTTCATTGACACAACCTAGAGCAGATGATTGTTAATCTGTAATGAAAGTGCTCTCTCTCGAGTCCTAAGGAGAAGGCATCAGAGAGAAGGACGGATCACTGGAGGGAGGGAAACATAAACAGATGGAGGGGTTGGACGGAGCATTGGGATCAAGGCGGGAAATCCCAGCAGATATTTGGCCCCTCTGTACTGTTTGTTGGGTTAGTTGTCATGGGAATGGACCTGCATTCTGTGATGCTGACTCAAATCCTAACACTCACTGTGAACACTGAATCCGATTACCGCAATGTCAGCTGGACTGCCAGGTTGACACGCTATCTGTTCCCCTCCAAAGAAAACCTTTCCTGGTCAAGTCATCTGTTTAGATATTTTGTGGTGGATTCTGTTCTTTATAAAAGGTCATTTTCCTCTCCTTGTCATGTTGAAGATAATCAGTCACCAATACAGTTTATTTGACTTCTGTGTTATTGGCTTTACTTGCATTTTAAACTATTCACCTCTTTTCCCAAAGCTATCACCCTAAATGCCTCTGCAGTCGTTTTTTTTTTACCATGACCCACTAATGGGAAGAGCGGGGAGTCTTAAATGTTTACAGTCTCACATTAAGTAAACCAGCTTCCCCTCATGGATCCAGACCCTGTTCAAACATACACGTCTTCATCCCATTTAGGGGTCACGACCCAAACATGGCTGTACATAATTTCTTCATGGTTTTCTTCAAATGCTTTTTTTCTTTTTCTCAGTCTTTAATTTTCCTGCCGTTTCACCGGAGCCCAGATGTGCCCCTGGCGTTTTTCTGATGCCCTACCCTCACTTGGTTTCTCGGTGTCTGGTTGGAAGTAATTGACTTTTTGTGTGGGCCTGTAATGGTTCCCAAATGTGCACAGTCGAGTCAGCTAAAGACTAAAGACCAAAGCTCTTGGCGATGGGTGAAACTGAACATGTATGCAACTTAGAATACATACTCCCTCTGTACTTATGTGTGTGGACTCTTATCAGTGCAAGTTGAGAGGAGAAATGGCTAAGGAGAGGAATAATGGGTCAATTCTGCAAGTTTTGCAAGAAATTCTTTTACACAATTATCCTACTAGCCCACATGATTGCTAAATGTCAGGGCCATTTAGAGGGGCTTTGCAAGGTCTTCTGGCAAGGCACGGCATTGGGCAATCAAACACATAGAAGCGAACAGTCCTGGTGGATTTTCTATTTTTGTACTTTTAACATTCGTTATAAATCACGCTTTACTGGTTATGATTCGTCATCTATAAATATAATTACATGTTTTGAGGTACAGTAGTTGATATATGCGGCTGAGACTTACTTATTGGCGAGTCCTCAATCTCGTTTCCTGTCAGCAAAAGGTCTGACTGGGTTTGCTCCTCAGGCAAGCTGATGATCTGATTGGTCTTCTTTATCTTGGTCAGCATTACCTTGGCGATGGGAGGCAGGTGCTTCAGGCGGGGGTAGAAAAAGGAGTTTGCAGGGTGGCTAGGGAAGGAAGATGTGATCTGTGGGAAGGACAAGGACTTACGGTGAATATATGGAGATTTATGGCAGATGGAAAGAAACGTCAGACGTTGTAGTAACGTCCTTTTAATCTTGTCAAAAGAATTTTGGCAGCTAAGATCTTAGTGTGTTGAGTATTTAGGCAACTATAATCTCCACGGAGACGCATAATGCCTTCAAGATTTGTTTATCTTCTGCTGTTCAATTGATTGGATGTAGCCTCTTATGTGATTTTTGGCTTTAGATTGATGGACCTTGGCCGACCCACCTGTGTGATTTTGTCCTGTGGGATGGTCTCAAAGTTGGGAGAAGAAAAAGTGAACCCGCTGTCAGTTCCTGCATCGTAAGGGAAAAGCTCCAGGGACACATTTTCTTTCCAGTGGTCGCCGTCACACAGGTCAACAGAGTCCACACCCACAAACCAGTCCGGGCTTGGAACCAGGCGCACGACAAACGACAACTGCAGATAGAGGGGAGGAAGTAGACCATAGGGAGGGATAGGAAGCGTAGAGAGATAAAAAAAAAGAGAAAGGCAGGAAAACGAAAAGGTGGGTGAGAGTGAGAGGTGGAGATGAGGAGAAAGACATGGGTGGGAAAGAAAATGGAAAAAGGTTGTGAGTTTAACAAAGTCTGGAGTGACACTTCTCCTCTCTTGTCCAAGCCTAACATCGTGTTCTGTCAGATATTCCCCAAACTTTATGACCCACCCAGACAATCATCAGCAGGACGATTAACAGCCAACTCCTGCAGAGTTTGACATCAAATGTACAGACACAAGTCGGACCTGCATGTGGAAAAAAAAAGCAGTCTGGAGCTGGTTTTATCATTACATTGAAATCCCCACGAAACAAAACGTCGAGAGTATCTAACTGTTGTGTCGTTTCGTGTCGTATTTCCAACTGAAAGGGGATAGAACCAATCATTAGATAGAAGGCGGGACATAGCGTTGGGATGAATTTGATTGGATCGTTAACTTTGACAAAGATTAGTAAACACCCCTGAGTGCAGGTTGAGTCATCGGACATTTGAAACGATTACAGGAAGAGAAAATACCGTAAAAATACTCAGATAATGCTTTACTGAAAATTATTTGAAAGATAATGCCAGATAAGTTAATATTTACTTTTGCAGCATCGGCCTAATGAAGCATTATGAAACTCTTTGGCTCTATGTGCTTTTTATGATCGACCGCAGCAGTAGCATGACAATTTATGACCCGCAAAAACACATCAGTCATGTATTTGACATTTTGGATCATTTTTGAATTTTTGGCTGTAAACGCAATCATAGTTGGAAATACAACAAGCTCAGTGGAGATACATTGTACCAGTTGGGACATCTGCAAGGTGCAGTGGATGTAAAGAAAGTTGGGTTTAATTTTAGTACAAAACCTTCAAATTACCAAACTTTCATGCTCGCTTAAAGTTTCAGAAGTCTGCAGGATCTGCACCACAGGACTGCTTCTGTTGGAAGAATCCCCTGACCTTAGCTAAGAGAGAATCAGACCATCTTATTGACCCCAAAAAAGCCTCCAGACCCAAACTGAAAGAAAACCAGGTGTTGAGAGACTTACATAGGAGTGCCTGGCGAAGACCTCAAACTCAGTGTTCATCTGGCCTGAGCCTCCCACAACAGCAGGAGCCGACAGGATCCCATAAACGCTCTGGATGCGTTCGCCGGCCGCCTCAACTTCCTTCAAGATGGTCCAGGCCTCGCCTTTCTCAGCGAACTCCCTCACTCCATTGCTGGCAAACTCATTACGCTGCCAGATGTGGTAATCAGAGCTGTGAGTCACCCCTAACAGTAGAGGAGAGGAGGAAAAGATGTTAGTTGAAGCAACAGGTAATGCAAAAACGTATTCATCAGAGATGTGTATAAACTGCATTAGTCCTCTTTATGTAATAAACTGTATACAGACGCTGTGCATTGTGGGTAGACTGGTTTGCACTTACCGATAAGGTTTGACCACTGTGCAGGGGGGCGGTAGACTGGATACTGTTTGGGGAAAGCAGCTTGGGTCCACTTGCCGGTAAATGTGAGCCTGTATTGGGCATTTTCTGAGGCCGTACACATGGGAATGTCAGTAGGAACGGGCATTGAACGAACTCCTCGGCCCAGTGTCAGCACCATGAGGAGCAGGTGGTAGAGCGCCTCAGAGAGGGAGAGGATGTTTCTTGTGGTGTTCATGCTGAGGATGAAGGACCTGAAGGAGGTCTATAACAGGGAGGAGAAAGGTCAATGATAACGTTACCATCTAGCTCTCATACAGCTGCAATTATGAAGAGTGTCAGCACCACATACAAACTTTTTCTTGGTCTTTGCTTTGCCAATGCAACACAACAAGAAGTCTGTCCTTCTAAACTTTTACCAAATGTTTGTATAAATGTCTTTAATCTAAGGATTTCCTTCCTTCTCGACTTGAACACACTCTTCCTCTGTCTATCAACCTGATTTAAAGTAACTTATTAGTCATGCATCTTGTTGGTTTTCACATCTATACTTGCAGTTGTTGTTGTCCTCTCTGATCCTGTACATAACAGCACTGAGAAGTTAGTAAAAGGGCAGAGCATCTGCTTGAACCACCAGAGGGGAGTTAAACAAGTGGGGCATGTGAGTCAGAGGGAGCAGTTTTCACTTAAACGCTCTGTTTTTTTCCATTGTTTAGGAATCGTAAACTCAGTTTAGGGGGGGAAGGAGTGGCGGGACAAGACCTTGTATTAATTAAGAAGTAAACACCCAAAGTTTGTTTTTTGTTATTGCTGTAGTTACAGCCTGGGGGGCTGGAAATTCTTTGCGAGTGAAGCTCTGCCAGCTGACTTTTAGAGTTTTGGATACCTCATCTTATCGTCCATACGAAGCTGCATTACGAGCGACATGGCACTCACAAAGCAACCTTTACCTGAACTCTTCTGTTTTATCTTTCTCTTCTGACATTCTGATTCTAAAGAGACCTGTTGTTAATGTTACCCCATGGGACATGCATGAAGGGCAAGCACATAGGGTGATATGCAGTTGTACTTTATTGCTGAATGATGTAGATATTATTGCAAATCCTGCAAAGTGTTAATATGCAAACATGCATCAGTTAAAAACGTTTATTGGATGACGGTGGCTCCACATACTATGAGCAGAATGCATTTTATGTCTGCAGATGTTTTCATTCCACTGCAACATTTTATTTGTTTAAATATAACACTATGAGTCCATACAATTTCAGCAGCTTCCATGTGTTTGCTACTCTCTCATTTTGTTATGAATGCACATGCATACTCTGTATCCTTCTATGAGACAGCTGTCATTACCATTGCTTTAATGCAGTCTCCGTGCTTCCCTGCGGTGACAGGATGTAGATGTGGTGCAGAAACTACTCACTGATTTTGCTCGGGGTTCCGGATGAATGAGGGGTTGCAGCAGATGAGTGGAGAGGAGGGCTGGAGGTGAAGAGAAGGGGAGAGGAGAGCGATGGATGTGGCTGTCTGGAAGAAAGACTGCAAGGCTCCAAGACCTCTTTCGCCTATTTATGTCCTCCACGAGCTTCACCTCCCTCCCTCCTCTCCCCCTTTTTAACCCTTTCTCCCTGTCATTCCCTTTCCCTCCCCCTCTTGCTCCACCCCCCTTCAATTCTTTTCACTTTCATACTTTCTCTCTGATTGTCAATGACTTCCCTGCCCCCTTCATGCCCTTTGACTTTGGCTCTTCCTACTCATCCCCTCCTCCTCGCCCTCCTACACTTTTTAAGAAGCCCATTAACTGACTAATGTGTTCAGCAGTCGTGGATGCTCCGCCAGGGGTCCTGTGCAGCTCCGTGGGTAGGGTGTCGTTTCACAGTGTGAAACTGTAGCTCTCTATATATCTACAAATATGACTAATGAGGCTAATAATGTGTTTCTAGAGCTCTCTAAATGTCCCTCGGTGTGGTTTTTGAGCTGCTCCTGAGCTGCTAGATCCAATTCTCCTACTGCTTTTTAACTCATGTAGGACGTTCTATTGCCAGTGTCACAGCCAATTTGCATAACTACTGTGATATGTTTTTCAGGGCCTCGTAAAGTCAGGCTGGCTGAGGCATCATTCGACAAATTGCTGGGGAGTCAGAGGTTTTAAAATACAAAGAGACAATGTGTTTTTTGGCCCTGGTCAGGGCTTCGCAGTAACTCTGCACCTCCATAAATTTTCAGTATTTTTTTGCACTCAGTTTCAGGTGTGTGTTGTGATTACGAGGTTGGATGCTCAATAGACTCACTCGGTAGTTTATTCCATTCAATTCAGGTTACGTGCACCTCAGCGTTTTCTGAACTAACCACAGATTTGTTTTAAATTTTCCTCCTTCAATCAGCAGTTATCATTCAGCCGTTGTCTTGTGAAAATCAGTTAGTTGGCTGATTATTATCCTAATTTTAATATTTTTTGAGCTTTTTATATATTCGTTGATGAACATACAGTAACGTTAGCGCTGTGTTGATGTTTTCGTCTTTCTCCGGGGTTAATCAGCGGACCCTCTCTCCTGACAGACCCCTGGCCCTTTATGTAGCCTCAGAGGACTCCTCGATGCTCCCTTCACACATTCAAACAGCTCTGTGTGTTTGTGGTCACTCTGGTTTAGACGGGATATGAACAGAGGTTACAGTTTGTCTCTGTGAGAGTTTTACAGAGTGAGATGTGCGACTTCCTACAGGCAGCGATGATAACAGCTGCTGTTTTCTCTGGATCTTGTGTTGCGTGTCTTTAGTCTCTTACCAGGAGGAGGACGATATGTGTGTGTGTGTAGATCTGGGGTGTGGTTCCTTACTTACTTACTTTGCCTGGAGGTGGCAGAGAGCACTCCACTGACTGTGCGTGCAAACACAGATTTGTGCCAACATGCTGAATCAGCCCACATCTAATAATTTCCACATGGTCACGTGTCTGTCAAAACAAACTAACACACACATGCACAGAGAAACCAGTTACCCTTACTCAACCTCTGTCAGTTTCAAGGATGTACTGTCTTGACTTTACAGTCCAGTCTGCTTTCCGTAAGTGGCTTTCGAAGAGGGAAAGTTAACTCATCGTCACCCTGCAGCTCTTTCACACTGAACAGAGCTGCACTGTTTTTGATTTTATTGAGGGCAGTAGAGCAAAGCGAGTGAAGGAAAAGGCATGAGCAATGTCGAAGTAGTAAAAGTTTTTGCTTTAGGTCACTGGGCTACAGAGTACGTCTGACCTAAATGACATAGCTTATTCACAGTATAGCATCGTCCCATGCTGAGAAAGACCACCCTTTGTATTCCTGTGTCTGCAGACTAATACAGTGTCGCTGTGTGCATCCTCTGAATCCTAACCTCTTCCTGCTCTGTCAGACCTCTGACCTTCGCCCTCCTTAGAGAGCTCAACTGTCCCACAGGGATCAATAAACTATCAAGTTACTATGAGTGACAGCATTAGTAGTAACCGTAACACCTTACTGACATGCAGGTATTTAGAGCTTCAAGTACACAAAACAGTCTCTGCTCAAAGTCCAGGTACATGCTGCTGTGTGAGGGCCAAAAGAAATGCACGTCTTCTGCGCCCGCTGAACCTGTGCAAAGGAGTCAAAAACACGCACAAAGAGTGAAATTCATGGTATAGTAGTGTGTTTGTGCTGGAAAAAGGAAGCTGTTAATGCCCAGGAAAGGGAGAATCGAGGAGAATATAGGTCAGAAAACACCACCACGGCCCGGAGCCAAAGAGGCGAGTCAGGCACGTGTCTGCTGCAGCTGTGTTGGGAGTCGAGGATGTGGCTACATTTTGTGGTGGGAGGGTGGGCGTACTGTCAGGATCCTATAGATTTCACTGATATGTGAGTGTTATAAATGTGGTTGTCAAACTGCCTTCTAGTGTTTCAAGTATTAAAACCAGAGCCAAAAGTGCATCATATATATTGGTTTGATTTCTGTAAACCATCAAGTAATTAGACAACGCTATCCTCACACTCTGGAAAAGTTGTTATCGATGTATGAACCTGACTTAGGCCCCGTGTCCACCTAGCGTTTTTTCTGGGCAGAAAAGTGCTGGCTGTGCGCTCGGGAGTGTGTGCATGAAGCGTTTGTTGTCATAGAGACAGGACGGACGTGCAACGCTTTTCTTCTCAACGAACAGTTTGTTGACAACGGCCGCTGTATGACCGACACGGCTCCGTTACTCTTTAGGGAAAGTTTTATATTTGAGATCGTTATTTGCCCC
Organism: Tautogolabrus adspersus; assembly: GCA_020745685.1. Lineage (NCBI taxonomy): Eukaryota > Metazoa > Chordata > Actinopteri > Labriformes > Labridae > Tautogolabrus > Tautogolabrus adspersus. The sequence continues at coordinate 32,200,355 of CM036540.1, read as the reverse complement.
AAAAGAAAAGGGAAAAGAGGATGCGGGTACAAGATACGATCCGTAGGGGGCTAAAATACAGGGAATATCATACATTTTTAAAAGAGCGCCGGTGACGTCAACAGCGCCTTTATGAAAAGTTGAAAGATTTTCAACTTCAGCTCTCGGAGCGGCCGCACAAAAAGGCAGGGCGCTCTCTACCCATTGAAAACAACTGAAAAAAGATGCTGGCGGCGAGAAAAAAACGCTAGGTGGACACGGGGCCTTAATGAGCACATCTTTTACCAATCTCAATCTGGGGGAGGGGTGTAAAGATACATTTCCTGTCTTTGATCAGACAGGACAGTGGGTATAGTAGTCTAGGATAGACTCTGGGGTATGACATGCAGGAACGGAGCCACAGGCCAGACCCAAACCCCAGCCGCCCACCTGGAGGACTTCAGGCTCCGTTTATGGAGTGAGCCTTAACCACTAGGCCATCAGTGCCCCAGTCAGGTTATAATGTAAAATTAGGTTTGTGTATATTTATATATTTTAAATATATAAATATTCATTGTCTAACTTATATTACTGACTTCACCTAAAACACTCTCTCTCACTCTCTCGCCCACAGACTCTCTGTCAGCTGCAGGTCATCAGATATTTCCTGCCAATGTTTCTTTCGTGAACAGAGGGGGGACGATAGATTAAACAGGCATGACTGCTGTCGCCATGGTGATGTCAGACGTTGTCTGCTAGTTTGTGCAGGTGAAATCAGGTTGAAAAGTCCTGAAGTCGGGGATTCGGCTCGTGGCTCTGATCTCACTGTGCGAGTGTGTGCAGCCGTACAACCAACATTTCAACCATGCCAGAAAATCATGTGACCAGTCGGGAGGGATCGGGCTAATCGGACTGTGATTGACCGTCAGTGTACACTGCACGACTAACAACCCCTATGGGGCGGAAATTATGGCAGACTTCAGTTCAATCAGTTGTACGGCTCAGAAATCGGGTCCAAGTTGGCGTGAAATTGTACAGTGTAGCCCGGCTTTAGACACACAACCAGAGAAAAAGTACAGCGCCCAGCGTCTTTTAACGAGAGCCCTGTCTTTTTGTGCGGCCGCTCTGAGAGCTGAAGTTGAAAATCTTTCAACTTTTAAGAGAGACGCTGTTGACGTCACCGGCGCTCTTTTCCAAATGTATGATATTCCCCTTAGTTTTGCCGCCTACTGATTGTGTCTTGTACTCACATCCTCCTCGCTCCGTGTCTGATCGGGAAATAAACGATCTTTAATATAAAACATGCAGTAAAAAGTAACGGAGCAGTGTCAGTCATACAGCGGCCGTTATCAACAGACTGTTGTCATAGAGACAGGACGGACGAGCAGCACTATTCTTCTCAACGTACAAATGCTTCATGCAGGTGTTCCCGAGCGCACAGCCAACGCTTTTCTGCCCGGAAAAAACGCTTAGTGGACACAGGGCCTTATGCACAACCAGAAAAAATGTATACATTTAAGACGGTTTGCAAATGCCCTGATGTTTGTGATGCTGCTCATTGAGTTCAAAAACTTAAATCAGATCAATACTTACCTTTGGCTGCACCCTGGAGCCTCTCTGCTGTTTCATTACAGTAAAGCTTGTGAAACAGATTTAGTTCTTTTTATATGTGGGCACAGATTTTCATTGCTAAGAAATATTATCCAAAATCTGGTTTACAAGCTGGATTTGGCTTCTTGGCCAAGTAACATCATTGAACTCTCTAGCAGAGAGCAGGAAGTAGCTGCACACGTTGATCTGAGTGACCGGGTGAAGATGTTGAAGGCCGCCGAGGGGCCACCATATGTCAACAAATCCAACCGGAAAGCCTGTAAACAAAACAGCCCTGTTTGTTGTTGTTTGGGTAAGGGCCAGCGTTGCCATGGGGACGGAATCTGAGGTCATTGTTTTGACTCTCTGGCTTCATTTGAAAGAAGATTTCCTCCGACCACAATCAGTCTGGAAACACTGCTAAACAAAAACTGCACAAAGAGAGGCTAACTCACGTGTTTTAAGAAATGCAGGCGAAACACATGCACGCAGTGATTCACATAAAAGCTTCCAGAAGTCACATGTTGTTAAGAATCAGTCACTCTCTCTGTCTTTGTCTTGAAACATTTTCATGCTAAAAATATCTCATAAAGGAAATATGCTACCCGTCCAAATGATCTTTTTTTTTGTTGCCGTTTTCAGAAATAATATGAATTCAATCACTCGATGTAAACACATGACATAAAGAGGATGCAGCAGGAGTCACGGTGTAATGTTTAAAGAAGTAAGAAGCCTATGAGGACAGCTTTTCCTTTATATCAATGCTGCGTGTAATTGGACATATTTAGAACATTCTGCTTAGAAGAGTGAGTGGAGTGTAAAGCAGCTTCATTACGTGCATAAAGATAGTAGGATATAAACGTCAACACCCTGCTCATTCCCTCCTTGGAGCGTTACCACCACAGGAGAGTAGCCTCTGTTCGGGTGTCCAAAAACCACAGAATTCAGAAAATGGTAAACATGGAAGCTGGAAAATGTTATGACAAAATTACGTATGGTATTAAGGAAATAGAAAGTATCACCGTGTATGTAGACCCTGACCTCTCTCCTTACACAAACAGACGCACATTATTTCGCTCCTCACCGACACCTGGTCCGAACATTCAACCTCTTTCACACTGCTCTCGCGCCTAACCTCCAAACACGTATCCCCGGGGCCTTGTTACAGCAGGTAATCAACCCTGATTTCCGGGAGCAATTTCCTCCACTGAGTGGGAGCAATCTGTGCATGTGCATTCATTTGCTCTTTTCTTTTTTGGATAGATGGCGTGTATCTGTGTCTGTGCTTGTGCATCACCTCTAATGGAAGATGCAGGCAGACGATGATATATCAACGCAGCACATGTCTCACTCTGGCTTGGCTGAAGCTGTACTTGTGTTTTCACTAGTGTTAGGTTTCTCCTGTGTGTCTTTGTGCAATGTTGAACAAGTTTGTTATACCTTAAATGTAAATATTCTTCTGGATTCATCCATAAAGGCCTTGATATTGGCTTCTTATGATGTTGGTTGTTGAAGAATTCAACACAGAAACTCTCTGACCTGCCTCCACTCTGGGACGACACTTTTTCTGAGTCCTGCTGTTTGACTCCACAGACATAGACTGCTGGTATTTTAACAGACTTTGCTGAATGTTTGTGCCATCAATCATCAAAACCCACCACAGTCCGACCAGCCAATATGAGATGTCAAGGACAAATTCATACCTGAGAATTATGGATGAACAGCTCTGCTCCGGGGTATTGGATGACCACAGAGTATTAAAATACAAGACATATAAATTCAACTGCAGGATCTCTCGGCTGCTGAGTCGGCTGTTTTTGCTCCTTTTTTTTATTGTTCTCGTGTCTTTCATGATGAGCTGTTGAGCAGTTTGCACCTTGGCGGCATCGTTGAGTTTTAGAGGAAAGGTTTTAAAAGCAGGACGAAGCAGCATCGTCTACTCAGGGGTCATGCGGGGGAGAGAGGTAATGAGTGAGCCTTCACTGTCGTTTAGTTTTGTGTGGGCATGACCTTTGCCAGATTTGCCTTAACTCTGGAAAAGAGGCTACTGGATCAGAAAGGCGAGCAGTTAGCCCATTTTTCCTTCTGTTACTTGACTCAAATGTAATGTTTTCTTTGGCTGATGGGGTCTTGAACTCTTGCTCCTGTGGACCAGTACGGTCACATGTCTTTGGGCCAACAAATCTGAAGAAAAAGTATTTCTTGTTTGCAATGTACCCGTATGTGCGGACAACTGACGATCAGATAACGGTATTTTTACATTCAGCTTTTGTCTAGTGCAGCTTTCAAATAACCCCAAATAGGTCACAGTATGTTTTTTGATGGGCCTCTTAGTGCTCATTTGGATTAAATGTACCTTGTCAAGAGGTTAAGCGAAAACATTTACTTTTAAGTCTGGGTCTTTAGGCTACGTGATCCCTAGTACGGGAGGTCAACCTGTTCAAAAGGCCTCGGAAACTTCTGTGCATATCCAGCAGCTGGACAGAAATACTCCTGTTAGCTTCTTCTCAGTAGCTTAATTAAGTCTTGAAAATGGTTTGTCTTTGGTATGCATTAATGGTGCTTTATGAAGAGTTGTGTGCTTTAGACCAGTGGTTCTCAGCTGGTGGGTCAGGACCCAAAAGTGAGTCACAGAGTCGTTTTCAGTGGGTCGTGAATGTGTGCCTGGAAAAGTGTTTGAAGCGCTCTTTAAACATGTTTGTTGTTTCTTTGTTCTTTAATGCATGTTTTGACCGTCGCAGGTCCAAACTGTACCATTAAACATTAATTAAATCAGATTGCTTGAATAATATCGGACATTTGCGTCGCTATTGGACCATGAAAGAGTTGATGATCCTGAGGCTCGAACAGTTGAGAACCACTGATTTAGAGAGCTGTGACTGACAGAAATAGGTATTTTCCCAACAAGGAGAGTTAGGATAAGATAGTTATAGAAGGAAAAACAACAAGTACTGACATAGAGGTAGAGCCAGAAGCTTATTCCTAAAAATATAGACAAAAGTAATGCCGCATTGCTACTGGCTCTAACTTCAGAGACAGGATCAGTTCACATGTTGGGGCATTCAAATACATTTTCACCACAAATTGATTATTCAGCTTGTTGTTTGTGCTCTAAAATTACCATCGTAAAATGAGTGGATCATTTCTGCAAGGCATTAGAAAAATAACCACCATTTAAAGGAAGAATGAATGATGGAAGAACTTTTTGATCCAGTAGATGTCACCAGCATGAAACCAAAACAAACTGCTGTTTGGCGTCACCTCCGCTTTTCTGAAGCCTACGCTCTCCTCCAGAGACACACCTCCGACCCCTCTCCACTCACGTTCACATTAAGGAGTTGTAAATTAGAATGCATCATAATTTAGCACCATTAAGCGCAAGCGGCGGACTAAATTGTCCTCGGCTCGAGCTGCAATCACCTGTGTCCTGCGTTGTTGTGTTAGCATGCTAATGTTAGCGCTCTTTAGTTAGCTCGTAGCTTCACATGTAAACTGACACAGAATGAGCGTGATCTAAAAACTCTTACGTAACATCCAAATAATCAGTGAGTATGTTCTTCTTCTTCTCTCTAGTTCTTGACTAAAACAGCTTTTATACACAAGGGGAGGAGCCGGCCGTCCCGTCCATGTAAACACGGCTCTGACAACAACACAGCCAGCGGGACTCGAGCTTCTCCCTCATTGTAGACAGTCATGACTCAGAGACACATTTACACAGGAGATACTTGATTTCTGCTTTATTGATATGTAAAATATCGCACATTCTTCCTTTAAACCTCAGTGATCTGAAAAACAAAACAAAGATATCTGTAACCACAATCCTTAATTTCTTCTTTTCCTTTGTCATGAAGTAAGCAGGCCTGTCACTAAAGTTACTTATTTACATTTGTATTGCTAATGATGCTGTTTTTATTGAACTGGGTCCTGACTTCGCTGGTTTCTGGGTCTGATTTTGATTGCCGTTACTGCAGTCTTCACATTATTCTATCTTTTATCTCTCTCAGTCCGACTGTATTTCAATATTTTACCCCGACTGTTTCTGTCTCTTTCCTTCCACCCAGAGCAGACAGTTCCTCCGACCTCCTTCACAGCCCCTCATACTCTTTGCCCTTTTTGCTTCCTCTCTGTCTCTCTCTGACCCACTAAAGTGAGACCCCATCATGTTTTTCCCATCATGCTCTCCTCCCACCCTGTGGTGAGACGCTGAACCCCCGGCCGGAGGTATAAAGGACATAATTTACGGGGCCCTTTCCCCCTCCCCAGCCCCCCCCCCCAAAAAAAGAGTAAAAGCAACATGAAATGAGAGCTCAGTTTTCCAGCACAGTAGCCTTTTGCTTCTTTGCAGATTTCTCTTTTTAAAGTTTTGACTTGGAATAAGGTGCTGCAAAGACACGGTGTGGTCTAATTTTGTGAAAAAGTGCCAAAATGTATTTCCACAGAAAATTAAAAATATGATATATCTAAGGTTTTCAGTTTGCTTAAGGTGTGTCCTGTTGACATGTCTGCATGGAGGAAGTGGAGGTATCGGTTAAGCATGAAGGCTGACACATTGTAATTCTCCATTTTAAAAGAAAGCTCATGATGTAAGGTCCTTACTAAATAAAGTCTGTTTTTTTCGTCTTGGTTGTCAGGTCAGTTTTAAAGTTTCTGCATATTGCTGTGCCCTGCTAAAGGAAGAAGGCGTTGTTGTGGCAATCTGTCTCCAGGACTACTGTTGATTTATGTAGCCGCTGCAAAACACGTGATGCTTTAGATTGCATCATAACCATTGCAATGTTCCATTTTGACCAGTTGTATTGGCGCTGTCAACTTGAACGAGTGAGTTATCAACAATTCTCGAAATGAAAGAGGAAATGGATTGAGTTTCTGTTTCTCTGACACCCAGATGGACTGAAAGACATTGCACAATGGCTGTAACAATCGAAAATATTTTGACTGTCTTAAGCAAGATCCGAGGAAATGTTTTTTCTCACTCTGAAAATAAAAGTTGAGCAAAAGAAGAGCAACCAGCTGCAGACTTCTTGAGCTAACTCAACCAACGGTTCATATGTTGTCAACTTAGTTTAAGAATTGCAATCTTCAGTTTGCCTTTTTTTAAATTTATTTTAAAATTAATTTTGGCGCTTTTTGCCTTTATTTGACCTTGATATGACAGTGGATAGTATAGGAAATTTCAGAAAAGGAGTGGGGAATGAGACACGGGAAAGGAGCCCCAGGCCGGATTCGAACCCCGGGCAACCTGCCTAAAGGACCACAGTCTGCACATGGGGCGCGACCTAATCGCTAGGCCGTCTGTGCCCTGATATTGTGTGCTCTTATATATTGAAAACATCAACAACCCTTTATTATTATGGTCAGAGAACTTGACTAGTAAACTTTACTTCAACTCGAAAAGGTGTTGCACCTGGTTGCTTAACTTTTCTCTCGGGTTGTAGTAATCCAGATCGGTCTTGGTCTCAAGATCAGTCTCTAGACCACTTATTGAAGGTCTCAGCTCAGAATCGAAAGCATTTTAACTGGTCTTGTCTCAGTCTCAGACTGGGCGTATTCCATTTTAAATCAAGACCGGTCAAGACCGCCACTGATCGGCTATTCTTCCACGTCATCACTGTGATTAGAAGGAAAATGCCCCTTTCTCAAAGATTGAATAACTTAAACTCATTTGTAGTTTGTCAAAGGTTTCCTCTCCATATTGGACCAAGGCTTTTTATCCCCAATTTGTCGGTTGAAGCAGGTTCATAGTCAAAAAGAGACCACTTTGTTTATACTGTAAAGATTCCAGGTGTCATTTTTGGAGCTAAGAAGCAGGTTGTTACTGAATCTGTGGATCCTCCTCATATCGTACTCTGTCTGGTTGTTTATTTTGTGAATTATGATGCTGTAGTTTGAGGACATGAGTTGTAGCCTAACCTCAAGACACTGATTCATCTTAGTTGGGCTGTTTCACTAGATGCTGCAGTGAGGACTGTGAAACTCGATGCACTCATCTTCAAAATCGTATATTTTATTTTGTAACTTTGGTATAATTGGTGGATGTATTTCAGAGTAAACCTGAAGGACAATCAGAGAGGGCAGACCTTTGCAAAATGTACTGGTTTCTCCCTTGGCCATTGCTACACGCTTCATCCCCAGAAGTTTTCCCTTACCCCGCTGGAAAACAAACCATCGACACAACTTCCCTTGCGGTGGTGACAAAACAGAAAGGCGCTTTTATTTTGAACGTCTTGCTTGCATGGTGTTATAAATGCAGTCTTGAGTTAGGGAATGTTTTTTGGGATCTCAGACAAACAGATTGTTGGGTGTGTCTGCCAGGCATGTCACCATGTTGCAACAGAATCAGAAAGTCCTGGTCAACCTATGCCCTCTCCGTTAAACATAACAGTGCTACAGACACACAAACCTCCTAAACCACAACACCGCCAGACAGAAACAGACTGCGGACCATAAATTCCACCCCTGGATACACACCAGTACATCTGCACTTTAGTGTCAAAACAAACCCCAAACGCCCATAAATAAGGGTTATTACACTTGCGTAACCACAAATAAAAGTACAGCTACTGTAGGCTTAAAATGTGTCTGGAAAAAACACAACACATCTGATGTTCATGTTGGTGCTCAGCTTTGTAGATTCAGAGCTTTTGGAAAATACAATTTGTTTAAGAGTTTGGGATCAGTTGTTTTTTATGCAAATGGTCGGCTTTGTTTTACTAAATTTTCCATCCATTATCTTAACCGCTTTTTCCCATTCGGGATTGTGGGGGGCTGGATCAGATCCCAGCTGTCATTGGGCGAGAGGCGGGGTTACACCCTGGACTGTTCTCCAGCCAATCACAGAGCTGACATATAGAGACAGAAAACCAGACACTCACATTAACACCTACGGACAATTCAGAGTCACCAGTTAACCTAACGAGCATGTCTTTGGACTGTGGGAGGAAGCCGGAGTACCCGGAGAGAACCCACGCATGCACGGGGGGAACATGCAAACTCCACACAGAGAGGCTCCTGTCAGACGGGGATTCAAACCAGGAACCTCCTCGCTAAACAATGCACCACCGTGCAGCCCAATACTAGATTTTGACAATAATAATAACAGATTGATTTGATATAGCGCCTTTCAAAGGACCCAATGACGCTTGATGTATAGCATGTGGGGCTAAGATGGCCTCCTGCTACAGTTTATTTTATCGTGACACCAGAAAAAGTAACAAACGTGCCATTTTAGTAGTTTTACAAAATATCCCGGCCATTCTTTTTTTGTGGTCATTCTTGCTGATTATGTAACTGAGGGATTATATCGATGCTTCCTCTGAAGATGATGTGGTAAAACAATTAGTGTTTGCATGTGCTGTGCAGAGGGACCTTGCCTGACTGCCTGCCTGCCTTTGCATGATGATAAATTGCTGGTTTGAGGATTGAGGTTAATTATTAACATCGGCGTCGGAGCAAAAGCTAATGGGATAAACACTCAAACTCTACACAGACATTTCCAATCCACATACTTTAAATCATGTCAGTGAGCATTTTGATCATCTTGTTTTTAGTCATTTCAAAAGATTGTCAGGGCTCTGAACATACTCATAATGTAAGACATCGTAATCTTGACAAGCTGATACAAAGGCTGGCTCAGTTTTAGGCGGGAGTATGGACTCACTGAGGATTGAGGCGGAGAGACGTGTGTGAAGGAAAGGACAGGCTATATTGGACAACATCAGCCATATTCTCCTGGACATCACGGCAGGCCAGAGAAGTAGCTGCTGAGGACGGATGGTTTCACTGCGCTTGCAGGACTGAGAGGTTCAGGAGGTCCTTTGTCCCCAGAATTATCAGGCTTCGTTACACACAGGCCAACGGCAGCGTCTCATGACCAGAGCTGTGGGTGGAAAGCCACTGCCTGCCTTTCTCTTTAGCGCTCTTTCACATCTCACAAGAAGTATTCAGGAGTGAAGAGACGTTTAGGATTTTATTTATATGTCAGTGTAACTGTGCATCTTTTCATTATCTTGTCAATTAATTATCTTTAATTACTTACTTACCTTAACCTACCTACCTACCTTCTCACCTTAACCTACCTACCTACCTTCTTACCTTCACCTACCTACCTACCTTCTTACCTTCACCTACCTACTTTTCTGACCTACATAACACCTACCTATTCTACCTAACTTCCTACTTACCTATCTATCTGCCTACCCCACCTACTTATAAACCTTTCTACACCCTACCCTACCCCTACCTACCTACCTATCTACCTACCAACCTACCTACTTTCCTACCTATCTACCTACCTCCCTCCCTACCTTCACCAACCTACTTACCTTCCTACCTATCCTTCACTAGCCTGTCTACCTACCTACACATACTCATCTTCACCTAAACCTACATTCACCTGCTGTCTTACCTTCCTAACTACACCCAACTATTTACCTACACCTCTCTACCTACACTGACTTATCTACCTTCACTTCCCTACCTACCTACCTTCATTATCTATCTAGAAACCTGCCTACATCTACCTACCTATCTTCAACTCCCTTCTTACCTACCTACCTACATCTACTCATCTTCACCTAAACCTACATTCACCTACTGTCCTACCTCCTTACCCTCACAGACCTATCCACCCACCCTACCTACTAATGTCTATTACAAATGACAAGTCATATGATTGATGTTGTATCACCCTGAAGCTTAGTTTGTACATATTCTGGGAATATGAAGCATTTGAAAATATATTTAGAAATTAAATCACAATAAGAATGAATATATCTATAAAGGCACTTGTGCTCCGTTTCTACATCCTGCAGAGTTGTGTTTCCTTCAGTCTAACATTATCACTCCTCATGTTTAATGTTTAAAACAGCAACGATTAAGACGCAGTACTTTGATGTCTGTCATTGAAATAAATGCAAATCACCGACTTTATAACATCAAACATCCCTTATGTGTAAGTGTAGCGTTACTTTGACAGGAAGTTGGCAGGAGGTCACTGCTCTGTATAGAACACACACACGCACAGATTGATGTTGAATCTCTATTTTTCCACTCGTGCTACAGATGGATGGGAAGTTGTTACGCTGTCATGTTGTCATGTACCTGTATTGTAAAACCATCAGGGGTTTACACGTCTTCGCAGGTCTTATGTTGTATTTGCAGATGGAAACCCAGCGAGAGGTTTGAGGATTGCTAGTCACCATCAATAACGAAACAGATCATTCAAATGATCGGTTGACTTAAGTAAGTCTGGGGTCGGGGTGACCGTAGGTGACTCTGTTATATAACTGAGGATGGATAACGCATTAGATTTGTTTCTGCATCCAATAAAAACAAGACATGACAGCAGGAAAAGAAATCTAATTCCACACTCAACAGGTATATGAAGATGAATGCCCACCTCTTTAAACCTCTAATCTCCTGATAAGAGCATGAAAACGTGAAGTTGGAAGAAAGGAAGTTAAAATGATACTCCTATAGGCCCATAGCAGCTCATAACTTTGACTTAATATATCACTGTAAATGGTCAATGGACTTGAGCTTGGATATTTCTTTTCTAGTCTGACTACTCAAAATGTTGTTTGTATTATTTTAACTCATCCATTCATACACATTCACAAGCCGGCAGCAAGCAGCGTGAGCAATTCGGGGTTAAGTGTCTCGCCCAAGGACACATCGGACATGTGGCTGCATCGAACCCTGACCTTCCGGTTGGGAGACGACCGACTCTACCACAGAGCCACAGCCGCCCTGATGTGTCAGTTTAACCTGACACAGCCTACTTATATTTTCAGTGTTCTAGATTGAAATACTGACACACTGCTCTTAATTGATGTTATCCATTTACTGTGTTTTCTAACATGCGGTAGTGATGCGATGAGAGCAGGCCGATTAACCAGAGCTGCAGTCAGTCTATGGCTACAGCCCCAGCTAGTGGTGGGGGGGATTCGTTGAAGTTTGAGAAGCAATCGAGGGCCAACATTATATTATACAAAAAAAAATTAAAGGTTTATTTTTGGGGCTTTTTATGCCTAGAGATCTAGAGAGTGGACAGTTGATAGAGTCCGAAAATAGGGAGAGAGAGTGTGGAATGACGTGGTAAAGGAGCCACAGGTCGGATTTGAACCTAGGCCGTCTGCTTAAAGGACTACAGCCTCCGTACATAGGGCGAGCGCACTAACCACTAGGCCAATGGCATCCCCAATAATTTGTTTAATCAACTGGTAATTCTGGTGCCAGCTAGTGAGGGCGATGATGTATAACGTTGGGGCGGCTGTGGCTCAGTTGGTAGAGTCGGTCGTCTCTCAACCAGAAGTTCGAGGGTTGGATCCCCAGCTCCTGCAGCCACATGTCCGATGTGTCCTTGGGCAAGACACTTAACCCCGAATTGCTCCCCCTGCTTTGTCGGAGGCGTGTGCACGTGTATGAATGGATGAGTAACTTCTGATGGAGTCTGCACACAGCAGCCTCTACCATCAGTGTGTGAATGTGTAGGTGTGACCTGCGGTGTGAAAGAGCTGTCAGGAGTCAGAAGACGAGAAAAGAACTAAACAAGCTCAAGTTACCATTTACCATTGCTAATGTTCAGACTGTGTATTATGATAAGACATTTAACCAGTAGACGGAGATGCAGTATGGAAATGTGTCTCTTAATCTGTCTCCACATGAAGAAATTAAAAAGGAAAAATATGATTCTTATTGCGACTGATAGGGAGGCCAATGTTATGTACTGTGTTCTTTCCTGATTGTTGGAAGAGAAACCAGTTGGACTGAGGTCTGTCAGGCTGTCAGGCTTTGATGCAGATGAGTTACTAATAGTTTGGAAATAAAGGGACAGAGGAGGATATTAAATTATCACAGCCGTCAAAAGAAAAACCTCAAATCTCTGAAGACACTTTTCACCCCGCATAAAAACCTCCGTTTAAACTCTTGCCCTACCTGATAAAAGAGGTGTAAATGTGTTAGATAACTGCACAGGGTCCCATTGCAGTTTTAAGATTCTCTTAAAAGTGATAACATTGTTAAAAATGAATAATATGGCTTCAGAGGTATCCAGATAACATCACTGAAAATTGCTTAAACAAGCCAGTTTGCTTTAGCAGAAAATGACCTCACCCCTCTCTGGCAGAGTTTCCCTCCCTAACTTTAGGAGGGATAAGATTTTAAGATGCTACAGTACACCTAATGACTTGTCAAGCTGGACCGTTTTTGCAGCGTAGGAGAAAGAGAAAACCAATCCTCGTCTTCCAGGTGATGCCAACAGATTATTCAAAAACTCTACAATCAGCTTTGAATGGTTTCCGCAGACACAAAGGTCATAGCACTCCCTCAGCATGTCGGAGGATGATGTCAGCTTTTTAAGTCAGGATGAAATTGTCCCGAAAGCCAAAAGTGAAAATGCAAGATTTCCACAGGACTGAGGCATTGCATAACAACACTTGGATGGTGACACGATGTCCTTAATCCCCTGGTGACGATGAAACTCTGGACAGTTAGTCCTGCAAGTTTAAAGCCTGATCGACAAGCTGTTGAAGTAACTGGGACACGCACGCACACACACCCACACCCACAGATGATACTGAGCAAAGTATGCAAAACAGTGTATATCAAACAATTTTCATGCACTCAGTGACACAACTGTGCTCATGAATAAAGAACAGGATCAATAAAAATGCAAGAACACATTCAGGAACCTTCAGTGAAGATGTGGTTGGATATTAGACCAGATGTCTGCACAGAAAAAGAATTAATGGACCTTCTGTTTCTGTTATTATGTGGAAGGAGAATTGCACGGCACAAAAAGTTCAGGCACATTCAGACACTCTCAAGAAGTCTCATAAAGAGAGACATTTCTTCAGGACAAGACACAGGAGACTTTAATACAAACAAGTCATACACACACCGAAAGTATACGGACACACCTTATCAGTTTTCTCTGTGTCAGCCAGGAAATTCACCTCGTGTTTCTGCTGTCCCTCTCTGTTCAGGGATTAACTGTCTCTCTCTAAAGAACTGTTATTGCTGATCTTGTGCCCAGATATTCTGTGATTCTTAAGAACACAGCCATGCAACCACTGTCGAAACACCATCAAGAACACCTGCTGTTTCCATGAAACAGACCGTCCAGGTGAATCCAGGTGAGACCCCTGATTTTTCACTCAGCTCACTCAATAAATCGCCCAGTGCCGTCAAGGATTTGGACGAGGTGAAAGAGCACTTGGAATGACTCATACACATGCAGGGATTTTGTCAAAGGAGGAGCACTTTAGTGTCAATGTCACCAGTACTGGTCCAGTATCTGTTAGGGGATTTGTGTTGGTGACATTTCCCGAGAACCTCAGGAGATTAAACTGGTCACTGCAATGCATTTTAGGGTGCACTCATACTTGGCAATCTGTAGCCTACCGTGCCAAAAGTCCAGTTTGTTTGACTAGTGTAAGTGCTCCTTACCACGCTCAAGCGCATTACACCTCTTTGGCCCTGGCACGGTTGGAAGAGGTGTGCCTCGGAAGGTATGGTTGCTCATGCACGAGCACAAGCAAAGGTACGCAACATGAACGTCACATATCAGCAAATCGATGCAAACGTTCCTCTCGACAATCATTTTAAACAATGTCAACAAAGGGTACATGTAGGTGTGATGCAGAGGTCAAGTGTTTACTCGAAATTAGTCAGCTGGATGAAACCCACACGAGCTCGGAGGTCTTTTTAAAATCCGCGTCTATCCAGTAAAGTATAACGATATGATGACGCATGCTCAGGGGAAACTGGGCCTGGAGTAATGTGAGTGCAGGACAGCAGGGGACTTGGGAGGGGTGCTTGCACGGTATGGGGGTGAAATGGGCCTAGTGTGGGTGCGCGCTGACAGACAGTAGAGCATACTTGTCTCTTTAATGAAGTGAACTGGGGGCTGGAGTATAGGACAAGCCTCAGTGTTAAGAAAACTTAACTGGAGTGTTAGCTGCTTGCACACTGGGAAGCTGGGAGACAGGAGGCTATCTGACGAGGGTTAGCATGCTGAGTTGATGGCTGGAGGCTAGCCTGAAATAAAAACATGCACAAACAGGAACTATGCAGGACATGCATTAATGGAGAGACGTCAGAGTGAAGAGGGTGCATACAGGGAGCGCCCCTGAGCTGATGAGGGTTCGATGCCTTGCTCAAGGACGCCTCAAAGTTAATGGGGAAGTGAACTCTCCAGCAACCAGACCAATTTCCATACTTTGATGCGTACTTGAAACCGTCTCAGTTCCCGTCCTCCAGTCTTAGGGACTGAGCTGCTTATTGAGAGCGAGCTGACTGGGAAGCAGGCTGAGATGCAGATAAAAGCTTGTGGTATGGATATTGGCAGGCCCAATAGCTTGTTGGTTGTAAGCATGTTCGAGACTCATGATCGCGATGCTGGCAGCCAAGGAGGTCAGAGTAGGGGGAACGTACCTCAGCTCTGCATGGTAAGCAGATTTCCAGTAGAGTTAGGAGTGATCGCCTTTCCCCGACTGTAGACTTCTGCTACTGATCATGGATGAGAAGTTTGTAACACTTTGTTTTGTGAAGAAGCAGGCGCATAATTAACGGCCTACTTAGAGTCAAAATTGGGCCCGAGTGTGCCTACCCGCCAATGATTCAGTCACAGATGTAGCTCATGACCTTCTAGCAATAGTTCCCTCTGCAGACGGCCCCTTTTCTTTGGAGGTTTTCTCAATTTAGTGGGCACAGTGTCGCCTGAGTCGTTTCTGGCCAAATTCTTCTGTAACCTTTTTTTTTTGTGTAACTGGGACTTCTTTGTGCCGTTAAAGCAAAACAGCCTGATTGGTTGTGACATTTAAGGGGAAAGTGGAGGGAAAAAGTTGTGAAGTTGTAAATTGAATACTGTGAAGCCTTTATAAATAGTGAACGTGCACACTTCTGACGTCTTTACTGGCGTTTATTGGTGGGAAGTCTTGCAACGAAATGTTAAAATATAAGACTGAACAGCTCAGCTTTTGTTTTATTTTGGACCCACTCTGGCAAATTACCAAAATAAAACTATTTGTATGTCCTTACCGTGGTCTTCATATATCCTTTAAATGATCTGGGTGTGTCATTTCTAACTCTAGCATGTTGTAGCACGTATGATCGGCTTGTGAGATTATCAATAATTTTACATTCTGATATATTTAGTTGTATTTATTAAACCTGAGGCAAAAAGAGAGGTCACAGTCCCTGTAACCATAGATGGTTGGAATCTGCTGTAATTGTGAACGATTACAGTCAGAGAAGAGTTATTATTTTTTAATGAGATTACTGTAACGCCATAATCCATGTCTTCCGTTCCTCGGTTTCCTGTGACGTCCTGACGCGGTAATAAGGTCCACTCTTTGTTTTTATAGGTGTGAGTGTGAGCACGATACTTTGAGTAAATGGCCTCGCCAGCTGTTGTTTCTCAGGTTTCTCTTCTAATGAAATGATGACGGATGTGAGAACTGCTAACCATGAATCTGACTGTTTGAGGGTTGGGGGGCGTTGAGAGGAAGACCCCCACCGTTTCTGTATGTGTGTGTCTTTGTCGGCCTTAGGCCCCATCTCCACCTGGCGTTTTTTCCGGGCAGAAAAGCACTGGCTGTGCGCTCTGGAGCTCTTGCATGAAGCGTTTGTGTGCTGAGAAGTAAAGCGCTGCACGTCCGTCCTGTCTCTATGACAACAGTCTGTTGACAACGGCCGCTGTCTGACCGACACTGCTCCGTTCCTTTTTACTGCATGTTTTATATTTGAGATCTTTTATTTCCCGATCAGACACGGAGCGAGGAGGACGTGGGTACAAGACACGATCCGTAGGCGGCAAAATACGAGGAATATGATAGATTTGGAAAAGAGCGCTGGTGACGTCAGCAGCACCTTTCTGACAAATTGAAAGATTTTCAACTTGAGTGCTCTGAGCGGCCGCAGAGCAAGGCGGAGCGCTTGGATAAAAGACGCTGGACACTGCAAATACTCTCTACACATTGGAAACAATTGAAAAAAGCTAGGTGACTTTAGACATCCTGTGAGGTTAATGAACGCCCCCCCCCCCCCCCCCCCCCCGTGAGTTCATTATCGATGTCAAAAGACGGCGAATTAATCACTCCTGTCTCTTAAGAACCTAATTATCTTCTCATGACTAATCGCTGCAAATGACCTTCTCAAGGACGATCGTGCTCCTCACTGTTAAACAACAACTGAGATTTATAGTCACAGAAAAATACTAAAGCCTCATGACATACATGCAGGTACTGAAATTCTGTTCATTTTCTTTTAAAGGGTAACTAAACTGCAGAGTTTCAGCTGAAGTGCAGCTGCCAATGTATCAACACATGCAGGGCTGGGCTGGGTGGGATAAGGTGAGCAGCATTGACATTTTTGCGACAGAAATGTGGTTTGAAGTCGAGAACTTCTCTCCTCCAGAGTCTCCTGTAGGCCACGACCACGGCGGCCCAGAGTTGTATCAGTTACTTTGAACTGTTGGCACAGGCAGCGAGTGCTGAGATAGCCGATGCCGATGACCGGGAGAAGCACGAGAGGCTATTTGTTGTTTTGGTTTCTGTTTTGTACTCCTGTTTTTGTTTTTTTCTGTTAAAAGCTTTCTGATTGCATAAAAACTGTTTTAATCACGGGGCGCGAGTAGCCAAGTGGTTAGTGCGCATGCCCGATGAACAGAGGTTGATATCCTCGAGTGTGGGTGGCCCAGGTTAGAATCCGACCTGTGTCTCCTGTTCCCCATGTCGTTCCCCTCTCTCTCTGTCTCTCCACGGTTTCTGACCCTATCCCTATCCACTGTTATATCGATGACATAAAGGCATAAAAAGCCCTAAAACACATCTTAAAAAAGTGTTTTATTGTGTAGGTGTCGATCCTTCCAAGAGAAAATTCTTCTAGAAAGAACAGAACTGTAACTGTGGTGTAATCTTCTTCATTTCCTGAGTGGATATTACAGCATGTCCCTGCTAAATAAAAAAAACAGTTCCATTTGAGGGCCATAAAAACCAGAAGACTAATCCAGATAGAAACTTGGAGAAAGATGCCTTTTGCATGACGCCTTCATCTGTTTTGTACAAGAATAAGTGTACATCTGGTCCGCAGAGCAGCCTAGCAGTTACAAACACGACCATAATTCAAAGGTTGCCGCTTTCATTGCCTGTTTTTACCCTTTAACATCTGATTGCATCAATATTACTTACTTTACCGCTTCTTTCTCTCCGACTGAACACAGATCTGTGTTGGAGAAACTTTAACTAAATTTAGGAATTGCAAGATTATCTGTTTAATGAAGTACTCGATCTCGTTTTCCTTTCGGATTGAAGAAAATTGCATTTGATATTGTTACTGTAATCATTCCCTGGATCATCCTTGTCACATTTATTTGGATTCTGTGTTTTTGACATTCAAAAGAAGCAGACGCTCAGGGGGATCAGTGGGATTAAAAACTCTAGGGCTGTGGCCTCGCAAGCTTAGTGCAGTATTCTTTAAAAACTACACATTAAAAAACACTATACCTGTGGTTCTCAAGCGGCAACCTCCAGTCTTGAAAAATGAAGCCCATGCAGAAGTGTAAAATCCTGCAGTTCGTCGAGTGTCCACTAGAGGCTGGCTCCAGGAACACAGGAAGTCACATACACACCCATTCAAAAAAGCTGTTTTTACAGCATCAATAAACATGTTTACAGCCTGGTTCAAAAAACTAAATAGGTCTGATTAGTTATTGTCATCACTGGCACACTCTGTACGGGGGATGAATTATTTTGAAACGGCTCTGTTTTGATTTTATGAAGGATACATGTTATCCACAGTTGCATAGTTAGGCGTGTAGCTGACCAGATTGACAGGTGGGCGCGGTGTAACGGTTTGTCAGGAGTCTTAAAACCTGCCTCAGCTCCAGCTCTCAGCCTGTCGTTAGGTTGACTGAAAGTTAGGCTGAGACAGCATTTCCAACATGGCGGCTGCTGCCGATGAGACTCCGGAGCCTCCTGCAGGAACAGACGGCTGACGTCACTCAGGCTTCAAACATTCATATCTAGACTTTCTTTTCTGTATTGCAGCCTAGGCCTACAAGTAAAATCTGTATAAAACCTTTTCTTCATGACGAAAGATCCGTACTAAGTGTGAATGAATCTATATCGTTACATTTGTTCCATTTCTAGATGAGGAAAATGCCCCCCCTTCCCCTAATTTTTTTTAACAAATTGCCGCCTGCCTGAAGCCATAGCTGCCTAAACATTTTCATCTACTGAAGCTGCAGATAATGTTGCTGCAGAGTCCTATTTCTGATTATCAGAGGAAGGATTTTACCCCAATATGAGGAGGAAAGGTTTGTGGTCGGGGAGTTTTCTTTTCATCCAAATGTGCTGAAGACTTTCACGTGAATAACTGCCACTGTTAGCTCGCCAATGTTCAGAGACTGTGACAAGAAAAAAAATCGTCTATGAACCAAAATGCTCCAATGTGAGAAAAATTACGACCCTGGATGCATTGAATTTTGGATTTATGATGCCAGGAAGTGATGTTTGGCCCTGCATGATTTGAATGTGGTGAAATCTCGTCCAATGAGGTGCCAAAATCATCGAGGCACAATCATAACTTAAACACACATAGATGTTTGGGGAAGCCAAAGGACAAACTGAAGAAATGTTATGTGTTTGTTGTTTTTCTCATTCATCTGGGATGATAGACTTCAGACTTATACAACAATCAGAAGAAGGCCTTTAGGTTTGAAAAGGCTGAGAGGTCCGTAAGGCCCTTCTTTGACTAAACTGCCTGTAGTGGGCCCAGTGTAGGAAAGTTGCAGGAAAAATAGGTAACCCCGGATCTCTACAATTACTTACTTGCTACCATTTATCTTGGCTGTATGCCTGTCTGTCTGTTTTGTATATTCCTGCGCACATAATATGTAAGATCATCTGCGTTGGCCTTGACGTTCTAAGTCATGTGAAGGAGTCGTCTCTCAAAAAAGCTTCCTGGATCAAGGTTTGGAAAACAGGCTGTTATTAATCTATGACAGATTGAAGCGCACTGCCATGTGATCTAAATTTATTCTCCACCTATTCCTAGAAGAAGACGACTATTGATTTGTAAGAACACAGCAGCACGCGCTTCTGCAGATGGTTCAATGTTTCCTGGAAATATCTGGGTATAGAGAATGAGTCAGACAAAGTTTGGTTGTTTTTTTTATCCACTTTTTAAGATGTTGGTTGAAATTGTCTTTAGGTCCTGACAGAAATTAATAACTCATGTTCTCTGAAAAAGGAACAAAGAAAATCCGTCATCTGTAGCAGTTGTTAGCCTTTAAAAACTTCGACCAATGTCTGCCACGAGGTACCAATCTGATGAACCAATCACGCCTCCCTGTCTCCCTGCTCGCTCTCTACCTCTTGCGTGCACTAGCCCACACTCAAAGCTCGTCACCGATGACGGAGTTTATACTGTGAGTTTACTTACCGCTGAATGAGACATGAGACGACGTAGTTTCTACACAATGCAAGCGAGGAGCAACGGCGCTCGTGCATGTAAGTAAGGGAGGGGGTGGGTGTAGACGGAGCACTGTGGGAATGCTACTTTCAAAAAACATGCTAGTTTTGGGAAATTACCAACCCTGCCTTCAACAATTATTTATTTAACAGTTTAGGAAAATATAAATATGCAATGTCTTTGGCGTTTGACTCCGTCATGATGACTGAGGGTCAGAGAGGCTGCAGCAGGATAGGATACCCCCCTGACGGAGTCTAGACCCTGGTGGTGATGAATGCAGGATGTCATGAGAAGTGGGTTTATTTCACGCATGTGAAATTACTGACGAATATATCCATAAATCTCAGAGTTTTTGTGCGTAGTATCCAGTCATCTTTGTATGTTTTCCTCGGCCCAAATTTTGAGCGAGCATTTTACTTTGTTTATATTCAAAGAGATCCTTTCACAGCCGTGTTTGAAACACACGGTTGAATATGTCTGCGTATGTTCTCACTCCAGGTCATGATCCAAAGGCAACCGGACTGGTTGAAGATCTTGAAGACGTTTCACCTCTCCTCCCAAAGGCTTCTTCAGTTCTAAACTTTCCGGTGGACGGAGCTAGAAATGTAAGCCTCTGTGGCTCATTAGCATGCTAATGAACAAGGATGACTCACATGAGAGTTGTTAACTGCTGAGTCGTTTCCACCCCCAGTCGTCTGTGGGTTGTTGGAGTCACATGTCCTGAGGTGGGACTGAGGCTTCAGTTGTTTGTTGTCATGTAGCAACCCACGTCCTTGTTAGAGCACATCTCCCGCTGACCATGCTCGAGTGCACATGAATCAGGCCGAGACTCAGGCATAGTTCCAGAGTCCAGTACACGTGCTCACACTGATCGAATGAAGCAGACTTTGGGGACAAGTCCTTATCCAGGCTCGGGTCTCTATTATTATATTTATCACATTAGTTTTTAATGTGTGTATATACGTGTCTTTTGTGGTGCTACATCTACGTGTGTGTTTCCTCCGTGTGTGTGTGTGTTTATGGGAACCAAATGGACCCTGTCAAGTGGCCCTTCCCACCTCTGACACGCGAGGTTCACAGGGGGAGAAAAAAAACACAGAAAACTCCAGAAACCTGGCTGCAGAAACTGGGTCAACACCTTCACACACTTATTGGCAAACACACACAAATATGCACACGGTACGAACACATACACACAGACACACACACAGCACAACACGTTGAGGGGAAATGTGAAAACGTGACCAACACCTCCAGCTGAAAAATGTAAACCCACATTATTTTTTTAAGGTGACCTGTTTTTCAGCAGACGCCTCTTTTATTGAAATAGTTTCTTTTTTCTCATTTTCCTTCTTTTTCATTTATCTTCTCCCTCTGAATCTCTACCTCTCTGTCTCATTATATATTTATCCTTTTAATTCTTTGCCGTTTCTCCTGCAGCGTGGGCTCAATCCGGCAGCGTAATAAACTGTTGCGAGATAACAAAAGAATCTACGTTAACACACTCAAATTTGTAGTAAGAGCCAGCCTCTTTTTATAACTGGTTTAAACCAGCAGCAACCTCGCTGAAGTGCAAAATCCTGCAGTTCTTCGCATGTCCGCTTGAGGCTGGCTGGAAGTCACAAACACACCACGGCCAAAAAAGCCGTTTTTACAACATAAATAAACATGTTTACAGCCTGGTTCAAAAAATCAAATAGGTCTGATTAGTTATGTCATCACTGGCACACACTGTACGGGGGTGATTTTTTTTTAAACGGCTCTGTTTTGACTTAATGACTGTTATGTGTTAATCATAGTTAGACGCGTAGCTGACATGACTGACAGGTGGGCGCGGTGTAACAGTTTGTCAGGAGGCTTAAAACCCGCCTCAGCTCCAGCTCTCAGCCTGTCGTTAGGTTGACTGAAAGTTAGGCTGAGACAGCATTTCCAGCATGGCGGCTGCTGCCGATGAGCCTCCTGCAGGAACAGACGGGCGACGTCACTCAGGCTTCGTCCATTATTATTTACAGTCTGTGATTTGAACCCAAAATATTAGACGATGCATTCAGAGGCATAGAAACGCTGCATCTTTGGCAGTTTGGCGACAGCCTCAGTCAAAGGGTTTAAATCTGCCTTGCACATGGATAATCTCTTTCTGTCAGATCCTTATATCATCATCTTGGTAACATTTGCTGCAAAAACTCCACAGAGCTTAAAAAAAGCTTTTTACGTCCATCTGTTGTCGACATTTTACGATCCATTGTAATGATGCGGCTTGGCTTTAACTTCACAACACATTTTCTGCATGTGTGGCACGTTGGCAGGCCAGTTATTGTAAAAGTTGATAAATTGAGACAATATATAGCAGACACTTTGGAAGTGTTTAGTATTTTAGCCTGCCACTGACAAAATAATGGTGACCAACGGCGCAGCCAATGAAGTTGGCACCTTTCAGGCAGCAGCCAGCATTAACAAGCACGTGTCTGGTGTTTATTACCACCAGACATTTTTCTTGGCAGCCTGGACGAGCCCTATAAAAAAAGTATGTGGACCCATTGGATACTGAAACCCGCCACTGAAAGCAAATGTTAATGGAAATCCTGTATTTAGTGAGGAACTCATCTTAGCAGGACGTCTCACCTTCTCAGTGTCAGGGCAGCCGCTGTGTTTGACCACATTTTTGTGGATAATAATCTTTTGTCCGGCTTTATTTGGACTGTGCCCAGTCGAGGGGGAGACGAGAGCGGAATACAAAGCAGAAGAGAGGAAATGTCAGGAGTCGAAACCACAGAGAGGTGTGAGGAGATGTGAGAAAAGCACAGGGAGAGAAAAGACAGATCTAAAAAGGAAGTGTGAAAACCCCAACCGTTTCCTCCGTGTCCATCATCGGCCGGTTCGTCTGTTAAGCCTGGACCGACCGGCTGCAAACTCACACTCGTGTCTTTGTCACTTCAACAGAAAATCAACGAATTAACATGTCATAGGTTATCCATGTGTGTGGTCTCAAAACTGCAGCTGCCTCTCCATAGTTTGGTTTTGTATGAAACCCTCTGGGCCGGTCGCAGCTGCATGTAGAAGGTTTTTTGAACAGAGGTGAATTGTAAATCACTGAAGAATAAGCTTTACCATCTGCTAATTCTTCCTCTATTCCATTAACTTTCCAACAATTTACTGTTTGGAAAAGGCCTCTCATAAGTCCCGTTTCCAGAAAGCGGTACAGTTCATTACGGTACATATTTATTGGCGTTTCCACTCTCAAAAGTTGGGAATGGTACCAAAATAACCGATCCGTAACGTCTTACTTTTTTGCTACCCTTTTGGGTGCCAGGCGTACAGATCAACCTTAAAGGATGGAGCAGACACACTGTAGTCTGTTGATTGGTCAAAAGAATCGTCACTTTCGATGCAACAGCGGTAACAAAAGACAAACGCAGAACGCGCCGTGTTTAAATATCCCGTGGATTTCAAGGTTGATTTCGTTCTGCTCATGTCAGCGAGTAGCACTAACCCATGGACGACCTCAGAGGTGCAGACCTCTGCTGGATGGCCTTCCATTGTTGCCCTTTGTTTACCGTGTTGCGTTCTTCTTCTTCGTTGAATTTGTTGGACGGGCTACACTGTGTCGCACTGCTATGATGTCACGCTACTACGTAGCTAAGGTGGCTATAGCCATCCGGCAAACTAAGGGTACATCTGGCTGTGGAAACCAAGTTAGATCAGTGCCAAACCGGACTGGACTGTGCTGAACCAAACTGGACCGCTTGGAGGAAACAGGGCTTTATGCTCTATCCATTTAAAGGAGCTGTTTTTTAAACATACAGTGTTTTGTTCCTTCTATTCCTCCACGCTGTCAAAAATCACTGTAATCCTATGAAGCAAGATTCTGGCATGACATGGGTTTATGTTACGTAAGTGCCTTGCCCAAAGGCAGGATGATGGTATTTCCTGAAGAAGTGGAGAGCGTTACTCATTCACCTGTACTTTCCCTCAAATGTTACTCTTCTACTACCAAGCCAGCATCTCTTAAAAGCTAAAAGCTGAGTCTGTATTCACAAAGGAGGATGTGGCTGCTTAGAACATTCAGAGTATTTTTTACAATGTCTCTGACCTTTGAATTGAAGTCTGATGGTGGTCGGTACAGTCACATCTTGT
Source organism: Tautogolabrus adspersus (assembly GCA_020745685.1). Taxonomy (NCBI): domain Eukaryota; kingdom Metazoa; phylum Chordata; class Actinopteri; order Labriformes; family Labridae; genus Tautogolabrus; species Tautogolabrus adspersus. Next base: position 32,176,199 of record CM036540.1, on the reverse strand, counting down.
CTTGCTGTCAAAGCAGACACTTCTTCCCTCCCTCAAAGTTCCAGCAGCCTCATTAAAATGAATCTTCCCCTTTGCACAGTGCCCTGTGGAGGTCCCTGTGTTCGCGGAATAAAACGTGCCCTCTCTCTGTTCCTTTTTTTTTTTTTTTTTTTTTACTACATCTGGATCCCATCCTGCTTCCTGAGGTTAAGATTGAACCATCATGAGTTTCCAGCTGCTGGAGATCCCGTTCCAGTGGCTGTAACCCTGAATGGATGAACCAGAGAGAGCGAGAGGAAGGGACAACGAGAGGAAGATGGAGAGATTTTGGGGTAATGTAGGGAGCAAAAGAGAGATGAGATGTGGTAGAGGTTATTCCATGTCGTGTATCAGAAGTCAGCTACAGTCGGTTCAAGATGAGGTGATTGGCCGTATTGATTTCTGCTCCTAAAGTAAAATAAAGAATGTCTCAGACTGCAGGATAATAGGGACGATTTGCGGTTGCTTCCCAACAATTGCGTGGGCGTTCCCGACTCGAGGGGAAGGAACCGATTACCTGCCTAGATTATTTTGTAGTGTGAGTGGTGTAAAGATCTTAACCTCGCTGATCTTCTCAGAGAGCACCGAGCCCGCCCCGATTTATAACAAACATGTTTGATATTTACGATTTAAAATCTTGACGATTAGGTCGTGTGTGACTACAATAACCAAATAAGACAAGGGAGGACAGTAGTAATAGCGACTGGCGGCAAGACGCAACCCGTACAGGTGCACTGGACACCTGACAGTTAAAATCTGACCTCCAGCTCTCTCTGAAGAACAGACTAGCTATGCTGTCCGCATCCCCCCAGACATGTCTTGACCAAACTTGTTTTTAAGTTTTTTCCTTTAACAAAGCATTCAAATCAAAAATGTAACTGCCGGCTTCATTTCTTATGTGAGGGCACGTGAGGTGGGGCGTTCCTCGCAGGGCCATTAATCTTAATAAAATCCTGTAGTCTGTGATGAGCCATGATTTTCATATGTTGTAGTGACCATTGTCCTTATGTGCGCGATTTTAAAACTCCTGTAGTCTGAGCCAGGCTTTAGACAGCAGAAGAAGGGAGCGCCGATAGCCTAGACGTTATGTCGTGCGCCCCATGTACAGAGGTTAAAGTCCTCATCGCAGCAGCCGTGAGTTCAAATTCAACCTCGGCCCTTTGCTGTTTTTCATCCTCCACTCTCTCCTCCCAAACATTTCCTGTCTCTCTTCCACTGTCATATCTACTAAAGGCAAAAAAGGCCCAAAAAGAGACCGACAGGAAAACAAACAGATGAACAAACTTGACCTTTGCTCTTAAAAGACATCCAGTCTCTCCTGTAAATGTCTCTCTGAGTCATGACTGTCTACAATGAGGGAGAAGCTCGAGTCCCGCTGGCTGTGTTGTTGTCAGAGCCGTGTTTACATGGACGGGACGGCCGGCTCCTCCCCTTGTGTATAAAAGCTGTTTTAGTCAAGGACTAGAGAGAAGAAGAAGAACATACTCACTGATTATTTGGATGTAATGTAAATTTACATGCAATGTGAAGCTACGAGCTACACAGGTGATTCCTTTGCTCGAGCAAAGGACAACTTCGTCCGCCCCGTGCGTTCTAATAAATAACTCCTTCGTGTGAACCCGAGTGGAGGTGGGTTGGAGGTGTGTCTTTGGAGGAGGGCAGAGGCTTCAGTATGGAGGAGGTGTGGCCAAACAGCAGTTTGTTTTGGTTTCATGCTGGTGCTCAAGGGCGACATCTACTGGATCATAGAGTCGCACATTCTTCCTTCCAACTGCATCTTATTTCTACAGAAACTCATACTCAAATCTGTACAGACGTTTTTCTCTCTAGTTCAATCTCCTAACTCTGCTTTGAATGGTTGTACATTAAAATATACAATTTAAAATGTTGTGCCTGACTTACTTATATCTGTGCTTATCCAAGTGTTGTGATTTCCTCAGGGCAAATATCCAAACATATCAAGGAATGTGTGCTTTAAATTGCTCATGTTGCTTGAGTTTCAATAACTCAGATGAACAGTTTGGGTATTTTGGTTTACATCAGATTTATTTTGAGGTCTTTGAATCATTGACAGAGTCAGCACAGTGTTGGTATCATCATAAATAACGAGCCATGTTCTTGGTATCCACAGGACAAACAGAAACAGTGTGATTAAAGGATACACACACAATTCTTCATGTTACTCTGTTTGCTTTTACTTGTAGTGTGATCTCTGATCTGATGACAGTGGGCTTCATGTTTGAGCAGTAAATAACCGGTAGACGTGTTGACAACCACTGAGCTAATTTGACACAGGTGCGCTGTATACGTCTGGAGAACACACAGAGATGAATACAGATTTATTACAAAGCCATATCAAACTGGAAAACAGATGTGAGGAGCGGAGCCTCAGCAGCTCAGTTGTTACAGCTGGTTTGTAGTCTTCCCCACTGTGTTGTTGTAGCTGTACTAGTGACATCTATTGGAAACCACCGGTAACTTTCTCCTTCCCATGCCTCTGCAGGATGCTACAGAGGGAAGGGAAGTTTGCTAAAAACACAGTGTGCTGGTCTAATCAATCAATCTTTATTTATGTAGCTGTGAACTGCAGACACAATAGCATGTCTGGATCAGCAGTCTGTAGGGACTTGGGTAGGGAACAGGGTCAGCGGTTCAAATCCCAGTGCTGACCAAGTCTGGAAATTGGAAATTGGTCTGGTAGCTGGAGAGATGCCAGTCCACTTTCTGAGCACTGTGGAGGTGCCCTTGAGCAAGGCGCCGAACCCCCAACTGCTTGGGCCCTTTCATGTGCAGCTCCCTCACTCTGACATCTCTCCAATAGTGATGTCAAGCATGATTATGGACTCAAGGCCACAAATCTAGAAGAGCTCAGAGCGGCTGCACAAAAAAAGAGCGCTCGGAAATAGGTTGTTGGGTGTTGCGCCTTTTCTCCGGGTGGCCGCCGGCTGCTGCAAACACTCTTACCTAATTTGGGGACAACTAAAAAGAAGACGCTTGCACCAGGTGGACACGGACCCTGAGACACTAAACTCTCAAATCAAAACCGGACGAGAGGAACACAAAGTTCACCTTTCCACAGTTTATTTCCTTTTAAAATAATTCATACAAATGCATACAGTCACAAACATATCTTTGTCAGGTTGTCAGTTTTGACCAAAAATAATGATATTTACTGTAGAATATAGAATATGTATACTGTATATTGCTACGCCTACTACTTCACCATAAAGGGGACCAAGGTAGGCAACAGTGGACTGTGTGTCACCACCAGGGATGGAATTTCAAGGAGCACCTGGACACCTGTTACCTGTGGCACCCGTCGCTTTGATTAGGAATGCTTACAGTTTATTTAAGAATTCCTCTCCTCCGGCAGGCGTCTGGTGATCGGGGGTTAATATATTCGTGTCAGGATGTTTGGGCTCCCCCTTCATTTTCTCACCTGGGCTGTAAAATAATAACGGGGGGGGCGGGTGAGTTGATGAAATTTCCATCCCTGATTGCTACTTTTACTACCTCACCATGAAGAAGAGCAGGTAGGCAACAGTGAACTGTTTTTAACTACTCAGCCGCTGGGAGGAGGGGGATGCAAAAAGCACTGCCACTTACTTAGCTGTCCTGCTGAGATAACGTCACGTGAGCTGGAATCATATCTAATCATCAGCTGCTAATTATAAGCACCTTGTTTACTTCGTTGGAATGTAACCAGTAAGAGCGCCGTAGATCTCTTACATTTTTGGTATCGTCGTGAGCATTTTGAGTGTTTCCCAGAGAGCTTTTTTGTTGATTTTCGATGGCAGTTTTCGTAATGGTGCCGTGCGGCGTGCTCGCTGCTGCCCCCTCCTCCCAGTGGTGCTTTTTTTTAAGACACAGAAACAACCAAGTCACATCGACACAGGCAGGCAGAACACCATATGTACACATAGACACAGAGGCCACGGAGGGCGGCTGAACGGTATTCCCAGGAAGAAACCCCTCGTGAAATGTTAAAGGGCTATAGACGTTCTGACATGCTTTTGTAAAACCATAGTTCGCTCATAGGTCGTTCCCTTTACTAATTTATTTTTAGAGAGCTGATCAATCCATAGAATCATAAGTGGACCTAAACTGGTTGTGACATCTGAACAAGAGCGTTAACTGTTTGAGTAGAAAGAACAGCTGTTGAGAAGCTGCTTGTAGAGATGGTGAGTTTGATCCGGCGGATTCGACGGATCTGTGGCTAAGAAATGTAATTTTTCAACCTTTGTTAGCTGACCTACTTATGCTTCATAACCTGGACAATTCACGTTGGAAGTACTGGATCATGATATGAAGAAGACAAAGATAAATAACCTGTTTGGAGATTGTGATGCTACAAACTCTCAGTGCATTGCTTCATCCCAACCCTGCGCTTATTCCTGCAAAGATAATCTACACAAACGGTCTCATACCAGGGATCACACCATCACGCCACCTCCATGCAGCCTTTCCTCCCACATACTCCCTCGATTTGGGTCAAACATTACCACTAGAGGCCTTTGCACACGAGTCAATTTTTCTCGTCCGAAATTGACGCACGTTAAAAAAGAAATATGATCTTGTGTGTGCGTGCGTGTGTGTGCGTGCGTGCGTGCGTGCGTGCGTGCTTCTGTAGTGTCCCTACTTCAAACTGCCAGCCGCTGTTCAGGATCGGTTGCTTCGCGGAAACTGACATTGTGAAATACACCTGGAAGCGATCGGGATTATTCTGCAGCTCCTTATCAATGAGACAAAACTCTCCTTTACTGACAGGTAAAACTCTCCACGCTCCTGTTTTCAGGATTGGACAGACATTGTTTTTTAAAATGTAGATCACTCTGCGTGATGAGTACGAGACATTTCGTCTCTTACTGCGAATTTTCCGAGTGGAAAACGGACTCAGTGTGCAAGGTGTCAGTATTCAGTATATTGATCCAAAAAAAACTAAACGGAAAAAACTGACCTTGTGTGCAAAGGCCTTTAGTCTCGAGCAAAAAAAACCCACATACCCTCTAAACAAAACAGACAAAAACGTACTTTAGTTCGTTTAAAGTTCTTTTGCTAACGTAGCGGGACAAAAAAAGGCAAGCAGGTAGAAAAAACAAAAGCACTGAGTGGCATAAAAACAGAAGATTTAGAAAAATAATATACCAACCGCGGAAACTACATTTCCTGAGATGGTGTGCAAAAAGCTGCCTCTTTTTTTCAGGGGAAGGAGAAGGGGAAGGAGAGGGGCGGGGCTTGTTAATTTGGGGTCACACATGAAAAAAACTAACAAATATTGTATTCTAAGACCAGTTTGGCTACACAGAGAGATCACATAACCCTTGTTTTTTTTTAAGACTGGAATACAAATATCAGTATTTTCTTGCGGTAAGTCTAAAAACTGTACACAGACGGGTTACAATCATTTCATAACCTACGACTTCAAACTAAGGGAAGGACACAGAAACAGAGAAAGACGGGGAACAGGCCGCTCCAACTTTAGACACTCCACCGTCTAAAACAGCAGATTTGATTCAGCAGATAGTAATCACTCCTTTAACTTCTGGACTTTGTGCTGTAGTTGTGACGTGACGAAAACACGTGGCTCTCAGCAGTGCTTCCTTTAACTTCCTCTTCGTCTTCGTCTTCATCTTTGGAGTGTGATCTCGTCGCTTGCCAATTGCCAGAGTTGTGCATCGATCGTTGTTGTTGAGTTCGACCTGTCCATCCACCTCACAAGGAATCGTATCTCTTTGAGTCTGGTTGCCATGACAACCTCTTCCAGTCACTAGACAACACGGGGCAAGAATGTGTGTGTGTGTGTGTGTGTGTGTGTGTGTGTGTGTGCGTGTCTGCGTTTGGGGGTTGTTGTGTGTGGCTACAGATGGTCGTTTGGATGCTGCTCTCTGTCACCCTCTGGTGGCTTGACTGTGTTTTGTCCAGGAGAAGGGGCATGAGGAGGGTGGGAGACAGCAGGCGGGAGGGTATGTGTGATTGGCACGGCGCTTGGGACGATGCCTTCAACGGGTGGCGGGAGGCCCCCGGCGGGCAAGTTCACCACACCTGGAGGATACCTGAGAAGAGAGGGAGGGGGGGACTGAGTCATCGAAGCACAACTGCATCAACAATAACAACAATATATATTTTGTCCGTGAAGAGGATTGTGCAATATGTCAGGGCAGGCGAGTCCAAGTCACTATCTCGCCATTTTGAAGGGAACATCTTTGCCCTTTGTCACGGTAGCCTGCCTTGTTTTTCAGGCTGGGTCCTGCAAGTGGCAAGTCCCCTCCCGAGGGTCTGGGGGCTGCTGTTGCAGGATCCGACCGAAGACAAACGGCAGCATCCGCCTCTCCCTACCCTCAAATCAACAGCAGTGGACCTTTGACCCCAAAACCCCGACTGCAGCCCCTTACCCCACAACATTACACGAACCCTCACCTTTCACACCACAACATCAACACATTCATAGAGGAAAACTTGTCTTGTCCATTTTCTTCAAGTGCTGTTGTTGTGTTTTTATACATTAAAACTGTTTAATACTTTTATGGCATGAAGGAGAACTTCAGGAGCACACGGACACAGCAGGTGTTTTCCTCACAGGTTGAAGACGAAATGGCAGAAGCTTTTGAGGACCCTTGTCCATCAAAATAACATTCAACATATTTCTACGCCGCTCGCTTCCACATTACAAGATCAGCGACTTCAGAGACATTCATGTAAGAGGGAAGAGTTGTGGAGTCAAAAAGAGCGTTTCAAAGATATGAATACTAGCAAAGAAAAAAGCACATGCTGGGGTGTGTTAACAGTTGGAAAGTAAAGTGGAGAGACGAGCTCGCTGTGTTAACTTGTGATGCTATATGTACTCGCTCATGTTCAACGCTTTGGATTCATTTTTCAAGACTGAAGGTTTCTGCTTGGTCCGTACTTTCGAGTAATGTAAAATATCTTTTATGTGGCGCACACACTTGGCCAGTAAAACAGGTTCTGATTGTAATTCTAAAAACACAGATTAATCACTTTACCAGAGTTTGGGGATAAAAATCAAACTGTACTGACCACTACAGCTTTCTTTATCCTGATGTCACTTTTTACCTATAAGCCCCGTTGAGCTCGGGGTGGACGGTGGCGGGGTCGACTCCTGTCCAGTGGTTGTTCTGGGTGAGGAACTCCTTATTCACACAGTTCTTCAGACTGTCGGGGACACGACCTGGAAAGCAGCGTCCAAAATAAAATGAAAAAATAAAGGAACAAATCAATAAGTCAGCATGTGAGTGGTACAGCGCTGCATTTCAAAGCAGGTGTGATTTTTGATTTCTTTATCATTGAGCCTTTTTCTGCAGGGACACAAAAGTTACACATGAGGGCTCAACAGTATTCAGTCCAAGAAGTAAAAATCCCATCCATTTCCTCTATAGTGAATTTGATTATTAGCCATGATGTCATAACCATCACAGGTAATCTGACCACGAGCTACCTGAGTGTGAAACGATGGTTTATGCTCCTGTAGGAGACACAAGTTCGTATATCATCCTCGTTTGAAGAAAAACATAGATTATTCACGATCTCGGGGGGGATAGAACTACACTACCCACAATCCTAGAGTGTCACAGCAGCGTGTCTGATTGGTGGAGCACGCTGTTACCGTGGAAATGTTCACCGTCCTCGCAAACTTCGGCTGTCCGCTGCTACCACAGAAGTTCAACACAAACTACAACATATTCCAACATTATTATAAACAATATCAACACTGAACTAAAGGTAAATGTAGAAAGAAGGTCGGTGTATGTTGGGTCTCATTGGATTCGCAATGGATTGTGGGATGCGTAGTTCCTTCATTTCCGGACCTTTGCCTTCTCTGTTCTCCGATCGTTTCATTTGCTCCAAATCAAATGTTTTATAGTCACGAGTATTGGGGTTATGAATATTGATATAAGGATTTTGTGAAATGTAAATGGAGGAACTAAATGGGGAAATGTACTTCCAGAAAGTGGACGGTCATTGTTGAGCCAGCGGTTAAAAACCAAAGAATGAGAACACAAGAAAGTGAGCAAGAAGAAAGCTTGAAAGGAGGAGGTGGTGAGACAGAAATAAAACAGCCGTCTGTAAAAGATGATTTATGCCCGACTGCAGCAACAGAACCTAAAAATATCTCTTTTGTGTTTTTCCATCAAAGCAAGTACGTGTGTGTGTGTGTGTGTGTTTGTGTGTGTACACACCTGTGATAGCCCTTCGTATCTCCCTGGCTGCCTCCTCTCTCATCTCCAGAGACGCCTGCTCACTGTACCAGGCAGCGTGTGGTGTGCAGATCAGGTTGGGAGCGTCCTTCAGCGGGCCCTGACTGAAACTGACACATGTGGTAAAAATAGAACACTGTGAAGTCAGTTACAGCCACGACCAAAAATAGATTACATTCATGGTAGACTAATGGCGTGTGTGACTATCCCGTTTTTTTAGGTATCTCGTTTTTGTGTTTGTGCATGAAAACATCTTATCCTGATTTTTTAGAAACCAGATTTTGCTACCTGGAGAACAACTCAAAATAAAAAGATACTTCGGCCCCAGTTTCTGACAGCTGCAGACTACCTGCTCAGGCGCGGCCTCAGCCAAGAGACGTATCAGCAGAACAAACATGGAGCGGCAACAATAGCGTCTTATTCTGGAGTGTCTCCCGCTAATAATAAAAGTTAATATAAATGGACGTTTAGATGGAACAAAGCATCGAAATGCTGACGTCTCCAAGTCTGCGGTGAACAGGCTACAGGACGCCGGAAAGTAGCCTACTTAAGAAACATTACTACGACCCTGTCTCACCAATCACGACTTCACATCATCACACCAGTCAGAGGTGAGGAGGACAAGTTTAATATTTGCTGTCACTCTCTTCTCCTGTTGCTGGAAATGAGTTGGAGACGCCATATCTGCAACGCAAGGTTTGCATTAAGCCACAGTGGTTTTCTTTTTTGTCAGATTTCTAAATTGCTGCGATTTAAGTTGTAAAAAATAAACATCACAGATGCCTGCACAAATACAATGCAGTAATCAGAGAGCAGGATACGATTATTTATCATGTATACAGAGATGTGAATAAACAGGTTTCTCTGTTTGCATGTAAACACCAGATCCTGAATGTGATCCAAACCAGGATGAGACTCAAATCCAGAATACTGAAGTCCACGTGAACGTACTGATTGTTAGATTCATTTAGCTCTAGTCTGTAAAATGTCTTCATTGGTTTTCCAACAGTCTGAACGTTACCTGAAAGGCTCTGTCTCGTGAACATCCAGAGCAGCTCCACGTATCCTCCCCTCCTTCAGGGCCTGAGCGAGAGCCTTCTCATCCACCAGACCCCCCCGGGCCGTGTTCACCAGGAACGCCCCCTGACGCATCTTTAACACACAGACACATGCACATAAACAGTCTAGACTGATGTCATAATATGTCAAAACATGTTTTTAACATGAGTGAGACTCCTTGTTTGCGTATACCATCTTTGCAATGCACAGACTGGGTGTGTGTAAAACTGACGTTGAGGTACAAAGAGACTGACTCAGACTCCTCATGTTACGAAACTGGCTGTGTGTGAGCTGTGGCCTTTCTACCTGTTTGATGGTGAAGTCGTTGATCAGGTGGTGGTTGTGTTCGTTTAGGCTGCAGTGCAGAGAGACGCAGTCGGAGTGGAAGAGCAGGTCCTTTAGGAGAAATGCAGAAAAAAGTGCAGAGAGTAAATCCCATCTCTCTGTTTCTACTGTACATCACTGATTCTTTACTCAAGAGGCTTCACACTCAAAACAACTCGGTTTCAGATTTTCCATAAATAAACAAGCTTAAGCTTTTGTTCATTAATAACTTAAAGGACCAATCATTAAGATGTGTAGTGAAATGATAAAGTGAGCTTACTCTATGATCAGACATTAAGGAAACATGCTATGTTGAAGTGCTGGCTTCTCTGACAACAATGCAGCAGCCAGTATGTCCTCCTTCTAACTTTAGATTCTGGTCCTGAATGGTCTGGATTTGTTCTGGTTCAGATAGAAGTGATTGTACCCGACCTAAAAAGCCTCTGCATGTTTCTAATAAGCTCCACGAGCAGAAACGTGCTCAAACTAGGATCAATATTGGAGATGCTTTTGAAAAATGGAGAGAGGTTAGAACGCAGAAAGGTTTACAGACCGATGCAGAGCTGGCTAAACACTGAAGCTTCAGTGTCCACCACATGGTGACCTGCGTGAGCATCCACTCTAGAGAGGGGGGGGGGGAGACAGCTCTCTGTAATGTTTAGAATTTAGACTGCAGTACCCATTTTAAACACCAGGTGTCAGAGTTACAGATTGCTGCTTTAATATATATTTTTACTGAGAGCACTTTGAGTCTTAATGAGCACAAGAGGGCATCACTCCTTCATAACGTGATTCCAGAGAGGGGAGTGTTGTCAGCAAAGAGAAAGGGATAATGTCAGACTTACTCTGGATTTACATTTCATACTCGGGCGGTTTTTTTATTGCCTTAGTTTAGGGAAAATGGCTCTTCATCATGTTACAATGTTACAATTCACTTAGCAGACGCTTTATCCAAAGCGACATACATCAGAGAGTAAGTACAACACTAATCCATTCATACACCGCCACCGAAGCAGCGGGAGCAATCAGGGTTAAGTGTCTTGCCCAAGGACACATCGGACATGTTGCTCAGCTGGGGATCCATATACTCAATATTTCTGTCATGGGAGACATATTTTGCTAATGCTCGTGTTGCGTGCAGAGCAGCGCAATATCCATCCCTCAGACAGTCAAGAGCAAAAACAAGACCTAGATTTAGTAACATGCAGCCGTCTGATGTCCACTGTAGCTATCTTTGTGGTAAAGTTACAGCAGCAGCGTTATCCTTATGAACACAAATTACATTAATACGCTAAAATAGTTCCTGCAAAACCAAGAAAAGAAAGAAATTGATTAGCTCTGAGTCTTTTTATTGCTTCCCCACTTTGATTGTGTTTGTAAGTTTTAGCTCTGCAGTGTTGAATTTAGCTCCCTACAAGCTGGACTTCAGGATGTATCAGGTAGTTGACAACATGGTGTTTTACTATTTTAGATCAAGTCAAGTCAGATTCATTTATGAAGCATATTTAAAATCAGCAGCAGCTGATGCATGAGCATTAGAACAATTATAAGAACACAGAGACTGAAACAAAGAACCCAGAGGACTCAAATGACGACATATTAAAGTATGTTTTGAGGTGGGACTTGAAGAGTCATCAGAGGGGGCGGACCTGATGGAGTGGGAAGGCTGTTAAACAGTTTAGGGGCCTTTACTGCAGAACGCACGATCACCTTTGAGCCTCAGACGTGAACGAGGGACAGCCAGGAGGCCCATGTCAGACGACCTAAGGGGCCTAGAGGAAGTGTAAGGGCTAAGGAGGTCTGTCATGTACGGGAGAGCTGAGCCATTCAGGGCTTTAAATACCAACAACACAACCTTCAAATCAATTTTGAGGCGTATTTGGAGCCAGTGAAGCGACACTAGGACTAGATTATATTTTGAAACACAGGCGCTTAAAAGGACAGGAAGATTTCTCACACGGCAGACGAAAATGTCCCCACTCATATCCATCTGTGTTTCATACCTGTAGTGTTGTGACCCGTTGTAGTCCCAGGGATCTCTCGACTCCGTCAGCCAAATAAGGGTCATAGAAGATCACATTAAAACCGAAGGCCTTGGCTCGCAGGGCTACGGCCTGGCCGACTCGACCTGGAAACACATGAGTACACACAGGCATAGAGGAGCTCACATATTAACTCACAAACAGGAACATTAAACACATGAGTTTACGTTGAACTTGAGCATTCAAAACAGCATATTTGCGTCTAATTTAACCCCTTTGTGTCCTTTTCCTTGTACAAAGCACAGATTTCTCTGTCTACACACAGCTGCTCATTATGACTGAAAAGCTTCCAGACTGTACAGGGAAGAGATTTACGTTCTGCTTCTGGCTAATCCGCTTAAATGTTATTGGCAGTTACTTCTTAGGAAGCCAATTTAGCTAAGCGAAGGACAAAACTTCTCAAAGTAGAAATGCAAAAGAGAGAAAAATCCCCTGATTAAAAAACTTCAGCTCTATTCCTGAGCAACAAATCAACGGTGTGTCAGTCTGAGCAACATGTACCTGAAAAAAATGAACAAATAAAAACTCTTTCAAACATTTTCCTCATTTGGCAATGTTGCTCTAATCTTTGGTCCGGGGCCAAATATCTTTATCGACCTCCAGGAGCCAAATGCACGCCTGAGTGTAACGTTACGTCAGACTTAGAGCTGAAACTCCCGACCAACCTAAAGTTATGCCCTCTGCACCAGTTTGACTCGAGCCCTGTTTGAGCTGCCCGTGGGTCTGACTTATGCGCCTCGGATGGAGCAGGTGTAAGTTAGAAAATCAGACTAAAAGTAACATTCAGGGAACTTAAAAGGACAACGTGACTGCACCACATCTTCTTTACAGGCTGATCATTGAAAAGGCATTAAGTCGAGAGAGAGAGACGATCGTGATGGGACGGGAAGTTTACTCAGAAGACACGTCTGAAAGGTTTTGATTTAGCTGACAACCCCTGAATTGAGTAGCTCTCCCCTCAACAGCACTGACACTTTGCTACAGGAATATGGTTTAAAGTCCCCCGTAGGCCATGACCACGGCGGCCCAGAGTCGTAGCAGTTTAAAATGTAAGCACAGGCAGCGAGTTCTGAGACAGCCAAAGTAGAAAAATGTAATTGCAGTAAGCAGGCAGTCGTATGCATATTTCAAACACAATATGTAGTATTAAAATACTCAAATATCGAGATTCAGACCCAAATTGATCAACAACACTACTTAATACCCATACAGAGTTGGGGGTTTAGTTACTCTTTAAAGGAACAATATGTAGAATCAGTACTGCAGCTCAAATTCTAAACATTACAGAGAGCTGTCTCCCCTCCCCCCCCTCCTCTCTAGAGTGGATGCTCACGCAGGTCACCATGTGGTGGACACTGAAGCTTCAGTGTTTATCCAGCTCTGCATCGGTCTGTAAACCTTTCTGCGTTCTAACCTCTCTCCATTTTTCAAAAGCATCTCCAATATTGATCCTAGTTTGAGCACGTTTCTGCTCGTGGAGCTTATTAGAAACATGCAGAGGCTTTTTAGGTCGGGTACAATCACTTCTATCTGAACCAGTTCTCTTGCCCGCTTCCATCGCTGCAACACCTGTTGGTTTGACCTGATAACTGCTCTCATATCTGGCAAACAGAGGGGCGTCCAAAACGACCGTGTGGGGGTGCCTTAAAACCGCCTACCTTCTCTGGTCCAAACAAATCCAGACCATTCAGGACCAGAATCTAAAGTTAGAAGGAGGACATACTGGCTGCTGCATTGTTGTCAGAGAAGCCAGCACTTCAACATAGCATGTTTCCTTAATGTCTGATCATATAGTAAGCTCACTTTATCACTTAATTCAGTAGATTTCTTACAGATTGCTCCTTTAAACAGTATGTTGAACAGGTCTCTCTGCAGAGGCATTTGGTGTCTGATTAGATGTCGTTACTTACCGAGCCCTATAAGTCCCAGTGTCTCTCCTCTGATCCTCGCAGCTCCTGACGCCACCTCTCGGATCTGCTCCACGCTCTGCACCCTCGTGCCCTCTCTGAGAGCCTGACATGAAGAACAAAAATCATTAATGCAAATATCTCTCAGACAGCAGAAAACCAGATTCTGTGAAACCCAGACCAGGTGTATTTCAGTCTATTATCTTATAAGATGATCATGAATATAAAAAACGACAGTCTAAATAAGGATTTTTCTTCTATCCACACATAATTTCACAGCACCTTCTACATCTTAACATCAATGACTTTTAGTAATTGCCGGTTAAAAATGTGACAACTGAATCCGTCTTGGATGGAGTTCATTTAAAAACACTTGTTTTCAGTCCTCTTCATGAGCCACACAATGTTACAAACCTGGTGCAGCCAGGTGGTGCGTCGGTACAAGGTGAGGATATGACACAGTGTGGAGTCTGCCGTCTCCTCCACTGAGGCTGCTGGCATATTACAAACGGCTATGCCTGTCGGACCAGAGAGCAAGATAAGGATTAGTAATAGCTTCTGGGGACATTTTTAGGAGCAAGATGACGTTTTGTGGAAGTTCTTTTTTTATGGAGAAGTGCAGCATGAAGTCGTGAGTAAGCAGATTTCTCTACAAACAAACTTTTTTAAATAGCGGAGCCTCCTGGTGGCAGGAGATAGAGGATTTTAGGACAGACTGGAGTTTTAATGAGAAGCCGTAGTGACTCCATTTTTAAATACAAATATAACCAAGTTGTTGCAGATGAGACAATACCTATTGGTGGCATGAAAACGCACTTCATTCTCGTGTCTTGAGCTGCTAGTTGGACTGTAAAACAATAACGATGGATGGAAAAGGAAATATTTGTCGGCTATATGAAGAGCTACTGGCTTCACCTGAGACAAGTGTTGTAGTCAAGACCACCGTAACCGAGACTAAGACATACCAGATACCAGACCAAGACAAGACCAAGACATTTAGGGATCGAGACGGAGGCAGGGCGAGGCCGAGACAAGTCCAAGACCATAAAAATCTCTGAAAAATCATCGTCATGTGTGCAGGGGGCGTGTCACTCACTTAGACCGTAACACCTGGAAGGTTGTGGTCATAAAAATCAGACTACAAATGAATTGAAGTTATTTGTTCTTTTAGGTGTTTACCTTCTTATCACAGTGATGACGTACTAGTGTCAGTAGTGGTCTTGACCGGTCTTGATATAAAATCCAGAGTCCGCCCAGTCTGAGACCGAGTCAAAATACTTTCGATTCTCAGATGAGACCGAGACCGATTTAAAGTACTACAACACTACCTGAGACATCAGTCATATCCGGAGGACTATATCGTTGTCGATGGATTCTGAGATTGCTTTTTAGGACTGAAGGTTCAAACTTTTGCATGTTGCACTGGAAGCACATGATGTAGCGATGAAAGGAAGGTAAAGGTTCTTAACATTTAAAATACATGTCATATGTAATCACTTTCTCGTCTTAGCTTCATCTGTCGCCGCCCTCCTCCCTCTCTACGCCTCAGCCGTCGTATCAAACAGCACAGAGACGGGCTAACTGGCTGTGCGGTGTGAACTAGTGCCGTAAAGCAAGTTTAATGTTATTGCACTTTATGTCCAACTTTGAAACTACTATTTTAAGGTGCTAGAGTTACATATTGATGTGTTTGTTTTACCTGTTGTTGGTAGTCCTCATCAGAGCAATGTGGACCAACACAAACTGTCTGTGTAAACGTGCGTGTGTGTTTTGTGTGTGTGTGTTCTCACCAAGTTCCCCGGCAGATTTGATGTCAATGTTGTCGTAGCCGCTGCCGATGCGGACGATGATGCGCAGAGCTTTGAACTTCTCCAGATCTTCTCTCATCAAGGTGATGGTGTGATACATGAGAGCTCCCACAGCTTCATTCAACACCTGAAAACAAATACACAGTTATTTAATAGACAGATAACCACGTGTGCTCACAGGACCCGAGATGAAACCGACAACCACACATGCATAAGGGTGTCTGTTGCAGAAGATAGGCTGAACAAAGTGTGATACACTTTTAAAGGTCAGGCCATCAGCAGTGTTTGTGTAGGTGTGAGCATGGCTTTGCAGAAATCAATATCAGTGAGAGACAATTAGCTGAGCTCAGGGTTTCCATAAACATCTTGGTTAAGGATTTTTCAGTGTCCACAGTTTACATGTTTTCTAATATTCCTTGTTTAATAACTGTTAGCTGTTCCTCAGTATTATCATGGAAACTAAGCCTTTATAACCACAGGGATCCAGATAAGGTGTGTCTGCATGTTACATACGCCTCATATCAGCAGGAGTGTGATGGGATTGTTGCTGGTTTCTGATCAAGACGGCTCCCGACAGAAAATGAAATATTCTGAATCAAAAGCTCGTCTTTGTCTGCGTGAAAACTGTTTCATTCATCCTTTAAATGGTTTTCTGCTGATTTTCCTTATGATGCCAGCCCTCGTCTTCATGTGTGGAAGAGAGGATGAAAATGACATGTGGTTCAATTACAATAAAGAAGCCCTTTTAATTACACAATGAGGTGGCTGCTTAGTAGACAGCCAGAGCGAGAGAGAGAGAGAGATAGTGAGCGAGGGAGAGCCATCTGTTTCTCCCACGCTGTGGCCTACTGAGCGCGCTCTCAGAGAGAGTGTGCCTGGCAGACACCCAGAACCAAACGTAACCCTGCCAGACATACAAACCCATTTACAGTCCATAGTGACAGTGGCAAGACATGAGCCTGACCCACATTTGCTCTCTGCACTCTTCTTCAAAGATCCCATATCCTCCTCATGTTCACCTTTCATGTTGTCAGTGTGTGAAACCTGAAGAGTAGGTCTGCATGATTTGCAGCTCATAAAACTCCTTATTATTCTGATACTGGCGTCTATAAAAACCCTAATTTCAGCTTCTGCTCTCTCTTTAGGCCACCCTCGCCATGTGCCCACTTTCTTCTGATTGGCCAGCTCTCAGGAAGCAGAACGCTGTAGAGCTGCCAGGGGATGGCTGCTTTCCAGTGCTCGGAGAAGAGCGCCTATCTAAGAGGTTTCACCAGCTGACGTAGACGCTTGAAGCCGTCTTGTCTGTTTCATATCAGGGAACTATCGCGTGATTTGCAGAACAAGCCGTTTAGCGCCCTCTGCAGACTCATCCTGGGATTACTCCAACATATGTTTGCAGCATTTCTATGATCCTCCTTACATTGTGTGTTAGTTAAGCTGAAGTGTGTTACCTTCTCATGGATCTCCTGCGTGGACTGGGCGTCACAGAAGGCGACGGTTGCTACATCTTTCAGGATGGGCATCTCCACAGTGCAGTCTCGCCCGTCCAGCAGCGCCACCAGGGGGCGCGGGTGCATAGGCCCATTCATAATGGGTGGTCTGATGCCTACACACACACACACAAAAAAGAAACAATCCGTTCAAATTAACATTGTGATGAAGCACATGCACAACTAGAACCCCCTTTACAGACGCTTGAAATCTTGTGGTTAAGTTTGTCTCTGCTGCATCATTTGCGACCTCCAGGCGTGCACATACTGTCATATCTTCAAGTTCCAGTTGTTGTCAGAAATTAAATCTAGAACTAAGGATATGCTGTTGTTCCCGAGGCTGCATCCCATAATATTTTCGCTCTGCTCTGATGCAGTTGCTATGACAACTGTGACAGGAAGCATGGAGGAAATACCAAAAAGAAGATCTCAGCTGTCTACCTGCTTCACACAAAATGTTGAGTTCTGGGGGAGGAGGGGGAAGGCATGTTTTTTCTGCCTTTTCATTCAGATTTGCGGACTCTTTCAGACAGGCGGTGATTTTAAAGACAGGCATGCTAATAAAAAAATGACAGTAAAAAAGAAGACTTAAAAACAGGAGGCACAAATAAGGCAGTGCGCACTGAATGTCCCTCCCAAGTGGAAACCTCCGGTCTTGAAAAATGAAGTGAATGCAGAAGTGCAGCTGTCGACGAGCCTCCGGAGCCCCCTGCCTTAACAGATGGCTGACGTCACTCAGGCTTCGTCCATTAATATTTACAGTCTATGGTCCCCCCGTGAGACACACACATCCCCCCCACTTTTAGAAGTAGGATGGTCGACAGTGAAATGCTACTCGAACAACGAGTGCAGCCTGTATGATCCTTTTACTTTCACTGGACACCGGCCCTCGCTGTCCTACAGCCAGCCCAACACACCAGGAATTTTTTCCCAGTTCCCCCGAGTAGCCACTCCTGGAAGAAACACTCCAACTCTCCGGTCTACATGTTTATAAAAGTATTCAAATGAATGCATTCTTCATTGTGTGAAGATACAGTATGTCTGATGAACACTAAAATAGTTTGTCACAAAAAAAAGGACAAAAAGACGAGATCAGCAAGTTGGGCAGAATAGTCACAATTTGATGCAACAAATTGATCAGATTCCAAGATTTTCAGGATCCATTGTCTGTGTACTTTCTCATGAATCTAGACGCTTTGAAACAAGACAACAACATTTGGGCTCCCCACCCTGAGCATGTCGTCACAGCAACAAGACCGCCACTGGAATATGGTCTATGCTGTCTACTGTATCTCTCAGTTTGTCTCTCCTCTGTGGTGACTGAAGGGTTCATCTTTGACAGACATACTGACCAAGCTCGGAGACGTTTGAGAGACAGACTGATGTGGATTCATTGTATTTAATTTGGTCTTAGTGACATGCAGAGTTTTGACAGCCCTCTGAAACCCTGTAGATAAAAGAATCAGAGAGCAGAGTGATTCTGGTTTCTGCTGACGCTGAGCGAGCCCGTCATTCACTCCTGACTGTTTTCTATCTGAGACGTGCAGGCTGACATCACACATCAGCAACAACCTCTGTCACTTCACTCAAAATAAGTCTCAAAAAACTTTTCTTTACGACTCAGACATCCAGATATACATCATCGTTCTCTAAGTTTGAGACTGCTGTCCACTTTGAATTAGCTAACGCCATTTAACGACCTCGTTGTTACCGTTAGTTTAATGCCAAAGACCCCTGACACTCAGATTTGTGGAAAGAACTTTGTCTGCATCAAAACTGCAAATTTTTTGGAAACATGCATGTCCTGACAGAGCATAATAATGGTGATGGTATTAAAACTGGTTTACCGCCCACTCCAATGTCAGCCTGGGTGCTAAACACTTTAGCAAGATGCTAATTCTTTCTGACATCTTGCTAAAGTGGCCTGACATTTAGCATCAGTGTTTTAACTGCAGCTGATAAAGATCACTGTTGCGTGGAAATATGCTGACATGATGTCTTATTGACACCTGGCTGGCTCGCCAGTTGTTTCTGGCAGTTTTCTTTTGATCTGCTTTGCTAAACAGCTCGGTGACCAGAAGGTGACGGCTGTGTTGTACTGAGTGTGAGTGAATAAGTCGAACTGCACACAATATAAATAGGCAATAAACCTCACTGGACAGTTCTCGATGGATGATCCTCCTCTTTCTCGTGTGAAAGGCTGGAACAGACTTGATTTAATTCTAGTTAATGCTTGTCCATGTAGTTTGTATTTGTGTTAAACACGCTCAGGCTTGAGTGAGCCAGTGTGCATGCATGAGGAAATAATGTACACAGAGCATGCATGCATCTCTGGGTCATTCTCCAGTGTGCTGCAGTGTTCAGTGTTTAACTATAACAGAGAACAAGTATTTAGTATCAGTATTTATATATATCTATTTTAGTAAAATATTGAAAGGAACACTTTCAGAATAGTTCAGCGTTTTTAAAGTTCTGAGAACAACAGACTGTAATATAAAAAGCTGCATCATTTCACTGACAGTATTTGTTACACACTGTTCATTTAGCGGATGTGTGTGTGTTTGTGTGTGTGCGTGCTAGCGTGCGTGCGTGCGTGCACTGGCTGCAGCTGCAGAGCGTGCCGTGTGTTTAGGGGTTATATCTCCACTCTTTGGACAGAACACAGCAGCGCTATGTAACGGAGAAGTCTTGGCTGCACGATAAAATGTCATCAACACGTTTTTGTGTGAAAGCTGAGAAAACCTTGTGTATGAATATATTTTAAAAGACTGAATTTACTTCCTGTACTTACAGTGAATAAGCTGCGGATCACGTGAGGCCTGAATCGTGGAGGGTGATCCGAACAGAGCATCCAACAGCGGTTGGAGCTCACATAGAGACGAAGACGGTTTTTAATCAATTTGGGGGTTTTTCTGCAGCAGTAGTTAAGGTGGAGGGGGCTTGCTGTTAAGGTATCCGTCTTATAAAAAGAAAATTCTTCAGTTATATTTTTGGACCTTTGCCTTTGATTTGAAAGGTGAGCTGACGAGAGACAGGAAACGCCAGGAGGTGAAGATGGGCGATGACATGCGGCAAAGGGCCGAGGTTAGACCTGAACCCACAGGACTCCAGCGTCCGTACACGGGGCGTGCGTCACAATTGCCAGGCTGTCCCGCACCCCCAAGGCGGCCGTGTTAAAAACTGTAACTAGGAAGTATGAGAATACAACTGTAATATTTACACCCTGAGTATTTTTCATGGTCATGTATTATGCTTTTGGTTTTAGGTTGCAGTGATGTCATTCAACTTCAAGTTTAACAACCTCAGAATTAATGTGGAAACACCTGAGCATGTGCTGTGATGTTATAAAGAGTTACAGTTTGAGCTATGTGTCTTAAATGACAACACCATCACTGCTTTGCATGTTTCTTACACCTGGTTTCCATTTACCCGTATTGTACACATCCAACAGTGCTTCCAATTAGATGATGAACTGTATTGTTTGACACTACAGCTGCAGAGAAGCTCACCGTTTAGCATAATCTGTCACTCAGTCTCTCTATTGTCTTCTTATCGGCGATGTCAGATTACAGCATGAAAGCTGATCTGATGAAGCAGAGCAGCACGAGCAATAAGGTGAAACTCAAATCCAGCTCACAGTGCTTCATGGGAGCTGGTAAAACATTAGCTTTCCATAACAGGATTTGCCTAAAGGCCATTGCACTTTCACATCGATACAAAATCAATGGTGCATGGCTGAGAAATTGGAATTGAACAAGTGCAAAAAGTACTTTCAGGCTTCAACACAGCCTTCATTGTAACTCAGATATAATCACAAGTAGCAGGATTGCCTGTAGTAGCTGCTTCCAGCGTGCAGACTCGTCTTTTTTGCACATTTCATTTGACCAGTAAACCCCTGGGAACAATCAGAGATGATGTTGTCATACACAAAATAATAAAATCTGCTCACTCAGTGTAATAATCGGTTGTACGGCAGAGTGGTGTTTTTGGAAAGTAGCAGAGATTCCAGACATTTCTCCGGCTCAGACTCGGTCACAGAGCGAGGGGAGGAAATAGCTTTCATTCCAGCACCGAGCGTGACCTTGGGAGGACCAGCCACTCTCACTCTGACTGCTGAGTAGTACAATATGATAAAACGCCCGTTCATTCTGTGTCTGCTTCGCCCACACGCACGCACACACACACACACACGCACAGACCTCAGTGCCAACACTTTAAATATAAATCTACTCCCTCTCTCTCAGGATACGAACTCAAACTGAAGTGGACATTATCTGTTTCATCTCCTTAATTGAATGCATTTTCTCGCTTTATAGTCACATTAAACCCTCGTTCAATCCTTCATTATATTAAATAATTGCTTTTCTCATTCCCATTACTATAAAAGCCAACACATGTCTCGATATGTACTGTCCCGTTCTCATCATTTTCCGTTCTTCAGTTCATACACTCTTTCTCTCTCTCTCTCTCTCTCTCTCTCTCTACCCCCCAAGTAGCCCCGGGGTGGGATGACCGCTGGGAGCTTTCCCAGTGCAAACAGGCCTCCTGACTGCCAACGGGGATCACAGCTCCAGTTCTCGGCTTACACCCCCCACCCCCGTTTCTCTGCAGCTACGCTTTAATTTAGATTTACTACAGTGTTGGTTAAACACTTTAAGGCAGTGCAGTAGAACTGATTTGCTGCCAAGATGTCAACAAAAATAGAAAAGAAGTAATATTCCCTAAAATCAACAAGAAATCTGCTTTTGCAATATGAGCTGCAGGACCTGGGACAGCAAATACTTAAAATAACACAATCACACAAACATGATGCTAAAGACATTTGACTGACATGTAGACATGGGGGAAAGAATCCCCCAGTGACTGTTTGGACTGAAGCATGAAAGCCCTGCAGCCTGCCTGTATCCAGCTGTCAGTGACCAACTAACGAGAACAGCTGGATTTTTATCCCGGGCGAACGAGACATTTTAGTCAACAGAAACGATCTTCCTGTTTCCCTTTTTTCTTTTTTTACATGCAGGTCACGGGGAGGTCTGCCGGCCTCAACAAGGGAGGATCTGACAAAAACCGACTTGCAAGTTCCTGGTTATGAGTGAGTGTGTTCACATGGACTTCAGTATCCCCGTTATGAGTCTAATTCCGGTTTGGATCACATTCAGGATCTGGTGTTTACATGCACACAGAGAAACCTGGTTCTTCATATCCCTGTATACATGATAAATACGAGTATCCTGCTTTATGATCACTGCATCTTATTTGTGCAGACGCCTGTGATGTTCGTTTTTTACAACGCAAACTGAGTAAAATGAGACCACTGTGGTTTATTGAGGCCTTAGCTCTATTAATGCTAATGATGTGTGATCTGATGTTTGGCCATGTAGTCATGTTTCTTCAGTACTTTGCAATGCGACTGTACGTGTTGGGAAACCGGCGTCCTGTAGGCTGTTCACCACAGACTTGAACAGGTCAGCATTTTGATGCTTTCTTCCATCTCAACTTCCAATTATATTTAATTCTATCATGACTGAGAGACAGAACTCAGTTTCTTCGTCGCTCCAGAATAAGACGCTCTCGTTGTTGCCGCCGCCATGTTTGTTCTGCTGATTCGTCACTTTGCTGAGGCCGCGCCTGAGCAGGTAGTCTGCAGCTGTCAGAAAGCAAGGTAAGGCATAAACTTCATGGATGTATTATAGAATGGATACAGCATTGGAGGTGCTTCTAAATGTCTGTAATTTTAACAGCATTTTTGAATCTGAAAGGGACACTTCTAGTTACTGGAAATAGTTATTAGCATAAGCTTAGACATGCAGAATTTAAACTATTTTGGTCCCACTCTGACTGAACTCAAAAAGAAAACTGCTCTAACATGACACATTTCAGTGAAGTGTTTGTATTCCTCATTGTTCAGGAGAGAGAAGAGAGGTGAGCGTGGCTGTCTGCACCTGTGATCAGTCAGCCGCCTGCGACCATTGTGCGGAGAGCGGGTGATTTATGATGCTGCTGGCTCTGGTGGCATGCAGCAACATGGCGTGGTTAAAAAAGCCCCTATATCCCCGTCTTTGAGCCCCTCACTGTTGATCTCGCTGTCCCTTCATCACTCTGTGCCTCATTTCCAGATCTCCATCACTCATTGCTCCAAGCTCGCTTTATCTCACTTCCTTTTTTCTCTCCTGTTCCCTTCCATCTCTCTGAACACAAAAAGCAGTGTTCTTGTGCTTTGATTGAGATTCTTTGAATGTGCAGGTACGCAGTGTTCAGGGCAGGCAGCCTGATGTTTCTGCAGTCTTTTATTCTTTGTTTTCTGTCTCCATCTTCTGACACCTCAAATCCACCAACTACACCACCAGTGCTCCGTCTCTGTCTCTCTCTCTCTCTCACACACATGCTGCCCCACCCAGATACACACAAACACAGGTGCATACGCAGCACACCACTTCATGCAGGTTGACTCGACTTATACGTGGTGATATATGATACATACGAAGTGCTTGCAGATAGAAATGATAGCTGTGCATAGATTCTGGGTCTCCCTCTGAGACTCACACACACATGCATAGATACAATAACAATGGCATGTTTACACACACAGACTCACAGATTTACACGGTCTTGATTCACAGGTAACGTCAGCAGGCCGGTTCAGGTTTGTCCGCTTTTTGTTCCCATTACAGACAGTTACAGATAGTAACCAGCAGTAAAACAGACGACAACGTTTGGCAGCAGATTTAGTTGCAGGGAACGAATCCCAGTCAAACTTTCAACATGCAAGTTAAAGGTTCAGTTATCTTCTGATTATTACCGACCTGTTACTTTACTTGTTTGTTTGAAAGGAAGATAATCATTTTGTTATGTTAACAAGCACTGCAGCATGCATTCATGTTACCTGTTGGATGGAGGTCTGGGTATTATGACCATGCTTTACACCTTTTTGATGCAGTCAGATCAAAGGCGATCTCAGACCTTTTTATGGGGAGCTGAAGTACCCTTACATTTCATCTCAGCACCCCTGAATTATCAGGGCCGAGTGCCCCACCAGATTTTTGAAATCCAACACGTTTTTTTTTAAATATCTTAATTTTATATTCTATCCATCATTTTGAGAAAATAAATGGTATCTCAATCTTTTGTCTGCTCATTGTAATTTAAGCCCTGTTCAGACTGCTGGTTCAAGGCACAATATTCACGCCCCTGTGATGTTTCGCCTTCAATGCGTGTGTGCATGTCTGACTGTGAGTGTTTGCGTGTGTGTGTGTGAAGCTCCCGCTCTCTCGAGCTTCCACAATGCCGTAACACAATGTGAAAATGGGGGACGCCAGTGCGGGATCAATATGATGTAATGACGGCGAAACTTTTACGACACTGCTGCAGAATTGAGTTATGAAAAGGGTTAATGTTAGCACTTTTTTACTGTCGCTGTGCGAGGCATGTTAGCATAAGGGAAATCCTACTGATGCTGTTAACTGTATGATCATGACATGCAAAATGCGATACGCAAAAACAGAAAATACCATATTTAATTTCCTTACAATATTACTTTGTGGTGCAAAACGCATGATACTTGTTTTAGCAGGAGCATTCAACACTACATGTCACAATCTCTTTCGGAGCTGAGCCCCCCTTAGTCAGATCAACTCAAACTACCCTTTCATTTTTTATCTTGGATTCAAGAGAAACATGTTGCAAACACAAGTAGTGTGTAACACATTGCACACTTCATGCTGTTATCGCATTATTTTTATTGTGTCCTGCAGGCTGAGTTTAAAGGCACAGTACTCCGACTATAGTTACGACTGCATAGGTAAAAATCAATACAACTGTTCAGTGGAAGTCACACACACGCACGCACGCCTGCAGCTGCATCAAATAGTAAATGGACTTGAGCTTGTATACACTGCAGGTCACACACTGATGGCAGAGGCTGCTATGTAAAGTGACCATCATTAACTAATCCATTCATACGCCGCCAACGACGCAGTGGAAGCAACTTGGGGTTAAGTGTCTTGCCCAAAGACACATCAGGCATGTGGCTGCAGGAGCTGGGGATCAAACCCCCGACCTTCTGGTGGAGAGATGACCACTCTACCAACTGAGCCACAGCCTCCCAGACTCTAGAGGCTGAATATGAAGCCTGCCATGGCCAAATAAAACCAATCATTTCAGGTAGGCAGGCTTCAGGTTCATTAGAGCACGGGGATCGTAGCAGTCGCGTGCAGACAGTCTATGGTCGTGCAGCGATCTCAGGGAATAAACGTCACGACCCCCTCCCACTAATTCCCCTGATTATATCCTGCTGCGTTCTCACATCAGCTCACTCTGAATTCCTGCAGAAAATATACTAGGGAGGCTGAAGGAGAAACTCCGGATAAAGTCAGAGTGAAAACTTCGGGAGTTTTTCAGGAGTTTTGTGCGAGTGTGAAAGCACTATTAATAAACTCAGCTGACTCCGCTGACGTGTAATTTAATTGGCGCTTTTAATGCAGGCCTATGTTGACTTGCAGCCTGGATACTAATTATTTTGGATGATACACTGCAGACCTGTTATTTTGTTTGTACATGATGATTATTTCTCTTCCTGTCCAGACAGCCGCGCTTCTTCAATCACCGACCTCAACAAAGTTCACAAAATATTTCCAAATGGTTCAAAGTAACTGTAAAGTATTATAAAGACTAACCATGCTGTCATGTCTTTAACAGCTTTTAAGTAGCCACTGGTACATACGCCATCGTTGCCTGAAGATGAAGAAAGTTGACAGCAGAAGATGAAACTATGACGATGATCGCTGCAAACAATTATGTACGGTTTATTTTCACGAAAAGTACAAAAGAACTCAATGTAACCTTCTCAGAATATTTCTGTTTTAGATATTTAAAGCTTGAAGAAAGGTTTAAACAAGCCAAGAGTAGGGGCGTCCAGAGCCTTGCGGTTATGTTGCACGTCCATGTACAGAGGCTACAGTCCTCATCGCAGCGACCGTGGGTTCAAATCCGACCTCGGCCCTTTGCTGCAAGTCATTCCCCGCTCGCATTTCCTGTCTCTCTTCAGCTTTACTATCTCATAAAGAAAGAAGGCCCCAAAAAAGATCTTTAAATACATTTTGTGTTTGTGCATGTAAACATCATATCCTGATTTTGAGAAACCAGATTTTGCTACCTGGAGAACTCAGAAAGAAAACGTGATACTGTGGCATGTTTACATTTTACCTCGGTTTCTGACAGCTGCAGACTACCTGCTTAGACGCGGCCTCAGCCAAGAGACGTATCGGCAGAACAAACAACCAGAGCGTCTTATTCTAGAGCAACGAAGAAACTGACTTTTGCCTCTCAGTCATGATAGAATTAAATATAATCAGAAGTTTCGGTGGAAGAAAGCATCAAAATGCTGACCTGTTCAAGTCTGTGGTGAACAGGCTACAGGACGCCGGTTTCCCAACACGTACGGTGGTCGCAAGTACTGAAGAAACATGACTACATGGCCAAACATCAGATCACACATCATTAGCATTTAATAGAGCTACACCAGATCAGATGTAAACACCAGATCCTGAGTGTGATCCAAACCAGAGAAGGCTCATAACCGGGAGTTAAACTCACTCAATGATTGAAACAAGTCTTTGCTTCTGTTACTTTTCCTGCTCTCTGTGTTTCAAGGCTAGAGGAGCTAATGTTTCTTTTATGTGACATCAGGTTGTGGTTCTCTGTAAGCTGGCAGCGTGTCACAACACGAGCAGTCTGCTTGGTTTTGTCCTCTGACATAATAAAAAGTGTCTGAACGGTCATGTCGTCATACGTCACACATTTAAAAAACGCTTTTTAAAATCATTCTGTAGGAGTCCGTCTGAACTATCTAGTCTTTTGTTGCGGGGAATTAGATTCTTACGCAGGATTTTGGGGGGACTGACATGTTTTTGTCACCTTTATAATCAGATTAAAGTCAGCTGTCAGGGATCAGAGGACCCCCGCCTTTAAAACATGAATCAAACATCCTTCAATCACCGGGAGGGACGGCCTGATTTTACAACTCAAAGGTTCAATGATCTCAAACGTGTGCTGAAACAGATCCAATGACTGGATCAGTTTCACGAGTATTGACTGGTGCTGATTTGTTCACGAGCATCTTTTAACAGCGACCCACCCCCCCCCACCTTTTCCCATGTGAATCATAACTCACAGTCGTTACTCCTGTGACCTTGGACTCTCGAGCCGTGGGGGCATAGTTCGCGGCGGATATGGAGATCTCCTCTGAAGTGAGGGAGGAAGGGAAGAAAAAAGATCAGAGCTTCAACTTCAATCTTTGATGTCATCAAGAGCCTGAGCCCGCAGCATGTTGATGACATCACCGATTACAATCTCTGGTCTCTTTTTTGGGGGGGAAATTGCCCTACAAATCCAGAATATAGGTGACCACGGATACGGTGATTCATCTTCATGGTGGATCATCATTTACCCTCACACCCTCCTCCTCCTCCTCCCTCTTCTGCTCCACACCCAAACCTCCACCTACTCCCCCCACCCACACCCACACCCCACCTTCTTATTCCTTCGCAGCCCTACCTGGATCCCATTTTCTAGAATATTCTCTTCCAGCTGCTATCATGAGCTGCATCTGCCACCTGTGTGTGAAACTGGCTGTGTGCATGCTTGAATGTGTGTGTCGGTTTATTGCCCAATCCTTGTGTATGTGTGTGTGCATGCATTTGTGCGATTTGTGTGTGAAGGAAAGTGCTCACATGTAAAAGAAGCACAATGAAAGAGAGATATGTGTCATGTCCTTGGTAGCCCCTCGAAGGAGAGAGAGATCTATTTATGTTGCCTCAAATGGAGGTGTTCAAGCAGCCTTCAATAGCAGAGAGATACCTCTTCACACACAAACCCCTTGCACACACACACACACAGAGGGAGCTAGAGAAAAGGCTAACCGTTCTTGTGTGGCACAAGAGAGAGAGGCTGAGCGATGAAAAAGATAATAGAGTGGGAGAGAATTAAGAAGAGACTGAAGAGCAGGAGGAGACGGAAAAAGGGAGAGGAAGAGAGAGAGAGAGAGAGAGAGAGAGAGAAGGGGGAGGGGAGGAGGAGGAAGAGAGAATAATGTACTCAGAGTTCATAAATATTGGCACACACACAAACACACGCACACACACACACACACACACACACACATACATCAAAGCAGAGTGCTAGTTGTTTACCTAGAGGCATGCCTTTGTTGAGGAGATGTGAGCTTCCCATGGTGCGTTCCCCAGCCGGCGAGCACGCAGCACAAACCTGCAGTCTTCACTCAGCACACATGAACTGGAATCCAGTCAGCATATGGCGGCTGTGGCCAGCTACCTCGCTTCCCTCAGTCCTTCTCCCAGCCCCTCAGTGACAAGCATACACATGTGCTCCCCCTCTTCTCTCTCTCACTCCCCTCCCTTCCGTCCCCTTCCGCCTGCTCTCTCTCTCTCTCTCTCTCTCTCTCTCTCTCTCTCTCTCTATCTGCCTTTCCCCTCCCTCCCTCACTGTGCCGTCTCTAGCTACCTCCCCTCCCCTTTCTCACTTTCTATAACAGCTAATCTCTCTGTCTTTCCGTCTCTCCCTCTGTCTCTGTCACACACAAAAAAAGTGCACACACCAAATGCTGTATGAGCAGGAGAGCAACAGAGACAGTGTAGGAGGGGGCAGAGAGTGTGTGTGTGTGTGTGTGTGTGTGTGTGTGTGTGAGAAAGAGAGAGAGAGAGAGAGAGAGCAGGAATGGGGAGGAGCCAACGCTGGCCAAAATTCATCTTTTGTTTCCTGAAAGACGACAGGGAGGGGAAAAAAAGAAAGAAGAGTTATGCAATTAGAAGTCTGTAGCAAGAGAGGAAGAACTTGTTCTTTCTGCTGTCAGAGGAACTCTTAATGAGGACCATAAAACTGGATTTATGAAACAAGGGAGTTTTGTAACACGGAATCAGTGTGTGTTTTAAATAAACAATGACAAACCCAACTTAAGAAGAGGCTTTGCTCTTTAAACTCCTCTTTAGAAGTTTACTGTCGTGGTGGACAAACGCAACTCCATGACTTGAGTCAAAGTAGAGATCCTCCCGGTCGATTATGACTCCAATACAAGTAGACGTTAAGTCAAATTAGTACTTGAGTTTAAGTTCAAGCCTCCTAAGTACTAAGAGTTATTCA
Organism: Tautogolabrus adspersus; assembly: GCA_020745685.1. NCBI lineage: Eukaryota > Metazoa > Chordata > Actinopteri > Labriformes > Labridae > Tautogolabrus > Tautogolabrus adspersus. Next base: position 32,147,185 of record CM036540.1, on the reverse strand, counting down.
CAAAGTGTCTCAGCCCTGAAGAGAGCTCCTCAGGTGTCAAACTGTGAGGAGGAGTGAGGAGGACTTCTATGAGGATGAAGAGTTTCTCAAGCTGAGGAGAAAACAGAGAAATGTTCTCCAAACACGACATGAAGAAGATTCTTATTGAATCATAGTCGGGCCGAACAGACAACAATTATTTGTGCAGACATTCAGATCCATCTATGACTTTTTTCAGTGCAAAGTTATTATCACTAAGAGAGCACTTTTTTCTGATGTTTTTTGGGGATTAACCAATCGCAGCTTCAGAAAAAAAGTGTTGTACGTAGCAACGGGGTCGACCACACCTGCTCACTCAGATAACATTTTCTGTCCCTTCCTCGCTCAGAGTGGCTCGGAGAATGTTCCTAAATCACTCTTAAGCTAAAAATCCTTGCTAGGATTTTTTAAGATAAGTAAAGTAGAGGTGAAGACTTCTGATATGAGCTCTGACAACAACATTGGCTGAGAAGGAAATTATCTGACTCGTCTTTTCAGTGGTTCAATTTACAGGTCAGGAGCTGCTGCTTAGTTCAGGACACGATTCATTTACGTTACTTTCACGTTTTCTTGATGATATTTCCCTAAATAAAAGCAAATATTAAGCACACTGAGCTATCTAAAACATACCTAATGGTCATTACCGAGGGAAGATTCACTTTAGTAACCAAGGGATCTGGACGGGTCGCACCCCATGATGTACGGAGGCTATAGTCCTCCAAGCAGGCACTTGATTAGTTAATTGCGATTAATTGCATTTTTAATCACGTTTGAAATTCCCATATTTCACAATTGTCAGGCTTTTATTTTGAAATTGTGTACTGTCTTAAAATGAGACTTTACTTTCTGTTTGAATTCAACCCTGCTTTTATTTTGAAATAAATGAAAGTTACAACATTAACTTTTGATGTGCATGCAGTTATCAGAATCAGAATGGTTTTTTATTGCGAAGTACATTTACACATTTAAGGAAGTTGGTGTTTTGGTGCAAAAACAGTTAACAAAGGAAAGAAAGCCAAAATAGAGACGGTTGTTATCACTTCAATCTCTCTGTCTGGTTAACACCTCTACACCTGCTCAGACTCTTTCTATTCTTGCCGTGGCGATGTTCCTCTCCACTTGGCCACTTGATAACCACAGTGATATAATCAGCCTCAGACCCCCCCCCCCCCCGACTGTCAGGCTCTAACCTAGTTTAACAGCAATGATGGTTACATCACAACCTCACTATTGGTAAATGTCACAGACGGCCGGTGGGCGAGTTGTTCGAGTCCAAAGTAAGATGCAGAGGGTCAGACGATCTGTTGTTTTCAACACAGTCGGGAGGCTGACTCACGACCCCTGCCATATGTAATCACCCCCCGCCATTCTCCTATCAGCTGCTGACTTTATTATTAACACAAATATAAAACAGACTTAGCTAAAAATACATCTCAATTTCAGCTTCAAAGACACATCAGTAACATGCTCCTCCTTATTTACTCCTTTATTTAGACAGCGGGGCAGGGCCATGCATACCATTTCTGCTTCCCTTTGAAGACTCGGAGCCATCGTTTTTTCTTTGATAAATAAATCCAATTGAACTCTGCAGCCACTCCTCTCGCTGTTAGATTCATGACTCCTCATTCCCCTTACAACTGAGTCATAAAGCAAAGAAATCTGATGTGAATTAAGCTTCATAAACAGTCAGAGGTAAGGTCTCAAAACAAAACTACATTTGACTATCAGACAGCTGCAGGCGAATACCACTAACACCACTGGTCACTGTGATTCTACATATGTTCATTTAACGATGATGGCAGACGGAGGAATCACAGAGGAAGAAGACATGAGTTATTCCTAAAACAGGCGGAATAAGTAACGGATGTAATGGGTAAATGGACTTGAGCTTGCAAAGTGCTTTTTACACCGCAGGTCACACCTACACATTCACAGACTGGTGGCCGAGGCTGCTGTGTAAAGAGTCCTACGGTATAAACTAATCCATTCATACACACTCACACACTGCTGACAAAGCAGCGGGAGCAGCTTGGGGTTAAGTGTCTTGCCCAAGGACACATTGGACACGCCTGCAGGAGCTGGGGATCGAACCCCAGACCTTCCAGTTAAGAGTTAACCGACTGTACCACCTGAGCCACAGCCGCCTCAGTAGCACAGCAGAGGGTGACAATACTGGATACTGTGTAGAAGTGTAAGACTATAAAGTAGGGTATGCTTTAGCTTTACCTTCTTACTAATAAGTCACCACGTCTTTATATTGACCTGTCATTCCAGCAGTCGATGCCACATGAACCTTAAATGTTAGCTGGTCATCAATCATGTCCCCTAGGTTCTGGGCAGACCTAGTTGGCATGAGCTGGATATTGATCTGTGGTTGCATTGAAGGACTGGCTGGGATGACAAGGAGCTCAGTCTTTGATAGATTGAGTTGAAAGTGGCGAGATATCAGCAAGGCGTGAAGAAATCCTTGCCGAGACTGTATTGTCATTTAGCGGGTATAACAGGAAGAGCTGGGTATCGTCTGCATCGCTGCATGGTATGAGAAACCGTGGGATTGGATGATTGCACCAAGTGAGGTGGTCTATATGGAGAAGAGAAGGGGACCGAGCACTGACCCTTGAGGCACCCCTGTGGATAAATTTTGCACTTTGGACACTTCCCCATTCTAAGATACTCCAAAATATCTCCCTGAAAGGTAGGACACGAACCAGCAGAGGGCAGATCCTGAGATACCAAGTTCAGAGAGCGTGGATAGCCAATAGTAGCCAAACATAGGGATTCTGTGCAGTCTTGATAGAGTGACCCCGCTTAAAGCCAGACTGATTTGGGTCAAACAGGGTAAACAAAGTATTTGACTAGCAGAAATGAAGTTCTGTATATGACACTACTTTTTGTTTATATCTACAGGATTAAAACACAGCAGGCTGCTGCATAAAAATAGATATTGGAATAAGTCTATAAGTTTAAATAACAACTTTCTCTTCAATACTTTACTTGTTTGGGTGCTAAACCAGGATGCTCCATGTCTTAATGCATATACTTTAACAATGCCAGTGACATGTAGAACAAAGACTAGGTTCAGTTCTCGTGCTAAATGCAAAGCGACAACCTGGACTCAGTAATGTGAGAATCTACGGACACACTTATCGTGTTGACAGAGCCGGTAGCAGACACCTCTCACACAGAAGAAACAAATATTCCCCAGGAGATAAAGAAATCATGAAACACACTCTGTGCTTTAAATAAGGATGGAGAGAGGGAACGACAGTGCAGAGAGACAATATCTGAAATCCTCTGTAGCCGCACAGGGGAAAAGAGTAGAAGGAACAAGTAATGATGTGCAGGTTATGAAATGCTGCCCATGAGGGAAAGGGATGAGAAGAGGAGGGGAGGAGAGGTATTTAACTGCATAACATCTTGTTGGTTTCAATGCAAACCTCAGTCTTGAATGTGTGCAAACCAGGCAGATAATCAAACACATAGTGAGATTGGACTTCAACAGTTACACCCCTCCCCTCACACACCTTACGTCTGCCCCCCCCCCCGCCCCCTTCCTCTTTCTTCTCTATCTCTTTACCTCCATCTGCCCATCTTGCTTTTTCATCTTCCATCCCTCACAAATTTCTCTCTCGATCTCACCCGCACTCCATCTCTTTCCCTCTCTTTTTCCCTCTCTGTTCCATTCGCCATACATCTCCACACTCCCACCTCCCACCCAATCTCTCTCGCTCTCTGTAGTCACTGCAGCGTGTCTAATGGTTCAGCTCCTTCTCAGCAGATCCACCAAGTGGAGGCCAGGCGAGCCGCAGCACCAGCTAACGCCCCCCAACCGCTGGCCTTATCTAGACTGACAGCCAACGAGACCAGGAGCTATCGTTATCGCTAACGCACACACATACACACAAACACAAATAATTACATAGATACAAGCCTGTGCACAAAGAAAAGAAAGGTACACTTGCACAACACAGTTTAATGCAAAACTAACGCACTGACAAACTCTGGTGCAGGTTCAAAAACAAATACACACGATGCAAGAAAACACAGCTGCAACCAAGCATGTAACAATAGGTAAAATGCACTGTAACAAACGTGGCTGCATGCACACACGGATGCACTCTTACCCTACAGCTGGGACAGATGCAGGCACACACAGGCAGCAAATTGGATTTATAGATACTGACAGCGAGCTGCAGAACAATGTGGGTGCCACTATACAAGAAAGAAGCCAGATAAGGGAGAAAATAGAAATCTAATCTACTATAAGAGGGGACAGGTGCTGCCAGCATGAGGAATCTTATCAATGAGTAAAAGACAACGAAGAGGAGGGAGGGAGAGAAGAGGGAAAAGAGATCAAATAGGTTTGATCAGCACGACAGAAAAAAAAGAGATTAACTGAGAAACTGGTTGTTGGAGAGAAGATGGAGGGGATGGATAAGGAACAGGAGGACAAAGCAGAGAAATAGCTGGAGCAAATTAGGAGGATGGCAAAGAATTGTTGGACGAGGATAAGGAATGGAAAAGTGTGAAAGGAATAATAATCTGCAGAGAATAAACTAATCACACTCAATAGAATGTAACAGTTCAACATCTTTAGGTTAGAGAGACTGTCACCTGGAGGAAACGATAATCCACTTTGAGGACATTTCTTAAAGAATGTAAGTATAAGCTGTCAATATGTAACTTTAAGGACCAATCAGTGAGATGTGTAGAGAGTGAAATGATAAAGTGAGCTTACTATATGATCAGACATTAAGGAAACATGCTATGTTGAAGTGCTGGCTTCTCTGACAACAATGCAGCAGCCAGTATGTCCTCCTTCTAACTTTAGATTCTGGTCCTGAATGGTCTGGATTTGTTTGGACCAGAGAAGGTAGGCGGTTTTAAGGCACCCCCACACGGCCGTTTTGGACGCCCCTCGGTTTGCCAGATATGAGAGCAGTTATCAGGTCAAACCAACAGGTGTTGCAGCGATGGAGGATATAGTGAGGTCATTTTATAATTTAATGCTGTAGATATTTTACATATTGGACCTTAAAAAAAAAGAGTGAATCTGACAAATTGTTAATAATGTGTGAATATGATGAATATTCAAACATTTCATTGATAAATTCTATAAATTACAGTGAAGTGGACATAAAATGAAGTCGTTAATTTGAACATGTATTTTGTGTTGTATATTCCAAGACAAAAAAAACAACAAGAACAAAAGAACAGGGACAAATAAAGTTTTTTGAATTGAATTGAATAACTTTTGAATACATGAATAAATATTTGATCCCCAGTGGGAAATTCAAGTGTCGCAGCAGTAAAAAGACAAGAAGAAGAGCGTGCAGAAGAGCGCAAATAAAATAAGAAGAGATAGGAATAAAATAAAAACACAATGTATTTACAACTATTAACCAGTAAGTATTAAGTAAACTATACACCCATTAACTGCCAAAGAAAACTATACAGGACATTCAGACATCCAACCATCCATTTTCTATACCAATTTTCCCGTTCGGGTCGCGGGGGGCTGGAGCTGATCACAGCTGCTATTGGGCGAGGCCGGGTTACACCCTGGACTGTTCACCAGCCAATCACAGGGCTGACATATAGAGACAGACAACCAAACACACTCACATTCACACCTACAGGTAATTTAGAGTCACCAGTTAACCTAACCAGCATGTCTTTGGACTGTGGGAGGAAGCCGGAGTACCCGGAGAGAACCCACACATGCACGGGGAGAACATGCAAACTCCATCTGTGTTTTTTCACATCAACCAGCAGGAAGTGAACATTGATCATGTGTTATAAGAAATGGATTTCCCCATTAGGGTCGGACTTTAGATTAAAAAAAGCACCTAAAACTGTGCAAAATCCTTCATGAAGCAGCAGAAATAAAAGAGCTACAGCCAAACAATAATCACTCAGTCACACAGAAGCCTTCATACTGTCAGTTCACACATGTACACAGTCAATTCCCCATTATTGACTTGGCACAGAGCTGCCTCCTCTAAATCTAAACATAGTGCAGAGCCAGTAGTGAGCACAGCCGCTGCTGCCACAAACACTCACACATCTTTACACACATTCACACATACACTACACAAACATTACACACAGGAAGTACACGGTAAGAGGACAGATACATTGTAAACCTTGTATCTTCTCCTCTCTGTTTGTCCACAGTTCCACTTTTTCTTTCCAAAGCTGCGTGAGGGAGAAGCATGACGCACATAATGGGCTGTTTGTACGCCATTATAGGTGGTGCCAGCCAATAAGCACAGCCTAGTACTGTGCAGAGGCTAATGGCGATGTGTTCAACACAGCTGGGGGGAGGGTGTTCTCACTCAGACAGGAAAAGAAATGTGGCCATGATCTGGAGGAGTGTAGTGGGGGTTTACTTGATACACGTACAACTAAACCAAAAGCCCATCCCAATTTAAGGCCCGGTCCCTTTGACTACCCTGATGTTGCAGCACGTTTCGACAAATAAAGGTAGGGCAAATTTATTCAAAGCACATAGCAGCAGCAAGGCAATTCAAAGTGCTTCACACAAGACATCAGAAGCATCATGGCAGGAGAACAATAGTCATTCATAGTGCTTACACACTTGCAGAAAACTCCTGAAAAACTGCTGTATGGAGGAGCTGTATGTGTGAACACAAACAGCTGCATTTTTCACTCAGACTTCACCTGGAGTTTCTCCTGCAAGCCCCCTAGTATTTTTTCTGCCTAAAGTCAGAGTGGGCTGATGTGAGAAAGCAGCAGGATATTATCCGGAGAATTCACCTCGAGCCAGTAGGAGAGGGTGGTGCATAGACTGTATGCATGCGACCACTACGATCTCCGTGCACGTATTGAAACAGCTCCATTATGTTTTCTGTTCTTCAATATGTTCGTCTTCACTCTTGTTGTTTTTTAAGATTTTTTGGGGGGGCTTTTTGTGCCTCTATTGGAGAGACAGGACAGTGGATAGAGTCGGAAATTAGGGAGCAGGGAGAGAGTGGGGAATGACATGCAGGAAAGGAGCCCCAGGTCGGATTCGAACCCGAGCCGCCCACTTCGAGGACTACAGCCTCTGCACATACCTAGAGCTCATTGGAACTAAGTCACCCCAGAGTTTTATATATTTCAAGGGCCCATCTAGGTATGTGTGGTGTGTGGCAACTGTCAACTTGCTTCATACTTGTCCCTGTACATATAAACAATATATTAAATAAAGCTCTACCTCAATGTAAAGAGTGCTAAATAAAGGTCAAGCTCACCTCTGCTAGAGTCCGATGCTCAAGTGCAGCAGCCCTAAGGAATAAAAGACAGGACACATATTTAAGAATGCTGAATTTATTACCTGTTTTTATTATGCACGTCGGTCTTTCATTCCAGGAACAGTTAACAGAAAATGTGGGTGGTGCCATTTTGTAAAGCAATGTTTTTAAAGTGAGGGTGCATGTAACGTTGCTGAATATATCTCAGATAACAAGCCATTGTGGATAAGAGGAAGTGGTTAGAAAGAATTGTGTTTGGATTTTATGGATGCAAGGATCGACAAAAGTAAAACGTGCTCCTTAAAGGTCACATATCCTCCTCCTCTTCAGTGTAAATAAGTCTCAGAGCTCCTCTAAACATGTGTGTGAAGTGTCTTGTTCTAAATCCACTCTGATCCTGTATTTGATCATGCCTATAAACCCCTCTATTTCAGCCCTGCTCAGAACAGGCTGTTTCTGTGTCTGTAGCTTTAAATGTAAATGAGCTGTGTCTGACCACGCCCCTCTCTGGAAGGGCTTGGGTGGCTCGGGCTTTCTCGCTCCATGTCCTATTGTTTACGGTGAGAAGGCAGACTCAGAGGGCAGAACAAACACCTAGCTGTGGGAGTGTCACCCACCTGGGGGAGGGGTTACTGCCCTTTGTGATGTCATGAAGGGAAAATCTCCAAACGGCCTGTTTGAGCACACATTTTCTGAAAAGTGGAGCAGGCAAACGGACTTTTCTCACCATTGGGGGGTTTGTAGACGGACTAGGGACACATATTAGAGTTAGAGAAACATGGTATGTGACCTTTAAATGTGCTCTCGAAGGGCTTGTGATGTTGATCAAACCCTCACAATCACTAAATGCACATTCTGGTGACACTGTTTAATTAGCGACAGCATAGCATTGATTTAATGAATGGAATAAATTATATTTTTATTTTGTCCATTCATTACTGAATAACAACTAGCTTATATTAAGGATTATGAAGGAGTGGCAGGAATACGCTTTAAGGGCTTCAGCTTTTTTCCGTTTTTTCTTCTTATTTCTTAATTAATTTTCTAAATATTGCCAATAGATTGAGATAATTTTCATTTGGTGGTATGTGTAGCTTGATCACTCTTAGAAATTTGATTTCATATACTCTATTTCAACTCCATTTAATTTCATTTTTTTAATTTAATATTTTCTAACTATTCATAGTAACAGCTTTTTTCTGGAGTTTAATTATGTGATCTAAACAATGCAAAACAATCCGCTTTGAAGCTAATTAGTGAACACATCTGATATCTGGACCCAAGCACAGGCGCAGAGTCAATGTTGACACCGTGTCACCAGGTGGCGGTAGTGAGCAACAAGGCAGACTCGAGTTGAAAGAGAGAGAAAAAAAAAACAACACAAACAACCACAAGAAGAAAACCCACAAAACCAAGATGGCGGTGCAAGAGACAGCATCTCAACTGTCCATGGCTCTCAAAGTCCAAGAATATCCCACCCTGAAGGTAAACAGAATCTAAAACGGTCTTACATGAACTCTCTTACGACACTCACCCGTCCACAACACACGAAGAGTTCGATGCTGTTTGAGAAACGGAGATTATTTAGATCAGTCGATAGAGAGACCATCGAACTTGACAGGGAGGCTAACGTTAGCTTAGCCAGGTAGCAGCGTCCACTTCACTACCTGCTGCTGTGTGTTCATTCAGCGACAGCAAATATCAAGTAGATCAATACGTTTAACACAACTACTGGCTGCCAGTCAGGTGACTGTCTACACCTCGATTATCTATGAGTGTTATTATTGAGATGAAGTCTATCGTAGGCCTCGAGGATTTGTAGCTTCGGTTCAAGATTTTATTTAACCGTTTGGTCGCTATGGTGATTTAACCGTTTAAACTACGAAACCATGAAACGACACGGTGAGCTATTAGGAGACAAAATAAGCGAGTTGTCCGGTTTAAACCCTAAAAAAAGATGAGTAGCCTACCATAAGCGTAACGTCGAGCATGCAAATAGGAGCTGGCTGAAAAGGTGGTTAACATCACGGGGGGCTGAGCCCGTCAGACACACAATCAGCCCTGTTATGTGAGTTAGCGCAGTGTCATCACATTGCTGCCTCTCCGAGCTTCAAAATGGCCAGCCAGAGAAATCACACAGCCTGGTGGTGCCGCACACACACACTGCTCCTCCATTGCACATAACGTTACTGCGACACCAGACGAGCCGAACAGAAACAAGTCCGAGCAAGAAGAAGAAGAAGAAGAAGAAGTGCGTCGTTGAAAGCACGTTTGTGAGTAGCTATGCAGTCGGCTTTTTGTGTGTTCACTAATGCCACGATGCTTTCGTGATGAGTGTGGCGTAGCGGTTCAGTATTGTTGGCGATGGTTAGACATGTCTGCGGTCAGAAAGCATGGCTGTGGTTTGGGGGGTATGTCTGCTTCTGCTTGGATGCTGCAGTAAGGATGGTGGGCACCATTTTAAGACAGGACCGGTGATGGTTTCAATCAAAGGGGATTTTAGAGCCTCTTTAGGGGTGCTGAAGTTCCCTAAAAATCCATCTCAGCACCCCCTGAACAGTCAGGGGCCAGTATCCTGTCACATCTTTCATCATTTTATTTTCCATACATCATTTGTAGTTTGTAATAATCAGAGGTGGGCACAGTTAATAAGGACTTTAACTTCTACATCAGTTAATTCTGTTTATAATGAACTGAAGTTAAAATTAACGATAACAGTTCTATCAAAAAACAACATCAGCCCTTTTGCAGTGTTAGTAGATTGTAGTCCGTAAGAGGTGATGATGACTTAGTAAAGTCTAAATGACACACGTGTCTGTGTTGAAGATCTACAAATAACAGAAACTTTTCTGATATATCTCCTCCTCTGGCGGCCTGCGGGCTGTAAGTGTCATTTTGTGTATATCTCTCATGCTACATCACTAGAAAGCTACCATTCTTGTTATTCTGTCCATGTTAACCCTTTAAAGATCCAACCAACACAGCAGCCACAATCTACGCGTCTGTCAGACCACCGATTGATTGATTTTTCTTACCGTCTGAAGGTCGACTTTTCTCTTCCGGTCATAATATTCCAACGAAAACAGTCCTGATGCATCAGCAAGAGTCCTCATGATCCAAATCCAGTAAAAGATTTAATAAAGATCCACGGATTATTTACAAATTCACCCTATTGTTAAACTTTAATCCTAATTCATGAAGTCTGACCTTTTGAGTGACACCACATTTGACCAATCAGGACCTTCCATTCACCGATTTTAGGCTACTTAAGCCAATGAGAGCCTGAGTAGAAACGTGACTTTCTTTCTCTCTCTCCAAAATCGAAAACATATTTCTTGCTGTTCAGTGAAACAGGTGTTTTAATGGGAGCATTAAAGACTTGAACTACATGTCACAGGCTCTTTCAGAGCTGAGCCCCCTTAAATTATAAACCTAAATCGCCCCCGGTTATAATTGGCATCAAATGGGAGTCTACAGCAGTGTTGATTACATCTGGAGCAGAGTTTGAACGTCACCAATGTTGCCTAACACTGTATATCTGCCAATGTTCATTACCAATAAGGCTGCAAGATATTTGAAAAGAAATGACGTCGAAATACCTTTTCTAGTCCAGAAAGTAGGGGTGTAACGATTCACTCAACTCACGATACGATTCACGATACTGGGTTCATGATACGATTCTCTCACGATTTATTTTGAGAGAATCGGGAGGTGATTGGAGCTTCTCATTGTGGTGTTGATTAAATGCTGCATCATGTTGGTTGTGCTTTTTGTGTAGTTCTCTGTCTTGTTGCAATATTTGCACAGTTTTTGTCTCGTCTGTTATCTTCTCACCTCTTTCCTCTTCTCTCTTGGGAAGCACAAATGCTTCCACTGCCATGATAACGCCTGCTGATTACAACCAACCGCCTCTGCTCTACAGCTGCTGACGCTCACGATATTACAGCGTTTCATTTTTCAGAGTACCGATTCGAACCTTGACACCTTTGAATCGATTTTTAACTGCCTCACGATGAATCTTTACATCCCTACCAGAAAGTTAAACCAGATAAATGCAGACTGACTTTCATGTACATCTTAGGCTTGGATGGAATTAGAGAGTATTGTACAACGTGCTTCTCCTGAAGCCAAAAATGCTTTTATTTTTAACCCCTGAATTGGCCTTTATCAGTCTGAGGGTAGCTGATAGTCTGAGTGCATTAACATGTTGAAACATGGCCATCACACCTGGGCCTCCATCAAACAGGTGAAAGGGCCCGCACTGAGTGAGAAATCATTTTGTCTTTGAATATAATTCTTAAATTATTGTGATAAAGTCAGACTTTTGTGATGTGTTTATTGTGAAAGCTCATACTGCAACAACCATGCCATGGCGATTCATTGTGCAGCACTACCAAATACAATGTGTTGATTATTATGTCACAAGGCTTACCACAAACCTTCTTCAAGGAACTGTTAACCCTTATGTACTGATTTAACTTGTTTATGGCTTGACTTAGTGATCATGACACAAATCAAGTATGATCTTAATGCCCCGTTAGCCTATCAGAAATAAGGAATAAGATTTCCTTTATTAATCCCAGGGGGATTACCTTTTACACTCTGTTATTGACACATGCTACACACACGCAGGCTGAAACACACACACACACAATGGACATGCACTAATGGAGAGAGTGACGGGGCTGCACATGAAATAGCACCCGAGCAGTTTTGGAGTTCGATGCCTTGCTCAAGGGCACATCGACAGTGCTCAGGAAGTAAAAAGCTGCAGCACACACGTCATGCAGCTAATGACGGCATATAAGCTCCAGTTTTTACAAGAGACACGCAACTCACTCTGTGCCTATACGGGAGGGACCTACCTGCAGACTTCTCTCTCTCTCTCTCTCTCTCTCTCTCTCTCTCTCTCTCTCTCTCTCTCGCACTTGCTCAAACTCTGATGGGGATTAAATGGGTTCTGGATTAAAGAGAGGGCGGGAAGTATACTTGAGAGGCCGTAATTATACCAGTGCGGCCCGTCCAGCTATCGTCTATGTTTGGGAAACACTGTATCCCTAATTACTCTGTCGACCCGTGGCCACGTGTGTCACAACAATGAAAATAGGGACCAGTTCGCTCACATTCCTGAGCAGAATGGGGCCCCTGTTACTGACAACTGGACACTACAGGTGCATACAAAACTGTCTTATAGTTCTGTTTGAATATCTGGATGCTCAGGTGGGATTCTGAGCTTTAAGTTAGAGCTGGATAAAATTCAATATTAGGAATAATAATATGCAAAGAAGCAATATTTCCTTTCCTTTGTTCCTCTCAAATGTTAATGGTCTGTGAAATGAACTCGGCTAAAGTAAAATAATCAACTCAATGGATCAAAGCTCTCCTGTTAGTTCATTTTTTCCTGTAATATCTTCAAAAGGGAACTACAACGGTCAGTCCTGATTAAAATAATCTGTGAAGCCATCTTTCTTTTAGTACAAAAGAGGAAAACATCTTAGACTTGAAATAAGACAATAATTAAGACACAATCGAAAACATAATAAATCAGAAGCTAAGGCTGTGAATAAGAATTTTTTATCTGATTGCAGGTCCCGTACGAGACTCTGAACAAGCGCTTCAGGGCGGCTCAGAAGAACATCGACAGGGAGACGAGTCACGTCACGATGGTCGTTGCAGAGCTGGAGAAAACGCTGAGCAGCTTTCCTGTGGTCGACTCGGTGGTGTCACTGCTGGATGGTGTGGTGGAGAAGCTCAGCGCCCTGAAGAGGAAGGTGAGGGAACCAGATGAAGATAACAAAGGCCGGGGTTTCGGGTCCAACCTGTGGCTCCTTTCCCGCGTGTCGTTTCGCTCTCTCTCTCTCATACATTCCTCCATCACGTAACGGTTTATCACTGAAGAAGAAACAGCTGTTTAGCCTCGCTCTCTTCAGCTACGGCTTGTGGTCTAGTTTCTGTATGAGAGCAGTTTGTAATATCAGTTTGTAGTAATCACTTGTGCTAAAGGTTTATTTAAAAGAGATGGGTTTCTTCCAGGTCCAAAACAGGCTTTATTATGCAGTTTATTTTTAAATTAAATCAGACTCTCTTTTGCCATTTTTCTTGGTAAAAAATCATCGAGAGCCTCTTCCTTGAGGAGATCCATTGATTCCCTGCACTTGAATCAATGGGACTACAAGTATGGATACTGAATGACTTCTAAGTTGAACCTCTTGTATTGCTTTTTTAAAGGTGAATAATCAGGGGCACAGGAGGCCTAGCGGTTAGGTCGCACCGCATATGTGGAGGCTGTGGTCCTCTAAGCACAGCGGCCCGGGTTTAAGACCGAGCTTTGGCTCCTTTCTCATGTCATTCCCCACTCTCTCCCGATTGTCCCACGTTCCTATCTTGATAAAGGCACAGCTTCTTGCCTTCGGTTTCTTGTTAACGATTTTATTTATTTTGTGTGTGTTTGACCTTCAGGCTGCCGAGTCCATACAGGCAGAAGACGAGAGCGCCAAGCTGTGTAAGCGTCGCATCGAGCACTTGAAGGAGCACAGCAGCGACCAGCCGGCCTCAGTCAACCTGTGGAAGAAGAAACGGATGGACCGCATGATGGTGGAGCACCTGCTGCGCTGCGGCTACTACAACACAGCTGTTAAACTGGCCAGACAGAGCGGCATAGAGGTAATGGCCCATTTGTTTAGGAAGTCAGAGCCAATCATAAGACTCACTCAAGACACGCACTGTTATTTTAGATGAGGTTCATTTGTGACCTTTGTTTTCTGAAGAACGTTTGTTCTCTTTTCAATTGAAACTCTGACTCTCCTGTGTTTTTAGGATCTGGTGAACATTGAGATGTTCCTCACAGCTAAGGAGGTGGAGGAGTCTCTGGAGAGGCAGGAGACGGCCACCTGCCTAGCCTGGTGTCATGACAATAAATCCCGTCTCCGCAAGATGAAGGTAATTTGTTTACAAGATAAAAACATAGGTGTTTTACTGGTGGTTATTACTGAGGGAAGTGGAAGTTAACTTTCGTAACCTAGCAACAACAAGCGCCCGTGAGAAGCGCTTTGAAACTGAGGTTGTGAGCGCTGCCAGCACCAAAAGAAAACGCGTTAGTGGACACAGGCCGTAAATCATGATGTTCATTTTGTCTCAGTTAGAGAAATATTTCTGGTTGTGTGTGCCCCATGTTTACGACCATCAGCGTTATATCACTGTGCTCAAAGACAGACTTGTTAACCGTTTGAACATCCTTCTTCTGTTATCATTACCTTTCAGTTGGCTCTAAATTATAAAGTCGACCTTTCACTGATGACCAAATGTTCATATGTTTGGTCGAAGTGGTCTGAAAAGCTTGTGATAAGATGGATATCTCAGTTTTGGTCTCTTGTGAGAGCATAAGTTAAATCAGCTGAAGCTCAGTGTGCAAACAGGTGAGTCTTAGTTCAAACGGGCTTCTTTTAGCCGCAGTGTTCGTGTGAATGTGTTTTTTTTTCCTCTCAAAATTCCATTTGATGATAAAATATTTAATGCCAGCTTGAGATTCTGCCAGCACTGCAGGAGCTGTTTTGAAGGGATCAGTTTCTCTCCTGCTCCGAAGGTTCACTAATCGGGCAAAAAGGAAACTTTACAGACTGAGCAGAACTTTAGTCACTTACCGCAGCGTCCTTTTCCCTTTCTTTTGCAGAGTTGCCTTGAGTTCAGTCTGAGAATCCAGGAGTTCATCGAGCTCATCAGACAGAACAAACGCATGGATGCAGTCAGGTACTGGACATAGAACATCTCACTGTGCATATTTACTAAGAGAGTCTACGTTAAGACGTTAACACGTGAATAATCTAGAGATCTCAACGCATTTATTATTTTTAAACCAAATTAATCATTTGACTTTCCTGCTTCATATGCAGATCTTATCTTACCTTATCTGTTGAAAACATGAAACGATGATAAAGTGTAACGCAGACTCACAGCAGAGACACAGATCTGTGCTCGTTACTGAGCAGCAGACATCGACCCAGTGAGTCATCATGAACTGAAGCATGTGCCCCCTCTCCGCGCTGCATTTTCATAAACTCGCAGGTCACATCACCAGCACGTGAAGACATAGGTTATGCATTATAATCGGACGACATTAATACTGACACCTGAGAAGATAGTGAACATCTTTGCCAACCAGAACATGTGTCTCCTTCTGTTACTTTAGAGCCGTTTATACAGAAATCACTGAAATCCTCCTGATCTGGTTTTGTGTAAGTGTGAAAGCACCATTAGGAAGATGTTCAATGTCTTTAATTCTCAGGCGTTAATCGTAGGCTAATGTGTTGGGGTCATAGACTGTAAATATAAATGGATGAAGCCTGAGTGACAATTAACCAAAATGAAATGTTTGAATGTATTGACAGCACTTATATTTACATATTAAAGGACATGACATGTGTTGCACTTTAAATCAAAACTAACATCTTTGTGTCTTTGTGTACGTCAGACACGCGAGGAAGCACTTCAGCCAAGCAGAGGGCGGGCAGTTGGATGAGGTTCGGCAGGTGATGGGCATGCTGGCCTTCCCATCAGACACACATATCTCCCCGTACAAGGTAGCATCACAAGTGTTCTCAAGCGCTAATACACATTTGTATAAAATCGTATTTGGTCAGAGCCATTTGAGACGAACAGACAAGTTCATACCATTTAAAAAGTCATTAACTCAGCGGAATAATGTGACTGTGGGGACTTGATTAATCACAATATATACCTGTCTACTGTTCAAAACGATGTTTTACTTTAAAGGCTGCACAAGATTTAGAATCTGTATCTTTATTTCTTCAAGCAGCTGGAGTGCTAGAGACTGGCCACTAGAGGGCTCCTGTTGTCTTTTTCAGAAATACCTGAATGACCTCCTGAGCTCCTCAGTCAATAAGCTGGCACGTGGAGTGATGCCAAAGTGTAGAAAAATGTTTAAAACAAAATGTTAGAAAGAATATGTCCCTCTGATGCTCTTCAGTGTGGGGATCCAACTTAAGTTAAAGGGGACATATTCTGAAAACTGCACTTTGACTGTGTTTTTGATCGTTTGTCTGGGTAACCTGAGAGTCTATCAAACCAGAAAATGTGAAATAAACCCATCCAGTCCTTTGTTTGTGGTCTGCATAAGTCTTACAACACAGAGAAAAATTATCCGTTTCAAATTTGCTCTCCTTGTGATGTCACAAGTTGGATTCTGGTAAAAAAAAAATCCCCTCCCCTGATTTCGCTCTCAAAGTACTCTTTGTAGTGAAAACTCTCCCAGCTGTGTTTGGTAAGCAGAGAGCTGTTAATCACTGTTGGCTGAACACAAACCAACACAAAGCTTTCCTTTCTAATCGTGTTGAACTGAAAAGCCTGAAATCGTTTACTAACCTGTTGCTGGTGATTACTGCGCTACTGTCTGTTTGCTAGGCGGAGTGTAACTATGAGACTAATCAGCTGTGTGATGCACTTTACATTTGTAAGAGCCAAAATGTTGGTTCATGTTTGCCCGTGTTTTCCTCTACTCAGTACGATGGTCCCGTTTCCACCAAGTGGTCTGGTTTGGTTTGGTACAGTTTGGTCCATAAACCCTGATCTAACTTGCGTTTTCACAGCCAACCATACCCTTACTTGGTACGCAGAGTGTAAGCTGGATGGTGATAGTAGCGTCAGCTACATAATAGTGACATCATAGCAGGGCGACACTGTGTAGCTTACCTACGCGTTGACATAAGTCGCAAAAACCAAACAAAAACAGCTCTGAGATTACTCTCTGGAAATCCACAGGACATTTAAACACGTTTTGTGAAAGTGAGCATTCTTTCAACCAGTCAACAGAGTACATTGTGTCTAGCTCCGCCCTTTAGGGTCGGATCAGCACGCTTGGCACCCCATCAGAAGGGTAGCAAAAAGGACGTTACGGATGGGTTGTTTTCGTACCTCAGTGGAAACGCCAATAAATGAGTACTGTACTGAAAAAGACCTTAGTGGTAACAGGGCCATATTGGGTTTGTTAAAGTCTGTCACTACAGCTCTGCTAAAGGGACTCCAGTGTAGCAAGATGTGTTTGGGAAATAAAGGAAACGTGGAGATATTAAAATAGCATCTTCACACTTTGCTATATTAACCTGATCAGATTTTAAAGTGACTGGGTCTTTTGTTGATTGTCTATAATTGTGCGTTATGTAACTCTCTCTTCTGTGTCTTGATCTTTCTTTTCCATCAGGATCTTTTGGATCCGGCCCGCTGGAAGATGCTGATCCAGCAGTTTCGATATGACAACTACAGACTGCACCAGCTGGGAAACAACTCTGTGTTCACTATCACCCTGCAGGCTGGACTGTCTGCCATAAAGACACCGTATCCTTCCATACTTACTGCATACGAACTACAGTAACAGAAACTTCTGGCCTTTACAGTGTCATCAGGCAACTTTCCAAAGGATGAAAAAGAGCGAGTTGTGGTATTGTTCCTGAATCTCAGTGTATGTGGGAGCAGTTAGGCCTCACTTCAGCTGTATAGATCATCTTGGCTCAACTTGTTTCAGGTATCAGGTTCTGTTCTTGCTCCACTGCAGATTGAATCCCCAAATGTACGTGGGATTCAACTGCTGCGTCATCACTTTCAATGAGACCAGGATGCACTTTCTCACAAGTTGATTCAAAAAGTTCTTTATGATTGAAGGGTGGCTCTTAAAAAATGAACGTTGTTGTTTTTTGTGGCTTGAATGTCCCGCTTAAGCCTTGTTCACAGCACTCCTGTAAAAACTCTGACGTTTTCGCGGTGAGCTGCATGTGTGAACGCAAACGGCTCGATTTTTCTCTCAGACTTTATCCAGAGTTTCTCCTGCCAGACCCCTAGTATTTTTTCGGCATGAGGTTCGAGTGAGCTGATGTGAGAACGCAGCAGGATATAATCAGGAGAATTCACCTCGAGCGAGTGGGAGGGGGTGGTGACGTTTATTCCCTGTGATCGCTGCACGACCATAGACTGTCTGCACGCCACAACTACGATCTCCGTGCTCTAATGAACCTGCTGCATTCTGTTTCCTGTTCTCCAGTATGTTCTTCTCCACTCTTTAGTTCAGATTGTGATTCTGTTCAACTACACGTAGCATTGATAGAAAGACAGATATTATTCTTATAGCGTTGTATAGCGGACTCTGTTGCTCCATCCACCACTTCCAGGTCGTCCTTGTTACGTCATGTCTGGCCCCCCCCGACAGGGATAATCTCCCGGTGTGAGGTGCATGTGTGAACAACCAGGTCAGGAGGATTTCAGGGGGAATCCTCCTTAAATTATCTAGATATTTTCAGGAGTGCATGTGTGAAAACCGCTTTCACATCAGGGACTATTTCCTCACAACAACCAGCAGTAGGATGACTTTTCATTTCACATTTTAGTATCAGCTCTGCTTGTATGAAACGTTGGCAGATGATACCAAAAAAGTACCATAAAGAGATTTTGCAGCTTGAAAACGATGTAGAAATGTTCCATGAGAGATAAGTTTTACCATTCAGTGGAAATGAGGCATCACAGCATTGACAACCTTTTCCTTCCTTCCTTCCTTCACTCGTACAGTCTAAAGTGAATTCTACCTGATATGGATATGACTTGTTCCTTAACTTCTACGCCCATTCCAGTCAGTGTTACAAGGAGGACGGTACCTCCAAGAACCCAGACTGCCCAGTCTGCAGTAAATCCCTCAACAAGCTGGCCCAGCCACTACCTATGGCCCACTGTGCTAACTCCAGACTAGTGTGTAAGATCTCTGGGGAGGTCATGAACGAAAACAACCCTCCGATGATGCTTCCTAATGGATATGTCTATGGATACAATGTAAGTACATAATAGAGAAAAAAACTGCATCATAAACGGTCCGTGTTGAAAGTTGTCTTTAGTTCCAGCCACTTTAAGGACACTCTGCAGATCAGCCCTGCTGCTCTCTCCTCATACACCTTTCCACTCTCATATCTGACGCTCGCCGTGATGGTGACTCATCCTCCAGCTTACAGGAGCCTTCTCCTCCTACAAAAGTTAAATGGAGCATTATGTCCAGTCACCTTTTTAAGTTATTAGCAGGCTAATCTCCTCCGTGACGTGTGCTAACAGGGCGAACAAATGATGTGATGCGAGACTGCCTGTTTGTGTACGCTGGTTTCTACGTTTGCTTTGAGCATCCAACTAGTATTTCTGTGATATACAAATTCAATGCCATGTTTGTTGCACTTTAATCGCCGTAGTTGTATTTTATTTTGTCTTTTTCCAAAGTACTTGCAGACATTATTGTTCCTGCTCACGGCTGACACGGTGCATGTTGCTCTTTGCACCATGAGCTCTTTGTAGCTGTGTTTTGAAAAGGTGCTATGAGTGTTGTAGTCAAGACCACACTGACCGAGACAAGACCATGAATATCACTGAAAAATCATCATCTTGTGTGCAGGAGGCGTGTCTCTCACTTAGACCGTAACACCGGGGAAGTCGCAGCCATAAACGGATGTTGAAAATAAAACTACAAATTAACTGTAACTACAAAGTTATTTGTAGTTTTTAGAAAAGATGCGTTTTCCTTCGAATCACAGTAACGTTGTGGAAAATAGCCGATCAGTGTCGGTCTTAACCGGTCTTGATTTAAAATCCAGAGTCCACCCGGTCTGAGACCGAGTAAACATGTTTTAGATTCTGAGACGAGACCTCGGCCTTGAGACCAAGACTGATTTTGAGTACTACAACACTAGGTGCTTTAAAAAAAACATGTATTATTATTATTATGTAATGGTACCTGAGTTGGACTATTGGAGCCTAAAACAACACGTGCTCAGGTGTGTGGGGGCTGAAGCGTTACTCGACTAATGATGTCGTCAACAAGTACTCGAGTAATCGTACCCATCTCTAGAACATAACACGTTTTATCACAGCCAAGAGTCATAGAACATGGTTTGTTTTTCTTTGAATTCATTTTCCTCTCCATCTCTTTCAGTCCCTTCTGTCCATCCGCCAAGATGACAAAGTGGTTTGTCCCAGAACCAAAGAAGTCTTCAGCTTCTCTCAGGCTGAGAAGGTCTACATCATGTGATCACTCAGATCACCCGTCTGAGCATTAACATGATTGAATACGGCCGTCATTCATCATCTGTGACCCGGCCGACTCAAGAGAGCCACCCGTGGAGCTGTGATCCAGTGCCCCTCTGCCCCCCCCCTCACAGACACACCCAACGTTTCACACAACCCCCTCCTCTCAATTCATGATGGACGATAGCTCATCACTTCTTCTCCCTCATGTGATCACACAGAAACTGGACGACTCTCCTTTTAGACTGTTTTAGATGTGGCTAGATAACGAGAAGTCGTTCCTTTCAAGCACACGGACGATCGACGTGATTATCTTTCTGCCTCTCGCTCCACAAGCGGGCCGAGTGAGTGACAAATGATAGGTAGAGATTTGATTTTACTACGACAAATAAAAACTTGTTGAGGTTACGTTGAGCTTTTCCTTCTACTAGTGGTATTTCTTTTTTAACATGTGGCAGGATGGAGTTATGTTGCTTCATTAACCGGATCAACATGTGAGATTCGACCCTTTTTCAAACAAACATGGCTGACCTCCCAGTCTTTAAGTAGCATCTCATTCTGTGATGCATGCTGTTCACATCTTTTGTCTTCTAGCCATGTTCTTTATGTTGGGTTATGTGATAAATGCGACTTTTTAGCTGCCTCCCTTTCTGGCATTTCCCCCGTCTTTGGCTGTGAAACCGGAGCCTGGTTTGGACCGCAGTGGGCTCCTTCCCAAGTGTAAATATTAGTTAGGACTTGATCATCCTCGTGTGTAAAATTCAGGGTTCATGGAAAAGACGACAACGTTAAATCTTAAAGAAAGTTGACGTGTGAATTGAGTCTTTTCTTGTCACCTGATTTAGTCCACAGTTTAACTTCTGAGGACGCCGTTAGTTTCAAACAAACTTGGTTTCATTCATTATGGTGTCAAAACTACCGTAATGACATGTAGGGCAATACTCACAACACAACCATATGTGATGTTTTTTATGATTAAACCAACTGTCTTCCTTTCTTGTGTGTGAGGTTTACCAATTTCAGTTGTCTTCAACATGTTCCTCCTTGAGTCTTTAGCGAGAATGGAACATTTCAGTGAACTTGTTCTGTTTTTAGGATGACGCCCCAGGTCATTTCTGCTAACGTACAATGCCCAGATAGTTTTTTTTTTCTCCGTCTTACATTCTGCTAAAGCTCCTCGTGGCACTGAGACTCCAAAGGGTTTGCACTGCATTAAACCACTAAGACGGCGTTAACACAGAACACAACATGCATTAAGAGGCAGGATCGGCACATTGATAAGCCGGATCCGGCCTTTTCATGCAGACTTTTATAGAAAACTTTGGTCATGCAAAAAAACACAACTCACCCTCTTTGACTGAGAGCCTGCAGTCGACTACGAATAGACTGGGAATGTGGAGGGAAAACGGCATATACACAAATGTCCAAGGTTGACTTCAGTGAAAGCTAACGCACAATAACTGCCTAATTGTAAAACATTTTAACCCCGACACCCACCGGTCAACATCTTCTTCCATTTCTCTGTTCATTGACAAACCAAAAGTTGCCTCATTTGTGTCCATCAGTGAGTTGGAAGTGTAACTGTAAAGACACAGACTGTGCTGTGTGTTCTTGTTGGTAGACTAGATAAAGGGAATGTTTCATGAGAGAACAGAAAAATGTCTCATAAAGATTTCGGTGAACTTTGCTCTCAGCGTTTCTTTACTTTCAATGTATACTGTGCTCTGTGGTGTCTGCAGTCTACATTACCATGAGCTGTGTGGGGGGCGTTACGGCGCGGATAACGATGCACAGCAGTGTCTGTTCACATGGAAATACAACCAAGTGTTCGGGCTTTCGCCTGAAACTACACCTCAATCGTCTGACGAGGTCATCATTCTGTAAAGAGTGTCCCCACCTTTTTTCATTGGAGCCCCCCTACTTGTATCTAAGAAATCCGAAACCCCCAAGGACCCGGTTTAAGAACAATAAAGATACGTGGCTGACAAATCAACATATATCTTAAGGTTTTCACACACTTGTTCCTGCCAAAAAACCTTGGTATAATCTATCCAGTGTTTCATCATGATTTAAGTTTATCAGTGCAAATTGAATCCCCCCTGAGATCTTTACATGACGGGTTTACACGTGGAGATGTACATGTGGATTACATTTAAATGCATGGAAAAAATATGACACAACAGGGGCAAAACACAGAATTCTCCTTTGAGACTGCAGAAGAATCAGAAATCAAAAGTGTAAGGTCAAAGAAGAAGTAAGCAAACTCGGCTGAACGACTGACTCTTAAATTCAAAATCTGTAATAAAAACAAAACCCTGATTGATGTCATGGATGTGCAAACATAGATTGTCTCTACAACCTCAAGATTTTCTGCTTTTTCAAGGGCTTCAACTGGAGGTTTTTGTCCGTCTCTAAAATATCCAAACATCCTAGTTTCCTGGGGCCCAGCGGTGTTACGTCATAAATTGTCCCCATCCCCCCAACATCAAAGCCTGAAAGTCAAAGTTATGTAATCACAGATATATAAACCGGAAAAGCATTATTGATTGTTTAGCTCTCGAATCACTGAATGAAAGACGATTTATTTCAGAACCAACATAAGCGGTGGTATACCAATGTGTTTGTATTTGTTGTCTTTTGACCCAAAGCTACTCAGTTTTAGTCTTAGTATATTCAAACATTTTACAGTCCACTATAAAAGCATTGTTCTCAACCTCTTCCACAATATAACCCCACCTCATATGAACTCGGGATCTTGTAAGACCTACAGGTAACTAACCACATCTCACTGTTGGTAGGGATCGTGCTTTTGACTGTTTGCATGTCCCCAAGCTGACCCAAATCCTCCACCTCTTCTTAGAGCCCTTTAATCACTCGACGAGCTTTAAATCGGCACAAATACTGAAAGAAAGTCAGTAATTCTGCCATTCAAAAGTGAGCTTTTAAGTTTTCTTGTATGGTGCAATCTAACCCTAACCCTAAATATCAGATTATTCCTTCGATGCTTTTAATACCACGTGACACAAACCCGAACACTAAGCAACAATATTACGTCAAATAATTTATTTAGATAATAAAATATATGTTTAGTTGTTTAACATGTCATATTTTCGCAGCGTTAAAATGTTCGTTTTGAACATTTATAGCAGAAAATCGTGTCCTTTGTCACGAAAAAAGGGACCAAGCCGGTGTTATGTCGAGATGTGTTACCTTGTCAGAAAATGCCCCCATAGCGCAAAACGATAGCAGAAGCGTAACCCCTTTCAAATAATGCAAACAGAACAAAATACCTTTATTTCCCCCTTCTAACTTTATTGAAATTGTCAGATTATGGGGAGGAAGTTTTTTATGTACTTTATTATTAAAGATTTCAAGGGAAGCCCATCTTGATGGACAATAACCTCCTGACAAGTAGTGCTTCCAGGACAGAATCACTCTAAAAACAAACACTACTCGCTGCATTTGCACATTAAGGAAACGGGAGGCGTGTTTTTATACTCTATAATCTAATCTTTATTTCAGATTTTAGAGGAAGTATTTCTCGATGGACGAAAACAGAGCCGCATGGTAGCACAATTCGACGGGTAGCACTATTCGACAGAACACCGGAAGAGGCACAACAGAATTCTGAGCTCGTGTGACGTCACCGCGCGGCTGCTATAAAGATAACTGCGTTCTTCCACTCCGCCATCTTAAGCTTTTGTGCCCGCTGATAGTCGTTACAACCGTCTCGACATCTTACAAGAATGAGTGATCAGCTTTGCAAACTTTTCGTCGGTGGGCTCAACGTGGACACCGACGACGATGGCCTGCGAAAGCACTTCGAGCAGTTCGGTACTCTGACCGACTGCGTCGTCGTGGTGAACAAGCAGCTGCAGCGGTCCCGTTGTTTCGGCTTTGTGACCTACTCCTCGCCGGAGGAGGCCGATGCAGCCATGGCTGCTAGGCCGCACACGGTCGACGGCAGCGACGTCGAGGTGAAGCGCGCTGTCGCCAGAGAAGACGCCAACAAACCGGAGGCCCTCGCGAAGGTGAAGAAAATCTTCGTCGGTGGTCTGAAAGACGACATTGAGGAGTACCACCTGAACGAGTACTTCTCGCAGTACGGGCAGATCGAGAAGGCCGAAGTGATCTCGGAGAAGGAGACCGGGAAGAAGAGAGGGTTCGGCTTCGTCTACTTCACCGATCACGACGCCGCCGACAAAGCGGTCGTTGTGAAATTCCACACAGTCAACGGACACAAAGTAGAAGTGAAGAAAGCCCTCACGAAGCAGGAGATGCAGGCCGCTAACAGAGGCGGGATGCCGCCCAGAGGAGGACGAGGCCGAGGAGGCATGAGGGGGAATCAAAATGGCTACGGCGGCAGGGAGTATGGTGGAAACTACAACTACGGAAATGGCGGAGGCTACGGAAACGGCGGCGGATACGGAGGGTATGGCGGACCTTACGGGGGTGGCTACGGAGACCAGGGTAGCGGGTACGGTGGCGGAAACGGCTACAACGATTTTGGCAGCGGCTACGGCCAGCAAGCTTCTGGTTACGGCCCAATGAAAGGGCCGCCATTCGGGGGCCAGAGGAGCGCTGCTCCCTATAACAGAGGCGGCGGTACAGGCGGCTACCCGAGGGGTGGGGGCTACGGCGGCGGCTACTAGATAAGACTTCACGATGGACACCAGCCCCCCCATCCCACCCCTGCCATAAGAGCCGACCAACCTGAATTTGGACGCCATTCTCAAATTCAATAACGGGGCCTGGGTCTGCTGGCAAATCCAAACACCGGCAGAGATACGGACACAGAGACCCCCCCCCTTCAGACCTCAAAAGCCCCCAAACAGGTAGGAAGGTCACTTCCCAGAAAGCCTGATAATAAGTTCCCAATCAACTAGGACACGTGATTCTTCTATTATGTAGTTGAATATTTTTTTATTTGCTGACAAGTATCCTTAAATATTTGTACTTTTTAGTTTTGTTTTTTTCTTGGTATAAAAACTTTAGGTGTGTTTTCATTGTATGAGGATGAGTAAGCATGTTTTTTGTGGTTTTCATTAATTACTTAAAAAATTGTAATTATTTTTTTACCTGGATCATTCAACGACAAAAATATTGGCGGGAAACCGTAGAACAGAGGCGGAACCGTGACACTGCAGGATCCAGTTTCCTTGTTTCCTTCCCCCCAAATGTTCTCAAACTTACGCGTAGTTCTAGTTTCAACCTTAAATATTGTTCATTTTTCATTACCTGTAGCGGTATCCAATGTATATTGTATACTTTCATGTCTTGGAGAACAAAAACCTACTGTCAAACGCTTTTTTTCTTGGTATGCTTATGTATGTTCATTTTAAATAAAACGTTATACCACTTAGCTTAGTTATTTTACTTATTTAACCAGGCTTCCTCAAGTTCGTCCACAGGTTTATAGTTACAAGACATCCCACAGTTTATCCCCTTACTCTCAGGTGGGTGATATGAATGGTTGTAGTCTACCCACAGCCAATGCATGTAGGCTTTGTAGGGTTTGACCATGTTTGTTTTTTAAAGGTGCACTATGGAGATTTGGAAGTGAAAGTTGGAGAAGTTTTAATGCTCTATTTTCTGAACTGAATACACAAACGTTACTCAAAGGGAAAGCGGTCCCTGCGACACTGTTTGGAGCTAAAAAAGCGACCTGGAGAGTTACGGTGTCACGGTACCGTAACTGCTAGCGTAGCATTTTATCTTCAAACATCGTTCCAGAGACCACTTTTTCTTCTGAGGACTGTTTGTGTTTTCGAGTTCTGTACACTTCTCCAACTTTCGCATTATCTACCTGAAACTCCATAGTGCACCTTTAAAATGATCATTGATAATTAACCACATCTTTAATATCTTTACATATTGAATACGTATCTATGTGGACTTGAGGGCTCTGTTATTTACCTTTTATTCCTACATTTAGGTGTTCTCTTACTCGTATTCCTGTAGGCTATCCCAGCCAATATAGCCGTAGCAGTTTGTTTGTAGGCTACATCAAGACCCTGTTGATTACCTGGGGTCGATTGTGATAGGAGTCTGAAATATCTCTTTAGGATATCCACATCCAGCAAACTAGGTATGTAAATCAACCTGTCTTCACTCTGTGTTGGTCAACTATGTATGGTAAACCTTATGGAGATGGTGCACACCAGCGCCATTATTTAATCTTTAAACAACTTATCTGACGCCTTAATCATAGCTCAATGCGCCTTTATATAGCTAATATTAAAATAAAACCAAAAGGGGCGGGTTACTGAATTTGACCTTTAATTTACTCTTAAAGTGGGTCGACGGGGACCCAAATTTTGTTCCACAATTAACTGAAATTATTGGAACAATTACGTTGGTGTCTCTTCCTGTGAACCTTACTCTGTGCAGTGTACTCACTCTCTTTCTCTCCCATCTCCTCCAGGGTGCAATGGGTAACCTGGGCAACGAGGACATCACCCTGCAAAATGATGGGGTGTGTCTCCACACTGGCGGGGGTTTACCGGAGAGCGGTGGTGCCTTCTCCCCCTCAGGTGAAGTCAAGTTTTCACTGAAAGGTTCCCAAAGTGTGGTACTATAAATGGGTCTGAACGTGGTTTTCTGAAATGTTTGCAGGGACAATTTTGATGACACAGTGCCCAAGTGCGAGTCGGATCATTGCTGTTTAAGAGAATTAAAAATGGGGGACAGTGGTTCAAATGTTTGGCATGTGAGCCCTTAAAAATGAATCTTTTAATCCCACAGGTTTTCTTTTAGGAGTTGATCTGATGCTGTGGAAGACTTAAACGTAAAATCATGTTCAGCTCAACGTTATTCTTTCTTCTCTTTAATCATTGCCTTACTTCCCGGACTTTAGAGTACTGACCCAAAGGATGAAGAGTCCTTGGGAGCAGTGTTTGCACTTTGGGCACTGTGGATTTTCAAAATAAAATAATGCTTTATTAAAATGTTTGTTTTTAAATAGTCTTTATTGTGTTTATGATGAAGGCAGGCCACAAGTTGGTTGCTTTATAATTAACAAAATAGGAACTTATAGTTCGCTCTGTAGCCGCACCTTAATACAATAGATGTGAGTATTTTTTATCTGACAGTAGCTTAAAGCCTGCAAGCAGCATCGGCATGTTTTGCAACCAGAGTCCTGAAAAATTCTCAACTTGTAAACACAATTGGTTGTAAGGGACGACTTTCTGTACTAGGGCTGTCAAGTGACGATCACATTTAATTTCAATAGTTGGTAAATTCCTTAATCGCAGTGTTTGACATGCTGCATTTATAAAATAAATGTTAGTCTTTCATTTTGAAATGTTGTACCGTCACTGGCTTACCGGTACTTGCAGTTCAACCCTGCTTTTATTTTGGACTCAAGTAAGGTAGATCAAAGGTTAGGACATTAACTTCAACGTGGACACTGGAGCTCAGTACGGACGTAAAACTAAATGTTTAAAGGAACGGTAACAAAGTGAAAAGTTTGAAGTCATCGGGTGGATATTACTTCTACAGTGACGTTCAACCGTGCACCTAAAGGGACAAAATAGCAAGTGAATAAAAA
This sequence comes from Tautogolabrus adspersus, assembly GCA_020745685.1. NCBI lineage: Eukaryota > Metazoa > Chordata > Actinopteri > Labriformes > Labridae > Tautogolabrus > Tautogolabrus adspersus. The sequence continues at coordinate 32,119,303 of CM036540.1, read as the reverse complement.
TATGGATGCACTAATTTCAGCTCTTGGTTAATTGTGATTAACTAGTTAATGCTAAATCAAAAAAGAGACTCACCTCAGTGGGTGCTGGATCCAAAAACATGAATAGGTACAGAAAAGCAAACAAGATCGGCACCCCAAGAAGCTCCCGTTTGGGGCCAACATGCTCAACATGCTCTTCCTCAGTAGTCTGAGTACTGAGGAAGAGCATGTTGGCCTGAAACTCCCTCAAATGGGAGCGTCTGGGGGTACAGATCTTGCTCGCTTTTCTTGAACTAGTAAATGCTGACAGCCCTTATTTGAACATACCCAGGGTAGAAATTAAACGCCTATTGGGCATTTAACTATTACAACAAAAGATCTATGAAAATGTGTCGGTTATATTTCGTGCTGGAATGACCTGAAGCTCCTCCGGAGGTTATCGCTCCATTCAAAATAAAAGCTTGCGCTAGCGATGGAAGTTTGACGTTTTACCTGTCTGTTCTCTTACCTCCTTTAGGAAAACGGTGGTTGATCTCATAGGAAAAGGAAACTTCTGATAATGTTGGCTGTGTTTATTTATTTATGAATTTTAATAAATTATTTTTTATACACAAAGAGACTTATGTTACTTTCTTACATTTTGGATAATGCTCTGGCATGTGTAACCTGAAGGGGTTAATATACTACATGATTGGTTGTACACGTTCAATTCGTCCATCTTGGAATACAGACACCTGAGTATATAACGGGGGGGTTTGAAGTACTGTGACCTGCTTTCATGAGGTGCTTGGCTGGGCTGAGGTAATGTTACTGGTGCAATAATGGTATCGTCTCAATTAAGACTTTAGGATAATTGGAAATTCATTTAACGGATTGGTGTAATCTGTCTGGACCCAAAGGACAAAATAGCTACCCATGGGCCTTTACACCTCGGCCAACTTTCTCCACTGAGGTCTCCCCAGCGAATTGACACTCAGTGTGAGGGGGAGAAGAGTAGTATCCGATTGGTCAAACAGTGTGAATGCAGGGCGCCATCTGTTAGGTCAGATGTGAGTGTGAATACTCGGCCAGTCCCTCCTTATGCACGACCTTCTGTCGGGATCAAATTACAGTCTTCTTGTTTGCACGGTTCAAGAACTCCACTTAAACTTTGATCAAAGAAAGAGAAGGCGCCAAGTGAAGCTCAAGTGTTACATCAGAGAACGTGAACAAGCAGAGATCTGATTTCATGACACAGCGTCCTGAATGCTTCACTGAAGCTTTTTCTGTTTTCATGTCCAGGTTATACATTTCAAATGTGGCTGCTGGAAGCCGTTACTGCGATGGCAGCGTGTTGCTACATGCATCCACTAGTTTCACTTGCAGTAAATACATTACAATACAATTGACTTCTTCCAACCCAGTGGTTCCCAAAGTGGAGGTCAGGACCCCCCTATGCTCCTTAAAATTGTATATTTTACCCATTAGTGTAAAAGATATCCCAAAAAGTCATTCAGGTAAATCCATATTAAGTGAATTCAAACTGAAATTCACATGTAACAGTACTTAAATGCTGGGGCACCGGAAGCGTAGTGGTTGGTGTGTGTGCACCATGTGCGGAGGCTGTGCTCCAGGCGGGCAGCCTGCTTAGGCTCGAGTCCGTCCTGTAGCTCCTTTCTCCCTGATCCTCTGGCTCTGCCCGCTGTACTGTGACTGTCTCTACAATAAAGGCACAAAAAGCCAAATGTAAGTTTGCACATTAATCAATCTTTATTTGTATAGCGCTTACTCGTTAATCCATCATGAGCACTAAGCAACATTTAGCAAAGTTACAGAGGTAAGAAAGAAGCTTCCTTTCAAAAGGCAGAAACTTGGGCGAAACCAGCCTCACGATAAACAACAATCTGTCGAGACTGCGCTGGTCTTGAAAAATGGGATGGGGGAGATGCAGGATGAAAGTGTCTCTGACACCCTTTATTTTGGGGTCACAAGCTACAAAGTCTGTGAACACCTGATTTAACTAGCTGTTATTTTGTCTATGATTTATTTGACCTTAGAGATGTAAAAAACATGTCATACAGTATATCGAGCTCGCCTTGATGCTTGTTTTAACACTTGAAACCCTAAATATGTTCAGTTTGGTTTCAAATCAGACTCGCAGAACAAACAGATCCTCATTATTTGTGGACTGAGACTAATTGTTATTTTCATTGTGGATTTGCGGCCCTTTATTATGGGAGTCAGCAGCGGTGTAGTGCAGGGTACACGCAGGTATACACACTTAGTTTTCAGTCTCCGTATGGTATACCCACTTCTAAACCTTCTCTGATTCAAACCATTGATTGACAATATTCAGTAGTATGCTGCAATTTTTCCAAGGATGGTGAAGAGACGGCCCTCCTTTCCCTGTCTCTAATTGGCACACACTAACAAATAATGCATAGTCTTGCATATCACTTGTTTATAACAGAGGCCATTTATCCTCTGCTGGACGAGACACTTAAACACTTTAAGGAAACATGTAAGAGTATACCCACTTCTTAAGGCACCACTACACCACTGGGGGTCAGGAGCAGAAAGGTTTGGGAACCCCTGATCTAGTTAACCATTGCTGTACTGTATTTATGTTGTGCTTAATATGCTGTAAGTGCCTTTTTAAGTAAAAGACCAGTGTGATCACAACGTGTGAGCATTTTTATAGTCTTTCCTGGACGAAATCAAGAAACATTCACAAGTGGGACATCACCAATTTTAATCAGAGACTTAAACCATGTAAGAGGTTAAAGGTGTTCATGTGTTTCCTGCATCAAATTCAAGTTTCATCCATCTGAAGTCACAAATAAATGACTTTGGGGCATTAAAACACTTCAGCTCTGTTAAATCTCGGTTGATTGAAGGTTTTATTCAGTTAATAGCTGATAAATAGCTTGGGAAAGTCTCCTTGAAAAGAAAAATGGTGTACGTGAGTCAAATTAAAACCCCTCATGTTCATGTCCTAATCCTAGCTGATAAAATGTCGACATTTGTCGTATTCAATGAAAACAAGGAAATCATATTGATGGAGGACTAATAGCTGATTTGTTTATATAAGCATTGAATATACTGTGTAACTTAAATGTTTGATACTTATTCTTTAAATTTAGTAACATAAATGTGCTTGGTGAAGTACTTCCGACAAAATGAACCGGCAAAAAATGTTAAAAAACCACGCTTCCCTTTCTCATCGCCAGTTGAACTCAAGATTCCCGACAGCACTTGAAGGCAGCACGGACTCGATTCGCTCAGGAGCCAATGAGGGCGTTGCTGTATTCAAGACGACCAATCAACGACTGCTACGTCTTAGGATTCGACAGCCCGCCCCCCTGACGTCGTTCATTGAAGAAGAAGAGGGACGGTCTCTCTTAGCACACCATCCTCGGAAGAAATTCAATCATGTCGGCGAAACTTTGCAAGCTGTTCGTCGGTGGGCTAAACGTGGAGACCACAGAAGATGGCCTCCGAGCACACTTCGAGCAGTTCGGCTCCATCACCGACTGCGTTGTGGTGCAGAATCAGCAACTGGGACGGTCCCGCTGTTTCGGCTTCATTACCTACTCGGAGCCGCAGGAAGCCGACGCAGCAATGGCGGCTAAGCCACATGTCGTCGACGGGAAGAGCGTGGAGTTGAAAATGGCCATCGCTCGAGAGGACGCCAACAACCCCGACATCGTCGCAAACGTGAAGAAAATCTTCGTCGGGGGTGTGAAAGACCACATCGAGGCGGAAAACCTGACCGAGTACTTCTGCCAGTTCGGCGCCGTGGAGAAGGCCGAGATCATCTCCGACAAGCAGACCGGCAGGAAGAGAGGCTTCGGCTTTGTCTTCTTCGAGGACACCGACTCCGCCACCAAAGCGGTTCTGACCAAATACCACACCATCAACGGGAACAAGGTGGAGGTGAAGAAAGCCCTGACCAAGCAGGAGATGGGTACAGGCAGCGGCGGCGGGAGAGGAATGGGCAGGGGTCGCGGAAGAGGGATGCAGAACTATGGCGGCGGAAGAGGAGGTGGCGGCGGCTACGGGGGTAGTTACGGAGGTGGCTACGGGTATGGCGGGGGCTACAACGGTGGCGGTGCAGCCGGAGGATACGGTGGCTACGGCGGGGGGGTACGAAGAGTACGACAACCAGATGGGGGGTGGGTACAGTAATGGTGACTTTGGGGAAGGCTACGGACAGCAGCACTCTAATTATGGTGCAATGAAGGGGGGCAGCTACACTTACAGGAGCCCGGCTCCGTACAACAGAGGCGGGGGCGCAGGAGGCTACAGCAGGGGAGGTGGAGGTGGTGGATTTGGTGGCGGCGGCGGCTATTAGTCCCCCCCCCCACACATAAACACCCCCTTTAAGTTTTTGAAACGCTCATGGGGAAACTTCTGATTTCAACGAACTTGACTTTACACATTACACCCAAGCCCAGGTGGGGTTGAGGGGGTCTTTGTTGAGTTCAGTCAAAGGGAGCAGAGCCCATCACCAACGCCGAATGAATGAGACTGCCCCCCTACCCCTACATCTTTTCTCATCCCCCCCCCCAAATCCAGGCCCATCTGTCCCCTTAGACTGTCCCCCCTGCATCCTTTCCCACCTCCTCGCCCCCCCAATCCGGACCCCAGCTGTCCCCTTATTCCACACATAATGGACTTTACTACTAAGAATTGTGATTTATCGAATTGTACTTTTGTTATGTTGGGGAAATGCTTGTTTTGAACCATTTGTAAAGCCGGTCACTGTTTCTGAGTTTGTCTCCTCTTGCAAAACCAGCCACAATGTCTTGTTTATATATATATTATTTTTTTGCATCATGAACTCAGGGTTTTAATTGAAGTTTGGGTGGCAGTGTCGGGCAGCATGGGACTCGATTGCTTGAGTTTCTTGATCTTTAAACACACAAAGTGACAAAGTATTTTTTTGGAGAAATGTCACATCCTGTTTTTTTTTTGTTAACTGTAACAAACATTTCTTCCCGTCCCATTACTGGCTTTGTTTAGATTAAAAACAATTTAATTGAAATCCATGTGTTCAGTTTACCCCTATGTTTTACTGTGCTTTTATTAAAGTTTTTAATGTTTGGAAAAATCCATCTAATCTTTGCAGTATTGCTTCAAATATTGTGGGTCACTTTTTTTCAGCAGATGGTGAGCTTCCCAAAGCAACCACCAGGGGGCAGTGTGTGCCTTTTTTAAATCCGGCTTTTCCAGCTTGTCGGCCATTTTATACCGGTATAAAATCAAACTGGGTGGAAGCACCTGATTATCATCTTCATCAGAGCTGCATCGGTGTGTGCAGTTTTATTAAAAATCCTCCAATTCAACATGCAACAAGTCACATGGCTTTTAAATATAACTCACTAACCCACATGCATACAAGGTCGAATATGCACATTTCAGTCAAGGAAATGCAAACATTTCGTGCAGCAGTTCAGTTTCAGCTGCATTTTTCATGCTTATTGCAAATTAAAATAAATATTCATACCTATAGTGAACCAAAGGTGAGCATCCCTTCCCTTGCTTTCTTACAAATCACATCCGCATATTATGACCTACATTAAGCTTCAAATAATCAAACTTTCAGGAGGGGCCCTCTTTATGAGGACGCCTTCAACATTTCTGTTTTTTTATGGAAAGTTGTAGGCGCTACAGAGCTGTCAGAGAGGATGAAAACGGGTGAGAGCTCTCACTCTTCCTCGATTTCTGGGGATGAAACAGCGAGGCAATTCCAATTGCAGAGGACCAAGGCCACCAATAAGGGGGAAGAATTACTGCTACCCCATTCAGGTTAATTTTGGAGGCTCATTTGACCCAAACAAGAACACCCGTCTATAACAGAGAAAAAAGAAAGTAAAAAATGGGAAGGGGAGTAAGCGTCGGGACAATGGCAGACATTATGATAAATACTGGTTGTAGGGCCCCAACAGACTCTAGAATCGCCACTGGTAAAATCTGACGTCTGTGCAGTGGCGTTTCTAGAGTCTGTTGACAAACTTTGGTCTTCACATCAATAGTGCATGCAACGCTTTGCAAGGCAACAAGAGTGAATGCTTTTAAATGGGACCCCCTTAGGGAGGTTTCCTAATGTCATTGCAAAATGTGTACATTTTGGGCCGCTGCTGTAGTTTTGTGAGCCCTCAGGGGCCCACTACTGGTCTGGGGCCCCAAGCAGTTGCCTTGCCTTGCCTGTTGACAAGCAGCGACTCTGATGTCAGTGTTTTGTTTTTTTTAACTTACGTAGTGATCCATCTTAGCTAATAGAGCAGCTTTGTTCGGCTCTGCTGTCCAGCGCTCATGCCTGCTGTGGTGATTTCTGACTCCGGGAGGATGGACGGTGTGTCGCTGGGGTGAGTTGGCTCTCAGCAGCTGTGGGGATTATTCCGTAAAGCTGTGATTCACGCCGCTTCTACACAACATTTGCCCACACACGACCCACCGGCTGTAAAACCCCCGACACACACAGCTATCTCCTAGCAACGCAAGCTAGCTGTGTTGACTACAGTTAGCTTCTTCTAGCATCTTAAGCTGAGGTAGTTTAACAAACTTCAAGTGGACATAAAGACATTTCTAGGGCTGGCATTAAGTCGTGGCTCATTAACAGTCAGCTGAGTGTTGACTTGCCTCATATTTGTTTATTTACCGGGTTTGAATAATGATTTATGGCAGATAATGGACATTAGCTTAGCATTAGCACTGAAGTCTAATGATTGCTAAGTGCTAGCTGGGTTGCCAACTTGCATTCAAACAAACTCAAATATCTTTTTAAAGTTGATTGTTTTTGATATTTGGCTCTAAAGGAGATGATCTTTCTTGTGGGGGGAACAGTCATGAATGTGTGAGGTGTAGTCTCACAGTTGTGTCTTGAACTAGGAGTTAAGGCTTGTCTTGTAAGTGATGATTATGTATGGCTGAAAGTCAAATCATCAAATAAAATCAGTGACTGATCATGCATACAGTCATCTCAAACATTACACACTAAGAAGACTTGTAATCAGATCAGTTAGAGCTGATGTCACATTGTTTGGTTTTTCTGTTTCTTCCTGCCACCTGTTCTCAGGTGAGAGCTGATAGATGCTTTATTCAAAATCACCTTTAGGTCAAAGATGCACCGATCCACTTTTTCTCAGTTCCGGTGCCGATACATATCCACCGATACGATACTGATTCTGATATGTTGTTTAAATCCTAATTAATATTGTTGATGTTGTTGGTAGGGATGTAACAATTCACTAAACTCACGATACGATTTATTTCACAGAATGAGACAAATGATGAGTGAAACAGATTCCTTTAGGAGCTGCTAACCCGCTTGTCAGTGTGGTTTGACCTTTTAATGTTTCTCTCAACAAGGGGAGGTGATTGGAGCTTCTCATTGTGGTGTCGATTAAATGCTGCATCATGTTGGTTGTGCTATTTGTGTAGTTCTCTGTCTTCTTGCAATATTTGCACAGTTTTTGTCTGTTATCTTCTCACCTCTTTCATTTTCTGTCTTGAAGCCAAAATGCTTCCACACCTCCGATTTAAAAGACGGTGGTGCGTCCTCAATTTCTAAATCTTGCTCTGCAGCTGCTGACGCTCACCATATTATTGAGATTCATTTTTCAGAGTACCGATGTGAACCTTGGCACCTTTGAGTCCATTTATCACGATTTCAAGATTCATCTTTACATCCTTAGTTGTTGGTATTATGTGTAATGTTGCACATATAATAAACCCGACATTGCATTTCTTATTGAAAGATCAAAATAATAATAACATCCATCCATTTTCTATACCGCTTTTCCCGTTTGGGGTCGTGGGTGGCTGGAGCCGATCCCAGCTGTCATTGGGCGAGAGGCGGGGTTACGCCCTGGACCAATCACAGGGCTGACATATAGAGACAGACAAACAGCCACACTCACATTCACACCTACGGACAATTTAGAGTCACCAGTTAACCTAACGAGCATGTCTTTGGACTGTGGGAGGAAGCCGGAGTACCCGGAGAGAACCCACGCATGCACGGGGAGAACATGCAAACTCCACACAGAGAGGCTCCTGTCAGACGGGGATTCAAACCAGGAACCTCCCCGCTGAGAGACAACAGAGCTAACCACTGCACCACCATGCAGCCCAAATTAATAATAAATAAAAATGCATACAAATTAAAATGATGCCAAAGACATGTATTTGGACTTTGCTGGCTTAACAGGAAGCAGCAATAACTGTAAGGTTTTCAGATTGAACATTTTAAACTAAAGTGTAATGGTGCTTTCCATTTACCTCAGAAGTCTTACTTCATTCTCAGTGTCCAGGTATGATCTGTGTTTTATGTTGATTGAGGCAACTACAGAAAAACACAGGTGGGATGTGGCAACGGGAAGGAGGAGTGTGTCTCTCTTTATTACCGACTGTTGTCCAGGTGAAGCTGAGGGCGAGACATGACTCCTCATATTTTCATGTCTTTGTTTTTAGTAGTTTTGACTTTTGCTGTAGATTCATTTTCAGCCTTACGTTAACATTAAAGTCAAAGGAGACGATTGTTAGTTCCATTTCTAGGTATAAGCCATACACCTGTACCTGTGTTAAAGAGAAGAGAGGCAGATGTGACATCATCATACTCTGTTTTATTTCAGAAAACTCTTTACTCGATTGAAATGAATTCAAAATCCTGACTCTGCAGTTTCTAGTGTGCAGCAGCAGCAGCAGCAGCAGCAGCATTCCTCCATCACAACCAAAGCAGATTAGCATGAAGAACCTGGGATTATTACAGGACGGGTCAGTCGTCAGTGGCGTCACACAAGGGTTCAGAAATAGCCATCACCTGCTGACTGGTCACAGCCCCTCTGCCGAGACGCACTGGATGTGTACTAAACAGTCCTTTTTGTGTTTTACCACAATAAAGACAACATTGACAAAACAAGTCTGTGAACGTCACGGCTCATTTCATCTCAGATAAATCGTTTGTACGCCCCGATTTATTTTAAAAATGTTGAAATGTATTTAGGATTTAAAATCTTGACGATTACGTCATGAAAGGGTCCGGCAGAAGTTGTGTGCGACTACAATAATCGGGAGAAACAAGTAACAATCTGACCTCCAGCTCTCACTGAAGAATGCTCAACCCATCTTGTCCGAGTCTACCCAGACATTTCTTCATCTAAAACTGTTTTAAAGAAACATGTTTTCCTCTCTGCACAAAGCATTATAATCACACATTTAAACACCAGCTCCATTGTTTACGTGAGGTCACGTGAGGTCACGTGCGTTCCTCCGCCCTGCTGGATCATCTAATAAAATTCTGTAGCCTGTGATGTGTCATTATTTCACATCTTGCAGTGTGAGCATTTTTGAGATAAGAAGATCTGTTAAGATTCTCCTCGTGTGTGATGCTGCCCAATTCAAAATCAGACAGCATTTTAAAACTCCTTCAGTGTGAGCCAGACTTTAGTCTTGCTATCTGTCCCTAAAGTCCATCTTAAAACGGGGGAAAGGAGTTTCAGGTACGCTGCTCCTGAAGGTTTGAATCACCTGCAGGAGGATTTGTATCTGGGGGAGCAGGTCTCTCAAATCCTTTTAAGAGTAGATTGAAAGCATTATGATGATTCATCAGGTTGTAGATGCTTATCTGCTCTGTGACTCAGGATATGTTGATCTGAGTTTTATGTGTGTAACTGTAAATGTGCAAAAGCGTCACTTTGCCGTCCTTGTGTCATAACTTCAGTGAAGAAGCAACAAGTAGCCGGTCTCCCTGTAAAGTCCTCTCCTGTCTCTCCAGTCTGGTGGCCACACCGGCCTCGCCACGTCCAAACTGCAACACGGACTCGGAGGAGGACACGATGAATGGAGGGATGCTCACCTTCAACCAGACGCACATGAGGAAGGCTTTCCAGCTCATGAACGACCTGAGGAGGTGAGCTGCTGAACGTTAACAGATTCAACAGGTCGATGATATCACAGTTAAAGAGATTTTTACACGCTGGCAGTGTGTAATGTCGGAGCTGGCAGGGTGGAACAGCGCAGTGAGTGTGTGTGTATGTGAAGCCCCCACTGTGCGCCTACACAGCGTGTCTCTCGTGCTCCACTATGTTTTCCGTAGCTCCATATGGCAATGTGAATCCTTAAACTGGGACAGGAATAATGCGCTGTTGCAGAACTACGGTCTGTAAAGGGCTACTGTGAGTGTGAGTGGGTGCATGAATGAGTTAAATGCACGCAGTTCACTCCACTTTGAGCGTGAGAAGACGTTAAAGTTGATCTTTATAAATGCATAATTCATCTCTCTGTAACCTCTCACACTTCAGTAAAAAGATGCTCTGTGACGTCCAGTTGGTGGCGGGGAGCGTTGAAGTGCCAGCGCACAGGGTGGTCCTGGCGTCCTGTAGCCCCTACTTTTGTGCCATGTTTACAGGTACACACACACACACACACACACACACACACACTCACGCGATCTTATACTGGACGCTTACTTTCCTAACCTACGTGTGCACTTACAGGTGATATGAGCGAGAGTAAAGCCCATCAGGTTGAGATCAGAGAGGTGGACGGACAGACGCTGAGGAAACTGGTCGACTACATCTACACAGCTGAGATCGAGGTCACAGAGGACAACGTCCAGGTGGGAGTGTGTTTGCACGTATGTGTGTGAATGAAGAGGGAGAGCGAGAAAGTGTTTTCCTGTTTTTACTGGACTTTGAGGATATTTAAGAATAAGTTGAATACTTGCAGACACTTCTCATTGTAAGGGGTTTTATGTTTTGTGACCTGCTCTCCCTTTCCTCAGTTTGAGACTTCCGTTCTTTAAAGTGCTCACAGCGGTGGTCACGCGGTTATAAAACGTCCTTGTGCAGAAAAACAAAGTTTTTCATGGAGCTGCTGTTTTGACCTTTTTCTGTGCATAGTTCTTTTGTTTGAGCAAAAGTTAAAATAACAACATAACAAGCCGGTTTTAAGAGCTTACAGGATTATATTGGTAAACCACCAACTATCTTCAATTTCAAGCATTTGACTGTTGAACCAGCTCTTTTTTTTACCATGTCTTGCCTCCCTGTTAGTTCAGAATACAGACATTTAATAGAGATGCACCAACGAGGAAAATCAGGCAGATCCTGATACAGTTGATAGCTGATTCTGATGTTTGCAGTTTGATGACTTCTTTTAAGGCCCTGACACACATAACGACGGTTTAATTATCCGCATTCTTCCTCGTCCTCTTCCGGTTTCCCCTTTTTGGAATGACGATTACAGACTACCGCCGCCTGCTGGCATGGAGGGTTATTTCCTCTCACGCATGCGCAGAATGTACGTGGTGGTTGGCCGTCGGCTGTAGTCTTTGCTGTGTGTTCTAGTGCAAACGAGTCTGCGTGCATCAAGTAATCGATGCGAGGAAAAGGGTTAGTTATCGAAAGTCCCGCCACTTCTTTATTTTGATCGGTCAGTGAGTCAGATGTGACATTGATGAGCACGGCAAAGTTCACAAAAGTGAGAGTGTTGTGAGTCTGCAACGAACAACAGCGGATGACGTACAGTATGCTTGTACTTCGGACGCTGTGTGCTGAAAACGCCGCACAAAAGAAAGTTGTGCTCGTGGAAACAGGCCCTAGAAGGTTTCAGTAGCTTTAATCATGTTGAAGTTTTCACATGTCATAAGAGGAATTGTTCACTCTCTTTGTTTACGTATCAGACGATCCTGAACTGAACCTGCCGCTGATGTTTATTAGCAGAAGGAAAGAGCTGGTGATGTTTTTGAGCCCTTTACTGTGAAAGCACTCGATTGACGACTTGTTTATCTCAGTGACATTAAATCTTGGTCGCTGCACGGCTCTGGCGCGGGGGGTTGAAAAAATGCAGCGGGCAGGAAACTTCCTCCGATTATTAGCGCAGGAAGTCTGCATGGAGAGGGGCAGGAAATCCTCCCACTGTTAGCAGCGTGCCCCCCTGATTGGCTCACTCTTGAATGTGTGTGTTTTGATTCTTTGCTCCTTTTCAGTAAAAGGTTGCTTTTACTCTTTCAATTCTTGGAACTGTGTGTTTTCCTTGTACAGTTTATGTGTCGTTAGGCCGTAAGTCAGGGTGTCAGACAGCTGCTGTTGACAGATGTGATGCTCCCTTTCAGAAGACATAAGGTGTCAGGGCAGCTGTGCACAAACAGCACAGGAGGAGACAGTAACATTACACACTCAGACGACCATGACTGGATGCTGACAGAGAGGTGTAGAGGCTGACCTAGTTAAAGAGTGATGCTGCACAGGGCATCTTTGTCGTTTAGCATCAGGCCTCCGACTGTGCAGTGACTGCATGTCTGCTTTGCTCACAATCATCAGTCTTGCTTTGATGCACCGAGACAGTCTCTGTTGCAATCACCCCTGGCTCCAGAACCCAGAAGGGGGTGGAGTCAAATGTGTGCAGCGCTGGACATCAGATGAGCGTGCACAGACGTGTATGGATGTCATGACACAAACATGCACCATCTGCAAGATAAGCACTAGAAGTACAGTCCTTATTGTCATATTAGGTTACTGTGTAATCAGTACGGCCTATCTGGAGCTGAGGCGGGTTTTAAGCCTCTTGACAAACTGTTGCATCGCGCCCGCCTGTCAATCAGGTCAGACAAGCCGCTAACTTTGGATAACACGTATCCTTCATCACAATGTGTGCCGATGAAGACATTAACTAATCAGACCAGAATCGTTTGTTGGACCAGTCTGTAAACATCTACTTTTCCATTTGACGATGCGATACATTTTAACGTCCCCTTGTTGGACTCAAGGGCAGCAAAGAAGTAGGACGTTACGATTCCCAACTTTTGACGGTGGAAACGCTAACAAATGCGTACTGTACCGGACAGAATGAACCACTCGGTGTAAACGGGTCTAAAAGTGCTGCAGACATTCAGCTGCCTCCACAGTAGTATTAAAAAATAAAAACTATAGACACAAACACAATCCACATGTAAACAGAGAAGCACATACCAAAGCAATAAAAAAACACTTATTGCACATTACCCTTATTGCACAACATCTGCACAATACACGACATAAGTAGAGAAAAGATAAGAAAATACAAGAACACCACGACGCTATTGCACAACCCAAACAGCCTTAAGAAACATTATCCGGAGATTTGATCGACGTGGGTTCAAAAGAGTTTTTTAAATGATTCAAAATGCTTTGAGGGACTCTGTATCGTCTGAAGGAGAGCCGGGTCAGACAGTATATAAGACAGTAATGTTCTTCTGTCAGTCAAGTTCAAAGGGACTGTACATGTGTGTCATCCCTGCAGGTTCTGCTGCCAGCAGCCAGTCTCCTCCAGCTGATGGATGTTCGGCAGGTTTGTTGTGAGTTCCTTCAGTCTCAGCTTCACCCCACCAACTGTCTGGGCATCAGAGCCTTCGCTGACCTGCACACATGCATGCAGCTTCTCAACCAAGCCCACGCATACGCCGGTAAGCTGCACAATGTTCCCGCCACAAATCCTGAGTCATCTTTGCAACTGTGTTGATGTATGTGTAGGTGCATGTATACGTGTGCTGTGGTGTAGGCGCTGGTTTCACTGGTCTCTTTTTGGAAAATGTTCTCGATGTTGAAAAGGAAAGATTCCTACCTGTGATTAGTTTGTGCTGTCTGTAACCCTGCATGTCTGTGTGTCTCTCAGAGCAGCATTTCACTGAAGTGGTGCAGGGCGAGGAGTTTCAGGGCCTGTCTCTGCAGCAGGTGTGCAGCCTCATCGCTAGCGACAAACTCACAGTTTCCACGGAAGAGAAGGTCAGACTCTACAAAGTCCACAAACACACGCACAACGCACGTCAGCCCTTTAATAAGTGCCGTTTTCCTCTTTAATTTTGCATGAAAATATTTGTGAGAATGATTTTATAATGACAAAATCCGGAGTTGATGGAAAGGTACGAGTCTCTGGTTCAATAGGTTCCTACTGAAAGTAAGATGTTGGTCTGTAGTAGAGTGTGACATTATGGCCGGAGTCCCGTTGGATTCCCGCGGGAGGAAATGGATTTCACTACTTCTACCTTGACTCTTTATGTCTCTGTGTTTGTACGCTGTTTGTGGCGTGTTAATATTTAGTGATGAGTTACTTATATGTTTGTGTCCTGTGTGTTTGGTCTAAATAAACAAATACCCACTGCAGTTGAAGCCAACGACAGACGTTCGGCCCCCTCGTACTCACTGCGTCTGATTGTCAGAGGACGTATTCCAGAGGATGTCAGCTGTTAGTCAGTCAGCAGGGAGCGTCTGCTGTGTGTCATCATGCTGTCAGAGCGGCGCAGGCTTCAAGGTGGCTACTGGTTCAGTCAGACAGACGCAGAGGGAGCCGTCATCTCGTCTGTTCAATGTCAAACTGGCGGCACGTGGATGCACCATCACTAACTGCTGAAATGTATTGGTGGACGGATCAATGCTGAAGTAGGGATTCTAAAATACACACATATTTTCGCATTTCTTTCAGTAGGAGTCTCAGAGATTTCAGTGTGCACTCTCACTATGCAATCCGTACCATGCCTAATCATGGTACGCTTCATCGGCCCTGGCACGAATGGAAGAGGTGTGCTACGTCACCGTACAGTTGCTCATGCACGAGTACACAATGTGGGCATGAAGTATAATCGATCCCCGCCTCCATTATCAAGAAATCCCAGATGTATCTGACTAAAATGACTCAAAATAAGCCATAAAGTCAGTAAAGTAGCTGTCATGTTCTCTGTGTTGTTCTCCGATGTGCAGATACAGTGTCCTCTGTGCATGTGTTGTATTACGACGTTATGTACAGAGGTAACCGTGCTCAGGCCCGGTTAGTCCTGGAGCAGTGTGAGTGCAGGCCAGCGGGGGAATGGGGAGGGGAGGGGGGGACAATCGTGCTTCAGCACGGTACAGGGCAACTGGACCTAGTGTGAGTGCGCTCTCAGACGTTTATTGAACGTTGTAGTTATTAAGTTTTGAGTGTTGACCTTGTGCTGTGGCAAGTTTGAGGCCGTGAGGAAGTTAAGAGTGAGAAAACATCCTGTTTGTTCATCTTGGGGGCCTTCATACATTAATCAAAGACTGCTCCCCCCACGAGCAATCTTCTAGTCCCTTAAGGATAGAGGGAGTTTTGCCATCACCTCTTAAAGAGGAGAGAAATGAACGGTATAAAAACATAAAAATGTTGTCCATACAGAAATTCAAAACTGTTGCGCATCATCAAAAAGCTCAGATTAACCCTGACTTGTAGTTTGCATTTCTCCCATATGGTGTTTCTTTAAGTCAAACCTGCACACACACGTGTTGTTGGAGGTTACAAGTTAGCTGACACCGTGTCCTGATATCGCTGACGTTAGGTTCAGGTCTGAGACTGGAGTGAATGACTTCTTTTACACCTTGATGCTCTGAGTTCTATGTGCTGGAAATTCAGCAGTGGTGAAAGAGTTTTGAAGGTGAAGACAGCATTATTTGAATCACCGTGTCGTCTGGCTGCAGTGTATTCCTCTTGTTTGTCAGCCGGTCTTCCCGTGTGGTCTCTGGGAGTCGGAGGAAGTAGCTCATAAAGTTCGTTGGTCTGTTTGGAAATCGTTTAGTCTGAAACCTGAGTCAGCAGAAAGTGTCGGGAGCCTTCAAGTAACGGCCCTCTTTACTCGGCGTGCCCCTCCCTGATGTCCCTTTGTGCACAGCAGGGGGGGCACTCGGGCTCTCGTTTGCTTCAGTAGAGCAGCTCCACAGGCCCAGAGGAGGTGATTTACAGTGAAAGTGTCTGTAAATGAGAGGAATTGGATTTTGGATTGCAACACATGCAGAACAAAGGTCTGCCTTCTCTGTTGCACCGACATCCTGCTGGGGGGGGGGGGGCAATCAAAACAGTTCATTTAAAAGAACAGAGCGTTGAAGTTTTAACGATGCGATTCCCCCATCAAGGCGTCAAATCGTTTTAAGTAATCGGGTGTGTGAAAGTCTTTAATGGTCTCACTTTAAAATTTTAAATTTTTTCCACATAGTCTCGGGTTTGCATTCCTAATAACCAACTCTTTTCAAACACACAAACATGAAGAGTAGAAGTAAAAAAAAGAATTCAGGGGACCCCTTCTTCAAGACAGGAATCAAAGAAAATACTGGAGCACACGTTTCTCATACACCAAAGCTGTTTTCACATCTGGACTGCTGAAAATATCTAGATAGTTTCAGGAGGACTGTTCCAGATATTCTCCTGACCTGGCTGTTCACACACGCACCTCACAGCTGGAGACTATCCCTGTCAGACAGGAGGGGGGGCGGGGCGTCTCCTGAGGTAAGACGTGACGTAAAAAAAACAACGCAGAAGCAGTGGACAAAGCAGCAGAGTCCTCTACACGAGGCTTTAAATAAGACTATCTGTCTTTCTATCAATGCTTTGTGTAGCTCAACAGAATCACAATCTGAACTAAAGAGTGGAGAAGAACATACTGGAGAACAGGAAACAGAATGCAGCAGGTTAATCACGTGCCAAAGATAATAGCGGATGTGTGCATTCAGTCAATCCACTGATTGTAATCACAGGACCTCGCTTGAGCTGAATTATTCTGAATCTATCGTGCTGCGTCCTCACATCAGCGTCTCGCGTGGAGAAACTCTGAGTGAAAACGGGCTGTTTGCGTTCACACCTGCAGCTCCTCCTGGAAATATTAGGAGTTTTCTGCAAGTGAGAAAGCACTATATGAAAAATAAAATCGTCCCTTTGTGCACTCTTTTCCTCTCACAGCAGCTCACGTAACGTGCTGCAGTGTTTGCAGAGTGACGTTGCTGTAGCTCACCCTGCAGGTACACACGTTTGTGGTCGTCTCTACCCTCACTGCTGTCTGACTCTACTCTCCGTCTCTCTCTCCCAGGTGTTCGAGGCCATGATAGCCTGGATCAAGCACGATAAGCCGGCTCGCCTGGAACACATGCCCAAACTGATGGAGCATGTCAGACTTCCTCTGCTGTCCAGGGATTACCTGGTACAGGTACGAGCCATTCTCTGTTCACCTTCACTGAGACGCACACTGATGGCAATTTCTTTGGCTGACTCCGATTTTAATTTTTCCATTACCTTGAAAAATGCAACCGTCATCACTTCTTTGTACAGTCATATTAGATCCGCGACTGCGTAATATTGGTGTCTCAGTCTGTGAATTCACATTGTGTTTTGGCGTTGCTGAAGCACGGCACAGCGGGGGCTCCACATACACACACAGTCAGACATGCACACACACACAGCGCTCCCCCGCTGTGGCGCCTCTGTTACTATCTCCGAAGGCGGTACGGAGGGGGGGATCACTTTGTCCTCCACTTACGCCTCCACGACATTCAGAATGAAGGCAAAACGTCAAAATATTGTGTTTCATCTTCACTCTGAATGTGGGAGTCTCTTCTGTTCACAGCGGAGAAGTCTTGTTCCCTGGCTGCGTTTAAACTTCAGTGATAATCTGCTAAATCTGTTGAACATGTTTCCCTTGTTTCAGATTGTCGAGGAGGAGGCTTTGATTAAGAACAACAACACCTGTAAAGATTTCCTTATCGAAGCAATGAAGTATCACCTGCTGCCAGCTGACCAGCGGCACCTCATCAAGACGGACAGGACCCGACCAAGAACGCCAATCAGCATCCCAAAAGTACACAAACAAACGCAAGCTGTTTTCACATATGCACTGATGATAACACCTCGGCACGTCCAGTAGGAGGGGAGATCAGATATCAGCAAACTCACTATCCTGAGCTCTAGTTTAAAGTCCTACCGGGAGCTGAACGAGCTTTAACCGTCGCTTTTCTTGACTGTGCATGTAAACGTACGAGTGACCTTGTGCTTGTTCAGGTGATGATCGTCGTGGGCGGTCAGGCTCCTAAGGCGATCCGCAGCGTGGAGTGTTACGACTTTCAGGAGGACCGATGGTACCAAGTTGCTGATCTGCCTTCGAGACGCTGCAGGGCCGGTCAGTGTGAGACTCTATCTGTTCCATTTCTAATGTGACCCTGCTGTGGAGTACAAAGCCACGAGCTGGGTGTCAAGCAGTGGTTCTCAGAAAATCTGTATTTACTGCATGAACTCGTTTGCAGGATTAAAAAAGGTCGGGAACCACTGCTGCAGTGTTTGGAAGGCTTAGCTGTTTTAAGATTTAGGTGTCTTTTCTTTAATCTGTTAAAATATGAAACTGTTCAAACATTTAATAAAGGTTGAAAATTCTCTAAAAATCAGAGTTTGAACGCGAAACCATCCTGCTCCTTCATTTTCCACCAGCCTCTAAACATTTCACTGTGTGTGTGTCCAGGTGTGGTTTCCATGGCCGGCTGCGTGTATGCTGTCGGGGGCTTCAACAGTTCACTGCGTGAGCGAACGGTGGACGTGTACGATGGAGCGAGGGACCAGTGGAGCACGGTGGCGAGCATGCAGGAAAGACGCAGTACTCTGGGAGCTGCAGTGTTGGCAGATTTACTGTACGCCGTGGGAGGCTTTAACGGAAGTATAGGTATGTTCACACCTGCACAAAGACCCTCTCTGAAGGGCAAAGGAGCAGTTTGATACGCTGTAAAGAAACTCTGATCCTTCTACAGGTTGAAGGTATATTTTTAATTCATGAACATATTTTATGAAGAAATCAACGCCATCATTTGTCCCATCAAAGCACAAAGTTTCAAATACGAGTTTGAAGCTTAAATCAATCAAATCAAAAAGAAGCCCATATACAGGGCTTTGGTCCTCTAAGCGGGCGGCCCGGGTTCAAGTCTAACCTGTGGCTCCTTTCCGGCAAGTCAGAAAACATTATGCAGCAGTTTAATTACAGGCACGGAGATCGTACCGGTCTCGTACACACACACATCCTAACTTGTTATTTTCTAATATTTCTCTGTTGTCTCTCTTCAGGTCTGTCGACGGTGGAAGTCTACAACTCTAAATCCAACGAGTGGATTTATGTCGCCTCCATGAACACGCGACGCAGCAGTGTGGGAGTCGGGGTCGTTGATGGTGAGGATGAAGTGTTTGTGTTTGACCAGGGGCTCGTTAAACACTTTTAAATGAAAAACTGAACGTGTGTGTGTGTGTGTGTGTGTGTGTGTGTGTGTGTGTGTGTGTGTGTGTGTGTGTGCTTCTCTGCAGGTAAGTTGTACGCAGTAGGAGGTTATGATGGAGCGTCTCGTCAGTGTCTCAGTACGGTGGAAGAGTACGACCCCGTCGCTGATCAGTGGTGCTATGTAGCTGACATGAGCACACGGCGCAGCGGGGCAGGTACAAAAACACACACACACAAATGTTCTCCACATTCCTCTGCAATGACCATTTCATTTTCAAAGCTGTCCCACCAACCCGTAGTCCGACCAGTCCTCGACAATGTACACAGCATGTTTTACTGTAACTGCACCGCGGCGTCCAGTGGCCTTATCAGCGTCACGTTACCAATCCGAACATTTAAACACATGACTTCAGCTGAGGATCTTTGTTGCTCATAGAGAATATTTCATCAAGAACTTAAAAGACGCCACTTTCAAGCTGATTTAAAGTACGAGCTCTCTGCCCCTCGCTGTCTCAAAGTGCAGTGGCTCCGCCCACTGTGACGTCACATGCACACCATCTATGGAGTTAATATGATCTTGCCTTCTGTATTTGTGTGAGCCCAGTTGACTTGATCAGCTTTGTACTGGAAAAGGAAGCACACCACAGGTAATGGTTCAGGTCTGAGCTTTGTTCAACTGTTTCTCGTGGAGAAACGGCACCACCTAGTGGACTCTGTCTGTAACTGTACGAGTCAAAATCCTAAAGAGACCGCCTTAAGTTCATTTTGTTACAATGAGTAAAACAAGAAGAACATTTATCCAATCTTATTTGAAAAGCATCGTCTAATAAACTGGATTCAGATTCTGTCCCGTGCTCACACTGACACCTCTGTGCGTGTTTTTAATCCGTCCAGGTGTAGGTGTGTTGGGAGGTCAGCTGTATGCAGCAGGAGGTCATGACGGTCCTCTGGTGAGGAAGAGTGTCGAGGTGTACGAACCACAGATCAACAGCTGGAGGCCGGTCTGTGACATGAACATGTGCCGGAGAAACGCAGGTGAGACGACGACTACGCGCACGCGGAATAAATCACCTGATTGTGCACTTTGCCACTGAAATCTCAAAATAAAATAGTGACGAAGAGGTTAGTTAGTTAGTTCCCGTTACTCATTAAAGCAACCAGGCCACCAGTATGTTGGTTACAGTAGATTTAAGATACACTTACAGCGTTCATAGCTTTAACATGACGTCACACACTTATGGAACCGCCCACCTGGCGGGTGAGAAAGTCTTCCTACTGCTGCACGCTACGGAGATGTTATATCATGCTCAGTTGCCTCCTACGTGTTTAAAACTGTTTGATTTTATATGTTTTAAATGAAAGACACCAGACGAGTAGATGGAGGGGTTGGATCCCTTCAAATGTGAACATTTCTCTCCTCTAGGTGTGTGTGCCATTAACGGGCTGCTGTACGTGATCGGAGGAGACGACGGCTCGTGTAACCTCTCCTCTGTGGAGTTTTACAACCCGGCCACGGACAAGTGGAGCCTCATTCCCACAAACATGAGCAACGGACGCAGCTATGCCGGTGAGTCTGACCGACACGACACAGGACCCTGTATCCATGTCTTGAGGGTCGTTCAGATAGATGTGGCTGGGTGCAAAGTGGCGCTTGCCGTCTTGGGCGCAGCGCTCCGTGACGACACCTCGGGTGTCTGTGAACTCATACGCTCTACTTCTCTGCTTAGCTGGTCTCCTCCTCCTCAGAGCTTCTTCTTATTAGTGGAAAGAAACAAACATACTGTGCTATTTTCCTGACTGTTGTTTTGGTTACCTAGCAACTAGCGCTGTTGCTTTGTCTGTGTGTGAGCTCCCCTTCTGCTCTGCGCCCTTCCCGCAGGGCGAGCGTAGCGCACACACCATCCTATCTGAGTTTTATACCACGTACATCGTCTTATCTCGCGCTGTCGCGAGTGAATCTGTAAAATTACCACAGGATTTCCATCTCTCTGCACTCCAGCTGTCCGGCTGTGCTCTCCGTGCTGCGGACGGAGAACGCAGCCGGTGGGTGTTGACGGACGAGGGTGCACGGAGCCGTCACGCACCGGTGCGGACACGCAATGCACACGGATCTGGTGGAAGTTCGGGGTTAGAGAGGGATACGTTTTCACATTATACCTTTTTTTCTCACACACAGTCTTTCCTTTTTCTCACTCCTACAGGAGTCGCGGTGATTGACAAGCCATTATGACCAGAAGTCCCTCACAGCGTTGACGGTTGCACAGAGACTCACGCTGACGTCTGAGGCTCCCTGGACACACGGAGGAGTGACGCCTGAGAACAGGACGTCCTCAGCCCTTTGACGTCATAATCAAGGCAGCATCAGGAGACGTTTTGGACACTAACTGGTTTCCCTGCAAAGTTAAAGACTTTTCTATTCGTGAGATCGTGACTTTTAAGGACACGGCTGCACTGATAAAGAGAAGTATCCACAGAGGATAGCGGGCTTATAAGAGACTCGTCTTGGTTCTAAACGCCAAGCTCATACCAAGTGGCTGTATCAGCTGATGTAAGACTCGCACAAACTGGAAGAACTGAAGAAAACGGGGCCAAATGGAGATATTAGACGCTCTTTGGGGTCATGGCTTTAGCTGGAAACCCGCACACATCATGCTAGCTGCAACCTTTTCTCCCGGTTGTTGAAGCTGTTCGATTAATTTTGTGCGTGGAGGGTTTCGGTGGCCTCGACCTTAAGAGCTGCAAGATATGTAAAAGAATGTAAAAAACGTCTTTATATGCAGATCAGATATTTAATATTTTTGAGATGTTTTTAAAGATGTAGAGAACCACTGCTGTGGCTTCACGCTCAGGCCCGATGATCCGATCGGATGCAGTAGGACCTGATTCTGTTGTAGACACACTACTGATGCACTGACTGATGAAGAGGAGGGCGGGGAGACGCCTGCCCGTCTATCTGACTCACAAACTAGATCACTGACCTGCTCAAACGCACCTCATGAAGGCCAATAACACCATCCGAAATTGTACAAAAAAAAAAGTGCCAGTTCTATGATCAGTACGCTGCTGGAGTCCCGATGTGTTTTAATCTCTATACGGCGGTTTTGTCAGGTGGTTTTCTAAAGAGGGGCGGAGGGGGGGGGGGGGGGGGTTCCACATGCTCTGTAGAAATACAATAACAAGATAATAACGTGAGAGGCCGTTGATTCAGACGAATAATTTCACATCTGTTCAAATCAAAATGAGGTTGTTTTGTTTCACTTCTCAGCGTTTCGACTCTGCTCGAGTTCATTCAGACCACGGTGGGGTTTGGGGGTCGGTGGTCGTTATTAAGTTGACTGACGGGTGCCACAGCTTCACCTTATGATGATGTCATCAGACGACCTCTTTTCGTTTAGTTTTTTCTGCCTCTGATCATCCAGAAATCACGGAGTAACTTGAAGCTTTCAGCTGTAATAACAAAAAGTGACATAAAAACAAATCTTAACGACCATGCTGTTGTGTGTGTGTGTGTGTGTGTGTGTTTGGTCAAATACGGGCCGCGATTATTTTTGTGTCATCCCACAACCACCGCCGTCCTCATTCATGCACGGCCTGCTCCGACCTCCACCTCAGCGGACAGGAAGTGTGGACAACAGGAACACGAGGAATACAAAGGAGAAATCCTTCCTGCATCTTATCCCATATGCTCTTTTGTAAAGCGTCTCGAGATAACACTTTTTATGAATTGGATCAATACAAATAATGATTGATTGATTGATTGATTGATAAGCGTCCGTAGTGTCTCCCTGTAGTCACTGGCTGCGTCTGAAACCGCAGACTTTCATTCTAAATGTGACGTCACACTGAGCGTGGAGTAAGATCTGAAATCACAGGATTCAATTTTGTGTACACGAGAAATACCCCGATGTTCACTAAATCGGACAGAAGTATGAAACGGGAGCACAATGGTCGTACTTAACCGCAGTCTGAGGAAGAAGATCGCCCCGCACACTCGCTCAAATGCGTTTCGACCAGAGGTCTTCTTCAGGTGATCATTTTTGGAGATACTTACTAAACCGCCCCACAATGCACTGCAGCTCTCACAGAGCTCGCCAGCGGCATACAAATCAAAGTACCTGCACTGACATACATTTTATATACCTTTATATATATAAGACGACTACCTACGTGGTTGTTAGTAATAAACGTGTGTTGTTAGCGTGATGCTAGCTTATCCAACGTGCAGTATGACCAGCAGTTGACCTTCAGGGCCACCGTAGAAACCCTCCTGGGTTATCAGCATTATTTTGTAGTATCATATTGTCTCTTACATTCCAAACAGATCTGTCCTTTAATAATAATCGGCGTGCAAACATATCTATGTATATTTTTGTAAGCCCTCTTCTTGTCACCGCTTTTCATCTCATACTTCTTCCTCTTTAATTCTCACGTCTTATAGTGCTTTCACACTCGCACAAAATCCTGAAAGTCTCCTGATATTTCCAGGAGGAGCTGCATGTGTGAACGCAAAAAAACTAATGTTTCACTCAGACTTCACCCGGAGTTTCTCCTCCAGCCTCCTGTCAGAGTGAGCTGATGTGAGAACGCAGCAGGATATAATCAGGAGAATTCACCTCGAGCGAGTGGGAGGGGGTGGTGACGTTTATTCCCTGTGATCGCTGCACGACCATAGACTGTCTGCACGCCACCGCTACGATCTCCGTGCTCTAATGAACCTGCTGCATTCTGTTTCCTGTTCTCCAGTATGTTCTTCTCCACTCTTTAGTTCAGATTGTGATTCTGTTCAACTACACGTAGCATTGATAGAAAGACAAATATTCTCATTATAGCGTCGTATAGAGGACTCTGTTGCTCTGTCCGCTACTTCCACATTCTCTTTACGTCACGTCTTACCTCAGGAGACCCCGCCCCCCTCCTGTCTGACAGGGATATTCTCCCGCCGTGAGGTGCATGTGTGAACAGGTCAGGTGAATATCAGGAGCAGTCCTCCTGAAATGATTTAGATATTTTCAGGAGATGTGGAAACGGCTTAAAGCATCCCGGTCCCAGAGGAACAAACTTCCACCTCACTGTCTTCTTGTCTGAGGGTGAGATTAAAACGTTCTCGGTTGAAAGTTTCATGTGACTGCAGAAAAAGAAGGAGAACCGAAGTGGCGAGGTTGTAAATGTTTTATTTTCATGTGTAAATGTTTGTTACTGATTGTATTTTCTCATCCTTTTTCGTTAATGAAGAAACGACAGGAAGAAAATAAAGACCGCATTCACAAAGTAAGAAAACATTTAAAGGTACATACACAATATTCTCGGTTTGATAAAACACAGCATCACGTGGAGGGTCAGAGGTCGTCAGAGCAGAACTCATGAAGTAACCGCTTTATAACTTTACTACACAAAAATAACAACTCTCTCTTTTGACAGAGATTAAGTCACAGGCTCGTTTTTCTCGTCACCTTCGGGACATCTTTGACGGCGACTTCTGCTGTGAACCCACGCACGCTCACGTCCTGCATGATGAGGCGAGCGATGACACGAACTTTACACAGAGACTGATAAGTTTACAGTTCACACCGGGTGGGGGGGCTTTAACCATTCTGTGGCAGGCACAATGAAAAATGAGAAACTGAGGCGCCAAACGAATCAACCGCTCATGATGTGTGACTTAAAAAAAACGACAAAGCTCTTCAGAGACGGACGACGAGGAGATTTCCACTTCCTGAATGATGATTTAAAAACAGGAATGTTTTCAGAGACACGTCCGTTCTCGGCTGTTCACCTTCCTGTTCCACAAATCTTATTTTGGTTTCTCAGCGGCGCCAACAACAAAACAGATGTTTGTGTGACGACGTGTGTGCGAGACAATGTGTGTATGTGAGACGTGTGTGTGTGTGAGACGATGTGTGTGACGATGTGTGTGTGTGAGACGTGTGTGTGAGAGACGGTGTGTGTGACGATGTGTGTGTGTCAGAGACTGTGTGTGTGTGAGATGGTGTGTGTGTGTGTGTGTGTGAGAAGATGTGTGTGTGTGATTGTGTGTGTGTGTGTTACGATGTGTGTGTGTGTGTGTGTCATGCTGACAACACTTTAAAAAACAAGAAGACGAGTACATTAAATATTCACACCTCGTCACCTGATACTGTCAAACCTCCAGGCAAACTTTTATTATTGCTGCTTCTTCATGGCACAAACAACAGAAAACAACATGTCATGTTTTTCGTACGATTATGTTCTCGTTATGCCATGCAAGCTCACTACAGTACTGCTGCTAGATTAGCTTATTATATGAACACAGAGCGAGGAGATCCAATCAGAGCAGGGCGTGTTCGAGTAGCCACACACAGTGCACGACTAACTTCTACAGCTGGTTTTACAGTTTGTGAGTAGATACAAAAACGCTTATTATCATTGTCATGAACACACAAAAGAATGGTTATGATAGTAAGAGCAATATTTATAGTTATTAGAATAAAAAAAACACATTCTCAGGGCAGCACAAATAGAACGAACCAACGGGGGCCAAACGTGATGTTTGCAATAATTTAAACATTTCTGACATTCATTCCTTCGGGTGTTTCTTCTTCTTTTTTTCTTTGTATGTACAGTATATATTTATATTTGTATTGAAGTAGTGCTTCATCTTTAGAAATACAAATGAAAGAACACAAACAGGGCTGCATTCAGGGAATGCTGTGCAAATAACTCGCTTTTCTTTTATACATCAAACCTCCAAAGTTTCCCCGACAAACGAACCCTCCCTCATGTTCTTCACGAGCGTCCACAAACACAAAAATCTCATTCAGAACTCCTCACAGCCGCCGTCCACTGACTGACGCACGCACCGCCGCTGCAGCCCACGTGGACTGGCGGGTGAATTAAAAGTACGACTCCGTCTTTATGGCCTCGAACGTGACTTGACGAGCCACAGGCGTCCTGATAATAGAACTTTTTAGAAGATTTAAAAACAACAAAACAGAAAAACGACACAAGAAAAGTTTCTGACATTGAAAGTCTGAAAGTTTCGTCGTCTTCTTCTTAGAAGTCGACGACGTGTGAGCGGAGAGTCCGACCACGACGGTGATGAAGACAAACACAGTTCAGGTGAAGACGATGATTCCTTTTTTCTTCTTCTTCGTGTTTTTAAATGAAGTCAGACGAGGCAGCGGAGAGCAGCTGTGGCAGACAGGCGTGATTCTAGAAGGTGTACTGGTGTTGGTGCTGCATTCATGTCACGGGGAAAAAAGCTGTAAAACAGCACGTCTAACGTTTGTCGCTCTTTAAAGAGCGGCTGAAAGAAGCCCGATCCGTCCACAAGCAGCTCAAACTTTTGTTTGACATTTTTGATCACATAATTTGTCAAATTAAAGCGATGATTACTTTCAAAGGGCGTCCATTTTTGATGTCATGAGACGACGACATCATCACGTAGATCTGTTTGTCTTTTTCTGACTCGCGTTGCTTCGTTCTTTTCATGAGTCATGATGTGAATCAAAGATGCAGGTTTCATTTCTCAAACTGGACTTTGGTGTCTGAAGTTGAGCTGCAGGTCGAAGTGAAGGACGGTAAATATTTGTTAATCCTTATTTTTACGTCACTTTTATTTAGTTTCCTCCACGACATGAATGCAGCACGTGTTGAAGTCAGATGGAGCGTCCCCCGCTCGTCTTGATGCGACGTTGAGGGATGCTGAGCGCTCCGGGTTGTGATGTGACGTCTGATGGACTGATGAGGGCGGGTCCTCGCGGCAGTGACGGTCGGTCTCTGAGGAGGGCGGGGTCTAGATGGATTTGGAGGAATCCTGTTTGCTGATCAGAACCTCCAGGAGGCGGAGTTTGGCCTTGATCCTCTTGTACTCTCTGTACTCCTCGAGCTTCGGGACCCGGTCCTCCTTCTGAACATTCCTGCAGCAGAGGGAGGAGACGGAGGAGAAGACATTTAGTATTTATCGTCACAAACACACACAAAGGCTGCTCCCACACTACAACCTGGTTCAAACGTCTGTGTTTAATGCACGCCGTTGAGAGCGGTGTCGTCCGCCTACCTTCCGTTTCGCTGGTAAAAGTCTTCCTCAAATTCTCGGATGGTCTTCCTCAGCTTCTTCTTCTCTGCTCTGGCCTTCCACAGCTGTTCCAGCAGCTCTGGCCTGAAGCATGATGGGAGACAGGAAGGTTAAACACACGGAAATTATATTTAAATGTAGTTTATACCAAATGAAGCCAATGCTAAATGCTGGAAAGTGTAGTTCCTCGAGTGGCCACTGGGGGCAGGATGCAGAAGCCAGAGCAGAAACAAACATGTTTACAGCCTGGTTCAGTTTGGTCTCTACAGCTCATTGTTTATCGGTAAAAACTATGCGTTCTGATTATGTTGAGGCTCAGAGTTGTGCATACATTTGCATAATTAGGGGCGGGCTGAGTTGACTGACAGGTGGACAGGTTGAGTCTGTTTGCCAGGAGGCTCACACCGTGTTCCAACAGCACGCGAGCGTTAGATACTGCGCTGCATCGTGCACGATCGGACCTTCACTGTCCACAATACATCCGGGGGGGAGGTACTATGTGTGTGTGTGTGTGTGTGTGTGTGTTCGTACATGGACGAGGCGTTGGAGCTGGACAGCCGCAGGTCCAGTGCCAACCTCCCAGACCCCTCCTCCATCTTGGATCTGTCTGGTTGGTTCTGGCTTCTCATTGATCCGTCAGTCGGGGTCACGATGTCGACAGCCATGATGACCTCGGAGCTCTGCATCTCCCCGCCGCTGCTCTCTCCCTCCTCTTCTTCCTCCTCCTCCTCTTCTTCCTCCTCCTCCCTCTCCTCCTTCCTCTCCTGTTGGTCTCCTCCTCCGCCTTCTTTTTCTTTCCCTTCGTCCTCGTCCTCTTCTTTGATCTCCTCCCAGAAATGAGCTGTTTCACCTTCAATGATGGGCTGGAGGGTCTGACTTCGCCTTTTACTGGAGGGCGACACCTGGAGGGGGAGAGAGGGGAGGTTAATGCAGGAGAAATGTGTGTTTAATAAGCAGCGGAGCAGAACGAGTGTTTTTCCTGAGAGATCGGCGACATCAACGCCAACATTCATGGCGGTGAAATTAATCAGGGGGCCAGTGGGATTGGTTGCAGTAAGTCTTAATTAGATACACAGAATAATACAAGGTGTCATGTTTACTTACCGTGAGAGGTGTGATGCTAACTCTGGTGAGCATCTGTTTGACCAATCTGTAGCGATCATAAAGAGGCTTCACCACCAGACGCTCCTCTCTCGTCACCTGAGAGACACGAAGGTAAGGACAGTGTAATGGTTGTTGTTTTTAACTCAACCCATTTAGACCTAAACAAGAATTGTTTGAAAACGACCTCATTGCACCCACATTGCATCCTCTTTAATTGGGTTAAAACATTTTATTATGTAGCGTTTAGGACGTAGAGGACTCACCGGTCGACCATGCAGGCCCTCATAGTGCAGCAGGTTCTTCTGCAGGACCGTTTTCTCACAGGATAACTGCTCCTTCGTCATCTTCTGCACAGACAGACTTAGTTCATAATGTTGCCGTGATAAAACCTTGAACACATAGCGGCCCTTGCTGTGCTTTATCTGCTCCTTACCTTGATGTCCTCAGGCCAGCCGTCCTCCTGCCTCTTCCCTTTGACTCTGCACTGGATCAGCTCCAGTGTTTCCTCTCTGGTGGGACGCTGACCCTTCACCTCCCCCGCCGCATCGCAGGCACCGTGCTCGAGCGTGGAGCCGAAGCTCTTGGGTAAGGTGTTGCTCCGAGGACGAGTGTGGGGGCCGAGCTCGCTCTCTGCACGTTGTTTGGCATCTTGGGAAGAAAGAGGAAAATGGTGGTGAGAAAAGAGACGAACCATAGGAAGGAGGGAAGAGATACAGAGGACAGAGAATGACAGAAAGAACAGCTGTTGCCAAAACAGTGAACAGGCGAGGAAACCATCACAGCACATAAAACATCTCTCACTGGGCCGTCAGACATGCAGGAGTCTGAAACATAGCTGCAGTGGTAAGTCAGCCAGTTATAATGTAAGGAGAAAGACACACACATGCTCAGACTGGACACACACACCTTGAACAGCACAAACTAATACACCCAGTCTAAACCAAAACACAGCAAGCAAAAAACGTTTCCCTCTGTCAAGACATGAAGATAAACTAACACGTCAGTCTAATATTTACACACCAAAAGAGACTGTACTGCTACCTGCTGGGTGTCTGGATATCTCTGTAGTCCTTCTCACACGTGCACAAAACTCCTGAAAGTTCCCTGAACATTTTGGATGAGCTGCATGAACGTGGATTGCAGAAGTTTTCACTCTTACTTTATCCAAACTCCAGTCAGACCCTTCGTAGAATCTTAGGGCTGAGGAAACGTTAAGACTCTGACCAGTTCCATCCTCTTGCATGTTATGAAGTCGTCTCATATTCTTTTGTTTGTAAGTATTTTCTTTTCCACTCGTTCATTTATATCCTGAACACAATGACATGTAGCATTGATATAAAGGCAAACACTGAATCATAACGTCGGACTCAGTGGCTTCGTCTGCCATCTTGGGTATATTTTAAACATTACACTTTGACTTCTGCTGCGTACTCTACAGAGACAATTCAGCCGTTTGCGTTCACACATGCAGCTCACCC
Source organism: Tautogolabrus adspersus (assembly GCA_020745685.1). Taxonomy (NCBI): domain Eukaryota; kingdom Metazoa; phylum Chordata; class Actinopteri; order Labriformes; family Labridae; genus Tautogolabrus; species Tautogolabrus adspersus. Next base: position 32,089,698 of record CM036540.1, on the reverse strand, counting down.
TAAAAAACTTCAGGGGTTTTGTGCACGTGTGAAAACACTGAGCAACTCCGGGGCAGCCTGACCAGAAGTTTTACCTTTCAGGAATGCATGTGTGAAAAGGGCTTATGTAAAGCTTCACCCCACTCTGCAATGATCATGAGTGTGTCTCAATAACAGTTTCCCTAATCTCAAATATATTAGAAAAACACCCACAGTGAAAGAGCTGTCAGAAAATACCGTTCATTCAAATATCAGTAAAAGAAAAGCTTCATTTGGAAACAAAAAAGCTGAACCTCTCTTCCTCCTGATACTTCACACTTTTAAAAGTCTCACCCACAGCATGCGGATTAAAACACACACAAACAAAGAGGCCAGAAGCTCTACTGATGCTGCCGCACTGTGACTGTATGTAGCAGTGTATGTCATGTCTACTTACTGAGGGGTTTGTACTTACTGAGGTGAAACAGTCTAGAGCTCAGGCCTGAGTAGGGATGGGGTTGGGGGGTGAGTGTGTGATGGGGGGGTGAGCAGATAGAGGAGGAGGAGGATGAGGAAGAGCAGGAGGAGGAGGAAGGGGAGAAGGGAGCATGGTGGCGTCTGTATGAATGGAGCAAAGCCTGGTGCCTCAGCGTGGTTCTGGGTAAAAGGTGGTGCTGGCGTCCTGGTTGGCCGATCAGTCAATCAATCAATCAATCGGGTCGTAGGGCGATTGGAGGAGGGAGGGAGGAAAGTGGAGAGCGGGTGCTCGCGTTATTGTTGTTTTCAATTTTTGATTTGAAACAGAGAGAGAGATAAATGTTTTCGGCCACTGCGTTCTCCAAAAAAGAAGAGCTGTCACCTCACGTAGAGGGTGGACGAGTGTCATGAGGAGCGTTCAGAGCCGTGAAATGATGCACAAGAGACTTGACAAAGGGTCGAAAATAATTGTAGGTGTAAAATCAGTTACTATAAGTGGAAAAAAATCCTGCAACCACCATTGTAAGTCAATAATTTTCTGTTTATTTCCAAATTTTCTGCAACTTGTTGACATATTAAGTCTTATCCAGCATTTCACTTTTTCTGAATTCACCTCATGTTTAATGGAAACGGGTTCACAAGGACGCACCAGCACACTGGAGGGTGGGAGCCACGCGTGTGAGAGCCACGTCTGAAGATATATGTGTGTGTGTCTGCATGAGTGTTTGTTAGACCAGCATTCATGCAATGTTGTTACAAAGGTCAAAGGTTTGGAGTGGGGAGGGTCAAGCTGTCCAGCATGGAACAGGATGGCACACAGACACTCAACCCCCGACACACACACACACACACACACACTAATGCACATACTGAGGAGAAAGAGCGAGTGAATCTACCTTTAATCTGCCTGCGGATCTTGGTGAGGTCAGTCATCCATTTGAGAACTTTGGGGTTAGCTGCCTTGTCTCCGTGAGAGGGCTGCAGACGAGGAGGAAGAGGAGGACGAGGAGGAGGAGAGAAAGAGTGTCACTGAAAAAGTCCCGTAAACATTGCTAAAACTTCCCAATGATCCCGTCGTTGTTTCAACAACAGATGATGTAAGGTGTGCCAACTGGCTGTGCAATATGTCGTTATGTCACCGCTGCAGGAAGGAGTTTTTATGTTTTCCATGATGACTATTTAGGTATTTTTTTTATTGTCTTTTAACTGCAGGACAGAGTCCAAGACAATAAAGTTATCTAACAAGTTGATTTGATAACAAGATGAACTGAATATGCATCGTTAACCTCACAGATTGCTTTTCAATTGGAAACCTTGAGGCAACAATATGTAGGAATTCAGTTTGGTGCGCTTTGGCGCCGCCTGAAGGTTTCTGAGTGTAACTGCATTGTTGTAAAACAAAAGCTGTTATGTCTCCCCTCACAGACAACGAGCATTTGTTGACAAGCAGAGGAGCGTGTTATAAGAAGCCAAAGACTCATGTGGGCTGAAAGGTTCAGAAACATCACCAGATTCTGCTCCAACATGACTCTGTTAGAGTCTCCAGCCCGTTGTAGGGACGACTTTTTGGCCTCAGATGAATTTATTGATTTCTTTGTGTCAAACCTGAGACATAACTCGGGTTAGACGACTTTCTGCAGCCGGTAAAGCTGCTAAACACGAGACAACGATGACACCGCTAACGATACAGGCTAACGCTACATCTCAGTCTGTTCTGAATATCTGCAGGGATGTACACTGCTTCTCGCTCGCTCACTCTCTCTCTCTTTTGCTCTTTATCCGTCACCGTCCTCGTCCTCGTAGCCTCAGCCGTTGTTAAAACAGAACAGAGACGGGCTAACTGGACTCGACTTTCATAAGATTTATCATATTGAAGCTTTATCATATTGAAGCTTTAAGTCACTTATGCCATGATTTGCTTTTGATTAAAACTATAAAGTACAGGTGGGTGTGGCTTATCAGAAAAAGGGGGTTATCCACCAATCAGAAGAAAAAGAAAATACTGGAAAAATTGTGAATATGATCTCAATCCTACGAACACTCAGTGACGAATAAAGGGACTTCTCTTTGTCCGTATTTTTACCTTGTAATTTCTCTCCTTCTCAAACTGCTCTTCAAACTGTTTGATTTTCTTCTTCAGGTGTTGAAGTTTCTTGGTGAGTTGGTGGGTCACTGAATCTCCGCTCCTCATCGCCTCCTTGGAGCCAAACGATGCTCGCCGCGGCCTGGAGCGACAGGAGGAACAACAAGTATGAACAAAAAAAAAGAAAAAAAGACGTCTGCTCTGACTTAGTCCAGAATGTAGTAGTGATGAAGAACTTCATCCAACCGTACCTCTGTGCTTTGGTGGGTGAGGTGGCGTCCGGGTCCTGTTGGAGAAACCGCTGGGCTCCGTGCGCCCCGAAGTCGAGAAAGCGACGTGCAAGGAGGTGAGGGTGAGAGCGGGAAGAGGAGGGGGAGGCGACCTGCCCTCCCTCGTCCTCATCCTCCTCGCCCTCCCCTTCAAGGGGCAACAGGGGGAGAGGTACCATGCGACCGGCCAGCGGGGAGAGCTGCGCCTCTCCGCTCTCGCTGTCATCCTGCCAGGATTTGTAAGCCGGGACGGGGTCTGGCGAGAGAAGCAAAGAGATGAAAGGAGTCAGAGAGAGTAAACACAGGGCAGAAAAAGAGGCAGAGGAACGAGAAGTTTAATCCCGGGCTAACACAAGTATTTGCTGTACGAAAGCTGCCTGGGAGGGCGCTGCTGAGCTGGTACATTCAAAAACAAATTCATTTTCCTCGTCACATCCCTGCTGACTCACTCCCTGCCTGATAGACTGTCAGCGCTATGCTAATGTGCTGAGTGCGGGGGAAAGCAGAGGGTGAAGGAGGGGTCATGTTGATAACGAGACAGGGTAGAAAATAGAGAAAAAGGCGGAGTCAGCAGAAAAACAACGTATTAGGAGAGGAGATCCTGCTCACCCTGCTCACTGACTCTGCAGGAGGAAGTGTTAATCACATGTGACGCAGGAAACTTTTACATGCAGGGATTTTCTTCAAACACACCAGCAGAATATCACGTGTGAGAAAATGTTAATAAAGCTTCCCACGCTGTGCAACAACCAGCGAGAAACCTCCATAAACAAAGATAAGAAAATCAAAGAGAGAGGATGAAAGGAAAGATGGGTCGACCGGTGGACGCGTGGGCAAACATTCACATCTTACCTTGGCCTTCTTTTTGCAGATGCATACATGAGAAGTCTATGGGAGGGAGGTGGAGATGGAAGGGGGGTGACGCTGTTTACATGGAAGGAGGGGGAGGAGGAAGAGGAGAACAAAGAGACAGAATAGAAGAGGAGTGTTGACGTCAGTCTTTCGAAAACTAACGTGGGTTTAACATCGACACAATGACTCTGAAACATACTGAATGTTTGGTGTCGTTAATGTGAAATGAAGCACAATGACTGCTTACAAAGACTTGTTCAGGAATCTTATGGGACTTATACAACGACCAGGATTAGGCGTCTACGCTCTTAGCTTTTCTAACGTCATCATAACGCTCGGAAACGACTGATTTTACAATAACAGGATTATCTGGGAGGACTTGGTTTGACTTGGGACCAGGCTGAAAAGAAGTCTGCCTCGCTCGTTACGTTTTCTTTGGACAAAGTGTGTTTCTTATAAATCTAACTAACATACGTAATTTAAAAAAAAAAAAAAGTAGGTACTGAGAGGATTCCTACCTTCCCATTGGTTGTCCGGGAAGAGCTGGAGGTGGGGGTTTTGGCCAGATTTTGGTTGGCATGGCGACAGGTGGTTCCTGTTGGTCTCACGGGTGTTGGCGTTCTGATCACAGAGACATGAACCCGAGTCCTGGAGGAGCAGAGAGGGACAGAGAGAGAGAGACTCAACAAACCAAAAGAATCAAAGGAAGGATAGTGCATCAGTCGAACAGCTACTGTCCACTGGGACAAACACAGAGATATTCCTGCTCAGGGTTACTTACACAGCACATGGCGTCGCTCTGAGTTTGCTCCATGATGTCACAGGGTTGATTGTCCTGCCTGAAAGCAAAGATGACAAATACATAAGATATGCTTAATTAAATTATTACCAGCAGCTCCTTGTTTTCCAATAAAGTACTTTATGTGGGATCAACAATCTCTTTATATGGATGAACATGATTTGTTGTTAAGGGAGCAATATGTGACTCTGACACCTAGTGTTTAAAATGGGTACTGCAGTCCAAATTCTAAACATGATAGAGAGCTGTCTCCCCCCCCCCCCTCCTCTCTAGAGTGGATGCTCACGCAGGTCACCATGTGGTGGACACTGAAGCTTCAGTGTTTATCCAGCTCTGCATCGGTCTGTAAACCTTTCTGCGTTCTAACCTCTCTCCATTTTTCAAAAGCATCTCCAATATTGATCCTAGTTTGAGCACGTTTCTGCTCGTGGAGCTTATTAGAAACATGCAGAGGCTTTTTAGGTCGGGTACAATCACTTCTATCTGAACCAGTTCTCTTGCCCGCTTCCATCGCTGCAACACCTGTTGGTTTGACCTGATAACTGCTCTCATATCTGGCAAACCGAGGGGCGTCCAAAACGGCCGTGTGGGGGTGCCTTAAAACCGCCTACCTTCTCACCATTGACACAAAAGCAATTCATATCATGAAAGATATTTTGTATTAAAAACTCATAAAGTTGTTGCTTCTGGGAAAACTCTCAATATTTACAAATTCAGTCTATTATTTCAGTTGTTGTCACACTGAACCATTCTAAAATTAAACACTCAATGACACATGAACCACAGGACATTAAATCTGCGAGCTGGAGCCGTGATACAGTCATATGATGTCTGGGGTGTAACCGTAAAAGAGCATGCAGTCTGGGTTAATATGTGAGAGAGGCAGAGATCACAAAGGTCCGTAGCCTTGAAACAAGCTCCGGCTGACACGGCATGTCTGAGTGTTTGTAAACGTGAGGCGTCAGGTGGTCAGTGCAAGAACAGGAAAAACATTCCTGCATGTGTTTAGGACAATGAATCCTTTTGTCTTCCCATCAGGAGAGGAGCAAAGCCCTCTCCCAACATCACTTAGGCTACAGTTTTTACACACGTCTATCTACCTTATTAAAATTAAATCGGAGTCGGCCTAAATGTCCCTCGATCTCGGAGACATCCTGTGTTAAGACACAAAAGAAATCCTAACTTTACTATCCTAAAACATCTCATCTCATACTCCGACACTTTACCTCCAGTAGTGGACACTTTAAGCTCTTTAAGGTCACATTATCCTGGTTTGCACAGCCACTTTTTATACTTGTGCAAATGTGTCTCTGTCAACTGACGTACAGTTTATATTGTTTGGTTGTGCTTGTTTCGTGAACCTCCAGCCTGCTGGAAATCAGCCTATGGCTACAATCTGGCATATTTACATGTTTATGTTCATTAATGTGCACTGTCCCTGCTTTAAGTTGAAACCTTAAGACACTACTGCGCCTCACTTTGATAACAAAGCTGACGTATTCTTGCTTTACGGCAAACAGAAGATAATCTCAGCCCACCTGGCAGTGTTGATGTTGTTCTCAGCGTCTGTGACGGCCTCTGAATCAAGGTCCATCCCCGAGCTCTCCTCCAGGGAGGCACCAGAGTCCAACGTATCCTGAGAGAGAGAGACAGAGAGAGAGGGCAACAAAAATAACATCAGAAATCAGGGATTTAAACCAACATCGTAGAACTCTACGAGGGTATGAATGTGCTTAGGAGTGCGCAAAACACCCGCAGTTGGCAGTAGCTTTTTTCAGACCCTCATCAGCCTCACTTCTGCATGTTGTCTGCTCCTCACCTCTCTCCTACCATGTTGTCTGCTCCTCACCTCTCTCCTACCATGTTGTCTGCTCCTCACCTCTCTCCTACCATGTTGTCTGCTCCTCACCTCTCTCCCTCACATGTTGTCTGCTCCTCACCTCTCTCCTACCATGTTGTCTGCTCCTCACCTCTCTCCTACCATGTTGTCTGCTCCTCACCTCTCTCCTACCATGTTGTCTGCTCCTCACCTCTCTCCCTCACATGTTGTCTGCTCCTCACCTCTCTCCCTCACATGTTGTCTGCTCCTCACCTCTCTCCCTCACATGTTGTCTGCTCCTCACCTCTCTCCCTCACATGTTGTCTGCTCCTCACCTCTCTCCTACCATGTTGTCTGCTCCTCACCTCTCTCCTACCATGTTGTCTGCCCCTCACCTCTCTCCTACCATGTTGTCTGCTCCTCACCTCTCTCCTACCATGTTGTCTGCCCCTCACCTCTCTCCTACCATGTTGTCTGCTCCTCACCTCTCTCCCTCACATGTCTGCTCCTCACCTCTCTCCTACCATGTTGTCTGCTCCTCACCTCTCTCCTACCATGTTGTCTGCTCCTCACCTCTCTCCTACCATGTTGTCTGCCCCTCACCTCTCTCCCTCACATGTTGTCTGCTCCTCACCTCTCTCCTACCATGTTGTCTGCTCCTCACCTCTCTCCTACCATGTTGTCTGCTCCTCACCTCTCTCCCTCACATGTTGTCTGCTCCTCACCTCTCTCCTGCTGTTTCGAAACTAAAATAGTTCTCGTGACTAATGTTCCAGATGGTTAGAATCATTTTGGGGATTTCCACTCTGACAAGTATTGCTAAAAATGTATGTGGAAAAATACTGTATGTCTACACATTAAAGGTCAGAATACTTTGTTCTTGTAGTTGTTACACGTTTTTATGTAGTGTTAAATTCATATCCATATTGATTTAACAGGTCTGTTTGTTTTCTCTGCTTGCCACCCAGAGGAATTCCAGCTATTGTACAAACAAGGAGGGACTGTACTGATAACATCGAACCAAACAATCAGCCCAGGAACGCACCGACACACTGAGACAGGAAGGAGGTTAGCGACGGAAAAAATGCCGGCAGCCCACACGTCAACAGTTAACAGCCTGTTACTTGTGTGTGTGTTATCAGGGAAATCTCCACGGCTGCATGCGTGTGTTATGTAATTTCTCTCGCAATCTATCAAGGCGTTTGTTTGTTTGTTGTCTGTCAGTGTGTGCAGGTGTATGTGTGGTGTGAGTTTGTGTGTACCTGTGTGTCATTCTGGCTTTGCTGCATGTGCTGCTCGGTCGCTGTGAGTGGGGTTTCCCCTTCTGTGTCGCAGGGACTGTCCTCAGGGTCAGTTTGTTGCTCCTCGTTTCCATGGTAGCTCTGGTCTGCAAGCTCACTGGGACTCACCCTGAAAAACCACAAATTAAAAGTTTACATCATTATTTTCCACATAACAATTATTTATTTGAGCTTAAACCCGCTTTATGCCAACAAAGGACAGACCTTTTTAGTTTAGTGTCAAACTGGACTTCTTTTTATGTCTTGAGGTGACTGACCCTTGAACAGCTGCACCACCTGACATGTAAAGTTTGCTAATTAACGTCAAAGCTGTCAACATGTTGACTGGTAAACTGAACCATGTGTCTGGCTTGGTGCCTCTGTACAAGATGTCAACTATGTCAGATATGTTTCTTTGAAGTCATCTATCGACCTTTAACCTCTGAAGAATCTGTGTAACGCATGTTGCCACCAGCAGGTGCATGGAAGAAAAACCCAGCAAGTTGTTTTGGCATATAAACAGGTGCAGAACTTTAAAGAAGAATGTGTGACTCTTTGATCCAGTAGATGTCGCCCTTGAGCACCAGCATGAAACAAAAACAAACTGCTGTTTGGCCACACCTCCTCCATCCTGAAGCCTCCGCTCTCGGACAGACAAAATTGTCCTTGACTGGAGCTGCGTTGTTCTGTTAGCGTGCTAATGTTAGCGCTCTTTAGTTAGTTTGTAGCTTCACGTTGCATGTAAACTCACACAGAATGAGCGTGATCTAAAAACACTTACGTGACATCCAAATAATCAGTGAGTATGTTCTTCTTCTTCTCTCTAGTCCTTGACTAAAACAGCTTTTATACACAAGGGGAGGAGCTGGCGGTCCCGTCCATGTAAACACGGCTCTGACAACAACACAGCCAGCGGGACTCGAGCTTCTCCCTCATTGTAGACAGTCATGACTCAGAGACACATTTACACAGGATAGACTGGATTTCTGATATATTTATGTGGAACATGTCGCACTTTCTTCCGATAAGTTTGGACATGCTCTTCTACCTGATGATAGAGTGTATGTGCGTGTGTGTATTCAGTGAGTGTGTGTGCGCTCTCACCCCTGGCTGTCGTAGTTGCTGAGGTCTTGGTCGATGGATGTTTTCAGCTCATAGAAGTGATGCTCCACTGCAGCTCTGATGGTGCGCTGAATTATCCTGTGGAAACATAAAAGGTAATCATCTATTATGATATCTTATTTTTTATTGTATGATGCACAACGTCTGATTTTAATTGGATGTTTCTCTCAAATAAGCTTTGGAAAGTTTCGACCTTTCAGGTTTTCTGATAGCTTCACATCAGTATTTAGTTTAAGGCAAACCCACTGCACATCATGATTGTCTTTGAGGTACTTAGAGGTAACATATTTAGGCTCTGTGAATGTTCAAACATGTGCTAAATGCTGTGTAAAAATGAGTGAGTTGGTCGTCTCTCAACTGGAAGGTCGAGGGTTTGATCCCCAGCTCCTGCAGCAACATGTCCGATGTGTCCTTAGGAAAGACACTTAACCCCAAGTTGCTCCCACTGCTTCGTCAGCGGTGTGTGAATGTGTATGAATGGGATTAGTTACTTCTGATGGACTCTTTACTCAGCAGCCTCTACCACCAGTGTGTGAATGTGTCGGTGTGAAAGAGCTCTGAGGAGTCAGAAGACGAAAAAAGCTCAAGTCCATTTGCCAAAGTTTCCTTTACAAGAAAGAAAGGAAAGGAGAAAGGTCTGCACACTGTCCATCAGTTTTATATCGACGGTTTTGTTCAGAGAGGTTTAGCACATTAATATTGCAAAGCTTGAAAACAACTTTCAAGCTTCCTCCTTACACCAACCTGTCAACAATCCTTTTTAAATTAAGAGAAATACATCGACCAATCCATTATGAGACAAACGACTGGCTGGATGATTAACTCGTGTTTACTTTCGTATCTATTAGAAGAACGATGAGATATATACAGAGTCAGATTTAGTGAGAATAATATTGAATCAATGATTCTAAGAGCCTAAAGATCACTGACATGGTTTATCTTTTCTTTCTGGGCTTTTTAACCACTCCTTATAAAGTCACTAACCCGGTCTGGCCCTGAGAGGATTAATAATGCTTAAACCTGAAGCGAGGGAGGAGAGAAGACGAGAGGACATCAGAGCCTTAAAAAGGTAACATCAGCACGGACGCTGTGACCTCTTCAAAGGTCGATCCAGAGGCTTCACTGAGGCTTCAATGAGGCTTCATCCTAACTCTTGTGACAACATGTGAGTTACTAAAACTAAAGGTGTGATTGTTGTAGGTCACAGCCCAGTGTTACTCAGACTGTTATTGAGGTTATAGATGAAAAATGAAAATGTCCAGTGAAAACAGGCGAGCTAAGCTGGTCAAAGTGATCGGTGTGCGGCGAGCTCAGCTGCAGGATATCTAAAGTACGTGTGTCTTCAATGAGGCTCAACAAATCCTTAAAGTTGACCTGTTATGCTGATCACCTTTTAAAAACTCACACACAGTGATACAATGCGTGATGCCCGAACTAAACGTGGGCACCGTTTCAGATCATGAGGTAAACGTATGTTGGAGTGATCCCAGGATGAGTCTGCAGAGGGCGCTAAACGGTTTGTTCAGCAAATCACGCCATAGTTCCCCGATATGAAACCGAGAGAATCACCAGACGGCTTCAAGCCTCTACGTTATGGTGAAAACTCTTACATAGTTTCTCCTCTCCCGGCTCTGGAGAGCAGCCCTCCCCTGGCAGCCCTGCAGCGTTCTGCCCTCTGAAGGCTTCCAGAGAGCTGGCCAATCAGAAGAGAGTGGGCCTGTGAGGAGGGGCACCTTAAAGCGACAGCAGAGGCTGAAATTAGGGTTTTTACTGACGCCAGTATCAGATAAATAAGGAGGTTGTTGAGATGCAAATCATGCAAAGCTTCTGTAAAGGTTTCACAGACTGACAACATGAAAGGTGAACAAGAGGAGAGCATGGGATCTCTAACTGTCCTGACCATCCTCTATTTGTTGAGTTTGATCTCCTTCTCTCTTTTAAGCCATTTGCTGTCTTTAGATTTCAGTGCATCACGCAAATCAGTTTCAGTTTTGTGTTCTTGCCCTTCAGCGTTCAGGGCAGTAACCTCCCTTGTTTGCAAAGCACCGTGGAAATCTGTTTTATGATGTTTTCATGTCATGCAGTGAAGAGGCAGAGAGGCCTGACAGTCAGGTGATGGCTGAGTTTATGTCCTTGGGGTGAAATACTTTAGTGTGGTTTCATTATCAACACACTTCCTTTTCACCTTCATACCTTTCTCACAACCCTCCTGCACATATTCATTCTCCAGTCCTGTTACTTTATCTGCATCTAGCACGTGTCGTGTGTAGCTTTACCTCAGCTGACCTGGTGGTCCATCTCTCACCTCTTGTTTGCGGTTTTATATCTGCTTACCTTGTCCGTGTGTAAGAGTTGCACATTAAATGAATTGTCAGATGACAGTTGGTGTAGCTGGAGTGTGTGTGTACATAAATAAGAGCGTGTTGGTGTGTGTGAACTTACTCAGCAGAGTCAGCAGGCAGGATGGATATAGGGGAGAGGTGGGAGCTGTAAAGAGAGAGAGAGAGAGAGAGACGGTTAGAACATCACGTACTCCTCGACTCCCTCACTGACATAAAATGACCTTGGAGGATGTTTGCGTCGGGTGGCAAGAGTCACACCAGGAGTGAAGAAGAAGAAATAACATTCGAGCCAAGAATTCATCTGTGTGTGTGCAGGAAGATAAAGATGGATGTAAAGTGTAAAAGAATTTCATAAAAAAGTGTGTAAATCAGAATAAGGAGTGTGTGTTCTCTTTGCAGTTGTCCCTTCTGCCAATACCAATCTGAAGAAACGCACCACAGACACACAATCACACAAACATTCAGTGGCTGGCGCCGCTCTGGGTGGGCAGATTGTTATTTAGGCTACAGAGCTCTGCTGAATCCTGCTGATCGGATAGAAGGACGTGTGTGTGTGTGCGTGTGTGTAAGGTCATATTTGTTCTCCGATGTTCCTCCAAAGGCGAGGAAGTATGCGTGTGTGTGTGTGTGTGTAATGCATGAAACAGGGAGGGGGCTGAGATGTGTCCGTTGATTCAGCAGCCTGGTGCTGGCCTCACACACACGTACACACTGTCAGGCATGCCAGGACTCCAGATTTATATAACACCCCTACACACACACACACACACACCACAAAGTCGCTCTCATTATGCCCAAGTTCATCTCAGAGAGGCTGATCGAGTGTGTACGTGTGTGTGCGTGCGTCTGTTTGTATGTGTGTGACTTAAGCGGTCAAACTCATCTCATTAGACAAACAGCAGCTGACGTTATGCAAGCTGTTTGTATGGATGTAACGTACGCACACACACACACACACACACACACACACACACCTAGAGCAGCGAGGAGTCTTCAGTTCGATCGATAGACTGAATCATTAATGGGCAGAGAGGACATGATACTACCCTCCATCTTTTTCTCCCTCCTCCATCATCGTTTTTGGGCCGCTGTTCTTAAACTATCCTGACATTTTCAAACTTTTTCTGCATTCCTCACTCCATCTTTGCCCTCTCGCTTTGTGCAAACTTTATTCAATTAAAGGTAATTGCTGTCTCATCTCTACCCTTTTCATGTCTTTTACCAAGTTCTCCTCTCTCTCTCTCAATGTTTCTTCTCCCTTTTATCTCCTTTCCTCCTTTTGCCCTTGATTCTTAAACACCCTCCTTTTCCTTTTAGTCATCATAGCGAGCTGCCCTTTTAAACAGCAGTGCGCCCTGCAGGCTCCCTCTGAGGCGACTGTCCCGTCCTAGCTCTGATAACATCTGACAGTGGGCTCTCCTGCTGAGTTGTACCCTAAGGGGCTTTGCTGGGTGGCTGCATCACTAACAATAGATCCCAGATAGGCTCCTCAAGGACGTTACATAACCGCCAAGTGTCTTAAGAAGCTAAGATAATATCTGACCTTACACCATTTTACCCCTGAAGACATGAACTGAAATCACCGTTGAACCTCTGGGCTGTTGCTGCCGCCCTCCAGCTCCCAAAGCAGCAGAGATAACATTTCTATCAGTGTCAGAGGAGCCCTAGAGGACCAAACATTAAAGGGTCCTGCTGGGCATATCTCCCCAAACGAGGACACCATGAAGGGAAAATAAGACTGAGTTATCCGGGCCCTGACGTGGTAGAAACAGTGAAATTGACAGGGTTTTGTAACAATGGTCTAAAGCATTATTAATTGGCTCCAAAAACACGGGTAAAAGATGCCTCTTTCAAATTCAGATGACTTTATCTATCTCAGAAGGGCAAATCAGATTCACAGCCTGCCGAGCCTTGATAAGGGCGCAATCGCAGAAGGCAATCTGTACCGTGCCCATCCACGTTTGTCCCCCAAAGTCCAGTGTGAGTGCACCGTACCGTGCACTTCCTTGGCTCTGGCACGGTTGGAAGTTGTGTAGAGGCGGGAAAAATAATCGTTTTAAGTATAATCAAGATTTTAAAATCGATTCATATCTTCCAAAAATCGAATTGTTGGCTAATCAGTCACTCCCTGCTAAGCAAGAAATTCAGCCAGTCTCACAGATGACTGGAGCAGATCCTGAAGTATGGACTCATTCAAAAATAGACTTTGAATCCATGGATCCATGAATCCAGAATCATTTTGAATTGAAAATAGATTCTGAATCGAATCGTGACCCCAAGAATCAAAATCGAATCGAATCGTGAGACACCCAAAGATTCCCAGCACTAAAGTCGTGTGCTTCGGCACGGTAAGCACAGGAACGCAATGTGGACACGCTGTATAATCAACGCGATTGTTCCTCCCGACAATCATTTGAAACAATGGCGGTGATGCAAAGATCCAGAGTTTACTGGAAATTTAGGCAGGCGCAAATATGCATAGTCCCGTATCAGACCAAAACGACTTAAAATAAGCCACAAAGTCGGTGAAGTTGTAGTCATGTGGTGTCACAGGAGCACCAGTTGGCAACCAAAGGTTTGTCTCTAATTGCTCCAAGTAGGTCGGATGAGATCAGCTCCTCTCCTGCAGCAGTAGCCAAAGACAGAGATAAGACCGTGATAACATCTCGCTCCTCTAGCTAACGCCTTCTTGGCAGTGATACTGTAAAACCTTTTAAAGTGACCGGGGGCCACAGTCATGATGTCCTCGATAAAGTCTCCGAACTAAACAAACGGTTCGCTCTATTTGTCACCTGAGAGACGCCTCTTTATCATCTGTATACCACTAACTTTAAGATCATTTTCATTCTAAGCCTTAAACTCTTCACGTTACTATTTTGGTTCATTAAGTGCTTTCCCAAATTGATTCCTAAAAGTCATCCGAGGTGAGCAGAAAAACTGATGCCAGATTCAATCAGATCCAATCAGGCTAATCTGCAGTCTGCTCATCAGATCCGTGAGCGTGACCACAGCAGGAGAAATCTCTGCTGGCGGATTAGCGCGTTAAGTAGGCAGGTGTGTATCAACTGTGGGGTGTCATACGAGTGCAGTTACACTCACAGACCTTCGGTGGGCGCCAAAGAGCACCAAACTAAAACTCCTTATATGGTCATTGTATGTTTTTCATGCATTTTCATACCCAGAGATGTTTTTTATAAACCTCACGTTAGACTGTCTGTCGATCAGCAGCCGAACGTGTTCAAGCTGGTACAATTTAAACACAACAAGAGTGCCACATTAAATCCCAAACTAACACAAATAACTACATAAATACATTAAATGACAAAAACACACGTACTGACCGTTTTAATTTTTTCATTTTGTCCCTAAAGCGTACTAAGCAGATAATAAAACCAAAAGCCAAATTGTTCCCAAAGGGGCGAAGATGCCTTTGTGTCCGTCTGAACATGAGGTGGTTGTGACGGTGGCCTCCGTTCACCGTGGTGAACTTGTTCATACCGCTGTAATTCTTTTCAGCCTTATCGTGCAGCAGAAGTTTCACACAGCTGAGAGCTTATACTGCCCAGCTGACGAGGCCTCATCTCAGCTGGCTAACAACAAAAACATCTCCGACTGATCGTGGTTTTGTCTGCTTCATTTAAGTAGACAGTACGAAAGAAAAACAGAGCATCGGTGTGTCCTCAGTGAAGGAGACAATGAGGACAAATCGAGGGCATCTTTACATTATATTGAGCATGACGGAAACAAAGAGCGAGAGAGAGCGAGTGAATGTGCGTGTAAGGTGAGTTCGAGGTTAGTTGTGATTCATCAGAGGTGCTGCTGTCAGCAAACCCGACTCTGCTCTGCTCTGTTCTGGCTGGGAGGTACTTACACACTGCTGCAGTCTACGCAACAACCCACACACTTTCATTTATACCTCAAACATCTATATCTGCATGCACAAGAGCACATATTTCACTTTGACAGGTAACCTACTTCAAACACACACACACACACACACCAGCACTTACTCTCAGAGTTATAAGCATCATCTTACATCTCATAAACAGCTCTTCTGCTCGCTGCCTCTGAAACAGTAAACATTTAAAGTCCTTCATGTCTGAGCCAAGAAACTCTCTCGGAGCCTTACAGCAGATGTTTGCATTCAAATACCCCACATTCAAACACACACAAGGTCCGACATTAAGACCTGGGTTTGTTTTTCTGCATGGATACTCTTTGTTGCTTTGCACTGGAGACCCATACATGACCAGTGCAGCTCATTTGTTCTGTAATCTTCCTGCAGACTTTTGGCCATCTGAGAATGACGATCTATTTTGTTTAGTTGACTCTTCAAGTCTTCCTGCAGCCTCAACACTCATTTAATTGATCATTTCTCTAGCAGGGTCACGAGGAGCCGATGCAACATTGCTTAAATTCTTCTGTTCTAAAAGAGGCGGCTGTGTCTCAGGAGTTACAGCTGGTTTTTCCAGTAATTGGCAGATCAACGGTTCAATTCCCAAGTCCTCAAGTTTGCATGCTGAAGTGTCCTCGGGTGAGATACTCGAATTACATTTTAACATAGATCCTCATGATCAGTTAGAATCAAAGTCTCACCAATTCTCTAATTGACAACTACTGAGCAAATAAAATATTTTTTAAAGATATTTTTTTGCCTTTATTAGATCGGACAGCTGAAGAGCGACATTGGAGGAGAGAGAGGGGGATGCAATGCTGCAAGGGGACGAGGTCGGATTCAAACCCACGACCGCTGCGACGAGGACTTTAGTTTCTGTATACGGGGCGCGGGATATATCCACTAGGCTATCCGGAGCCCCAGCAAATGACATGAACATATTTATATTTGCAGACAGCTTTCAGTCGATGGCTGTGGTTTTCTTTAGATTCCTTTGGGAGTACAAAGTCTGCGAGAGCGTCAACATGCCAACAGCTGATTCATCGATTATGACTGCCACTGATTAGCTAAGGATTCATATGGTAAGTGGACTAAAAGGTAAAAGGACTTGAGCTTGTGATCGCACTTTCTTTGTCTTCTGAATACTCAAAGCTCTTTTACACCACAAGTCACACCGTCACATTCACACACTGATGGTCGAGGCTGCTGTGTAAAGAGTCCATAACTAATCCCATTCATACGCAACCAGCAGCGGGAGCAACTTAGGGTTAAGTGTCTTGCCCAAGGACTCATCGGACATGTGGCTGCAGGAGCTGGGGATCGAACCCCTGACCTTTCGGTTAGGAGATGACCGACTCTACCACTGAGCCACAGCCGCCCAAATATGTCTTTCCAAAAGGTTGAATTGGAGGCTGCTTGTTAAAATATTTTCTTTTTATAGCATGACAAAATGCTGACACATTCTCAGGCAGGCCGCCCTTGCTTTCTTTTATTCTTCGATTGCATAACACAAACCCAGCTGTTAAGTAATGTTACGACCCCTTTCTCTTTCTCTTCATCGTCTTCTGCTCAATCTCTGTTCTTCAGAAGAAAGAAATCACTTCCTCTGCTCGGCTCGCGCTCTTTTCTCTTTCATCTCTCCCTGGTAACTAAACAATGAGCGAGCAACACAATCCAACCTCGTTTCCCTCCATTCTTTCATTCAGAAGAAAAGAGTGACAATCAATCTGATGGTTTCCTCCGATTCATTCCAGCATTCACAAGTCGGTCTTTCCTCCCACCTTTCCCCTTGTTCCTGTTGTGTTAATTAATCCGAGTCATGCATACAATACTTTCTCTTCTCCTTTTAAGGCTCAGTCATTCATTCATCTCTCTCATTATTCTGCTCCCCCATCCATTCATTTATCCATCACATCTTGCATTCCAGCCAGAAAAGGGAAGTTACATAACCTCGGTGTTTACCTCTGCAGCAGAATGTCACAGGCCATTCTCATTTTCGCAGCTGTGTTTTTCTCTCACTGGGTTCTGTCCTCGTTGTTTTGTTTTCGGGGGTTTAGTGTCAGTGGATCCAGCCTGCAGGTGCTGATGCAGATGCCGGACTTTTTTGGTTCCTTTTCCTTCCCTGTTCAGCGCAGTCGGCGAGCGAACTCGAAGGTTATGAAAGTCTTATCTGCTTTTTATTTTCTAAATCCTGCAGAGAGGTGGGCTTGACTTTGACACCAAACTCAGCACGGTCTTCTGTTTCACTGTTAACCACTTGACACATCTCCTGTAGGAGCAGTTTCCAGCTGTTAAAGCTTGCTCTGTTCTCTTCTCAGTTTAGATTTACTCTCTCTCAGTGCGAGGTCTGTGGGTCAGCCTGTGGGTATCCGGTGGGTAGGTTATCCCAGTTGAGCACTTTGAGGTGCCAGCGTCAGTACGAGTAGGTTGAGCAGCAGAGCCAGGGTATCGCCTGGGTGCATTCTGTGGCGTCCTCTGAACCGTTGTGTGTGAGTGTATCCTTGAGTTAGTGTGTGTAGTGAGTAAGGTTGTCTCACTCTGCACTCTGCCTGTAAAAGTGCTGCAGTAAACATCCAGAGCTCTGCTCAAATATATGAGCTTCTGATGTAACCAAGCAACAACCCCAAGAGGACCAATGGGATGGGAGGGGCTGAAGTTGGGAGCCAATTGTAAAGAGGGAAAGACTTCTGTGGGCCAATCAGGAGACAGAAAGTGCGGAGGGGTTGATTTTATTTAGTCCACTCAGTTGTGACAATAGCTCAGCAGTTATTACAGCTGGCTCAGTGGGCCGTGTAGTGATGTGCACACACATGCAATCGCACGACATGCACATCATCACGTACACACACCGTTGTTTCTTCTATATGAGACTATGAATATAACAGCAGCCCTTCTTCAGCTTCTCAGACAATTAATAATACGCAAAGTATTGATCAGAAAGGGAGAACGGGGAGAGACAGAGGAGGTTAACCCTAACGGACACAGAGGGAAGACGGATAACAAGAGAAGGAAAGAAAGTGGGAGGTATCAATAGAGAAAGGGAGGAGAGGAGGATATCCAAATGTTCATTTCACAGTTCTATCTGTGTGTAATGACGTTAGGGAACACTGATAATCATGAACGGATTAAAACACTCACATATCACCCCCAACAGAACTAGGTTAGTTCCTTCTGTCCTCGAGGTGTGTTTTCAGCAGGACGTGACATTGGATCGAACACGCTTTTACCAACCAGCAGTAAAGAGGGCGTTTAATTTGTGATTGCAGTTACAAAATCTTCGCCAGAACCTACTGGGGGAATTCTTGCTCCCCTCAGAGATCCAGATCATTTGGCTCGACTCAGCAATAAGAGCTTTCAATGTGCTCTTCGATTGGTATCATTTTGGCTTGTAATAAATCAGCTACATTAAGCCATGCTCTGACCAATGATTGATCTGTGTGCATGCATTCTACCTTAAATTATTCACTGTTAACGTATCTAACTGTGTAAATTCAGGGATAACTGTAGGTGCAGTTTTTAGGACTTTTTGAAGAGAAACTATCCACTAGCACCGCCATCTTACCTGCTCTGAAGCAGGAGCTAAAAAGGTTCCTTCCTTAAAGTGTTTCTAGGAACTAAAATAGTTGATAGTTCCTCTGGTGCGGAGTGAATAAAAAAGGAGGAGAGCTCCAACGGCTCACAGAACCAGCGGTCCGAAAACGCTTAATATTTGACATGGTGTTTGGTAAGCTCACCTGCTCTACTCGTCTCTGTCTGTGCTCTGAACACCGTCACCCCCCCTCTCCCTGATGCTTTCTGTCATCACATCTGATTGGTCACACAGCACACACATTTAGACAGCAATCAGGAAGTGTGTGGCGTGTCTGTGGCCCGAGGTGTCGGGAAAAGACAGACTGTAAATATTAATGGACGAAGCCTGAGTGACGTCAGCCATCTGTTATGAAGATCGGAAGTTGCCGCTTGGGAAAAGACCATCCCTTTATTCTGCCGTGTATTACACAACAACAAAAAGGGGAAAACCAGCTCTCAAACGGGGGATGGTAAAGAGCCAGCTCCTTCGAGCCAACACATTCACAAACAACACCTCACTACTTTGGATCATTGGTGGGTTTGAGTCCCTATCCTTCTTCTTGCATCTCCCCCCATCCCATCTTTCAAGCCCGGCGCAGTCTCAGCAGATTGCTGTTCATCATGAGTCTGGTTCTACCCGAGATTTCTGCCTCTTGAAGGACGCTTTTCCTCTCCACAGTAACTTTGCTCAGAGTTGCTGAGTGCAAATGATGGATTAACGTTGGGTCTTTGTAAAATAACAATGAGTACAGTCTTTTAATTGCTCTTTTTGTAAAGTGTCTTCAGATAACATTTGTTGTGAATTGGCGCTCTACAAATGAAGTTCGATTGATTGATTGATACCAGATACCCGAACCAGCATGGCGTGCATGGGCTACACCTGAAGTCAAGAATCATGCCTCATGTAGACACATATGTGATTACTTAAAGCACGGGGAAAATGGGAAGAATTCAATACTAGACAAAAGGACGATAACCACATAAATGCCCAGGCCTGACACTGTGTCTCTTTAAACAAAGCATACCAAGAAAGATGACTGTTACCTAAAAACTCAGCATCTTTTTATGCTTGGAAAATGAGACCAAGACACAATGAGCTGCTGTCGTTTTGTTTTGAAATCAAAAGTGTGACATAATTCAGATAAAGACATCCACACGATGGATTGGTACGTTGTGTTTTTAGTGCTGATATATTCACAACTTTCTAAGAAGAAGTGGACGCCAGTATGAATGAGAAAAGGGCCATGCAAGGTGCACAGAAACAGTTTGTGTGTTATGTACAAAGCAGAATACAAAAAGAGATGTCTGATATACTGTGCAGCTGATTTGTAGACACGGCGACCCATGTGAGGAATAATTTACTAGCTGCTATCCAAACCTGAAGTGTGTTGTTTATGTGTGCAGAGAATTATAACACTGGATATTGGAATTGTTAAAATACCTTGAGCTTGTTTCTTTCTTTTCTAGTCTTCTGACTCCTCAAAGCGCTTTCACACCGCAGGTCACACCTACACATTCACACTCTGATGGTAGAGGCTGCTGAGTAAAGTGACCATCAGGAGTAATCCACAATCACATACCCTGCTGACGAAGCAGCGGGACCAACTTGGGGTTAAGTGTATTGCCCGAGGAGTCATCGGACATGTTGCTGCAGGAGCTGGGGATTGAACCCCTGACCTTTTGGTTAAGAGACGACCGACTCTACCAACTGAGCCACAGATGCCCATGAGACATCCTGCCCACCAGGGACAAACAAGTATTTTCCATGACCATTCTATATTCTTACATCTTATAAATGAGTGAACAATACTAAGTAATACCACCTTTGGTATGAAGTGTGTTGGTAGAATAACCCAACAGAGTCCTCACAGAGTTAAATGTGCATTTTGCTGCTCTTAAGTCCGGGTCACACTTCTCTAAACTTTACATAATTCCTTAAATCCCTCGAGGAATGAAGTAAAGGAGACAAAACAATATAAGTTACACAACGTTTGTTCATGAATCATTAACCAGATTTGATTTAAGGTTGGGGTTACGTGAACTTCCTTGTGTTTTTATTGGTTTTATCCAAACTCTTATCTCCGACCTTGACTGTACCGTCTGTGACAAACACAAAGGAAACGTGTTGACACAAAGAGGCAGCCAGCCGGGGTGACAATCGAAATGAATGTTTTTTCCGTGACGATTCAGGACCGTGAGTGCTCCGCTGAAAGCCAGATAGGACAGCGCTGCCAGAACGGTGGGTGAGAACTGATAGCACAAGTGGTGAGTGGTGCTATCTAGGTCATTTAGAATATCATATTACATATTGTGCCAAGCAGTGACACCCAAACCTCAAGAGAGACAGGTGAGGAAAGCAGAGAAAGGAGGGCATGAAGTGAGACAAACTGAAGGAAAGAGGGGGGGACTACTTCGTACGTACTGACCACTTTATATATCTTCTAAATTGATAAATAAGATTTAACGTTTTGTGTTTGAAGTGAATTAAACGATATGTTATCGTTGAATAAGCATCGCCTGTTAACAATAATGGACTAAGCCTGAGTGACGTCACCCATTGGTTACTAAAGGGCTGTGTTGGAAGTCGCCATATTGGAAATGCTGACTCAATTAAGCTTTCAGTCCACCTCACCACACGCAAAGAGCTGGAGCTACAGCAGGACTTAAGCCTCTTGACTAACTGTTACAACACAGCCGCTTGCAACAACCCCCAGTACAGTTTGTGCCGATAAAGACATTAACGGGGCGCCGTATAGCCTGACAGTTATGTTGCACATGTACAGATGCTGTGGTCCTTGACGAAGCGGCCATAGGTTTGAATCCGGCCTTGGCCCTTTGCTCCATATCATCCCCCACTCCCCCTATCCCTTTCCAAGCCCGGCGCAGTCGAGGCCTGTTTCGTCATGAGCCAGGGATCACGCCGAAGATTTCTGCCTCTTAAAAGGAAGTTTTTTCTTACCAATGTAACTTTTGCTGCTTTGCTTAAGTGCTCATGATGGATTAATATAGCAATAAGTAAGGTCTTTTACCTGCTTTTTGTAAACATAAAGAGTAAGGTCTTTTACCTGCTTTTTGTAAACATAAAGAGTAAGGTCTTTTACCTGCTTTTTGTAAACATAGAGAGTAAGGTCTTTTACCTGCTTTTTGTAAACATAAAGAGTAAGGTCTTTTACCTGCTTTTTGTAAACATAGAGAGTAAGGTCTTTTACCTGCTTTTTGTAAACATAAAGAGTAAGGTCTTTTACCTGCTTTTTGTAAACATAAAGAGTAAGGTCTTTTACCTGCTTTTTGTAAACATAATAAAGAGTAAGGTCTTTTACCTGCTTTTTGTAAACATAAAGAGTAAGGTCTTTTACCTGCTTTTTGTAAACATAAAGAGTAAGGTCTTTTACCTGCTTTTTGTAAACATAAAGAGTAAGGTCTTTTACCTGCTTTTTGTAAACATAGAGAGTAAGGTCTTTTACCTGCTTTTTGTAAACATAAAGAGTAAGGTCTTTTACCTGCTTTTTGTAAACATAATAAAGAGTAAGGTCTTTTACCTGCTTTTTGTAAACATAAAGAGTAAGGTCTTTTACCTGCTTTTTGTAAACATAAAGAGTAAGGTCTTTTACCTGCTTTTTGTAAACATAAAGAGTAAGGTCTTTTACCTGCTTTTTGTAAACATAAAGAGTAAGGTCTTTTACCTGCTTTTTGTAAACATAAAGAGTAAGGTCTTTTACCTGCTTTTTGTAAACATAACAAAGAGTAAGGTCTTTTACCTGCTTTTTGTAAACATAAAGAGTAAGGTCTTTTACCTGCTTTTTGTATACATAACAAAGAGTAAGGTCTTTTACCTGCTTTTTGTAAACATAAAGAGTAAGGTCTTTTACCTGCTTTTTGTAAACATAAAGAGTAAGGTCTTTTACCTGCTTTTTGTAAACATAAAGAGTAAGGTCTTTTACCTGCTTTTTGTAAACATAAAGAGTAAGGTCCTTTACCTGCTTTTTGTAAAGCGTCTCGAGATAACACTTGTTGTGAATTGGCGCTATACAAATAAATATTGATTAATTGATTGACTCTATAATCCCAATTTTCCCTGTTTCTCTTCAGCTGTCCTTTCCAATAAAAGGCAAAAATGGCCCAAAAAAAAGTCAAACTGACATTTTAATATGGGGTGTGTATGGGACTTCCTGGTCTTTCGAAGGTAGCCTCTAGTGGACACTCGAGGAACTGCAGTTTTATCACTTCCTCATCAGCTTCTATTTTCAACACCTGAGGTTGCTGCTTGGTTTTCAGAAGTACATACATGACTATACAATAAAGTAGACGGGACTGCTTCAAAAAACAACCTTGGGTTTCAGTCAGGGACGCTACAAAGAGACGTTCTTTTTTACTACAGCAATCCAGCAAAATCCCATTATCCTCATAACTGTTTCAGTGTTTTAATGGGTCAAATTAAGTGACTGCACATTCATACAATAAAAAATTCAGTGTGCAACTTTGAATAAATTGTTTGTTCTCAAAAATAACAGGACTTAGAAAATAATAAGTGGTCTGTTTGTGTGCCAATCTTAAAGCTTACGTAAAAGTCATATAAGACTTGAGAGGGTTTTTAAAGCAGGTCAAAGTATCACACATGACACTCCTGTACTGACCTATATAATGTGTTTATGTTTGTGTGTATGTTTAGCTCATGTCGACATGCAGTACACCTGTCAGAGTGAGTTATGAAGTGTACGGGACAGGACACTTATGATTCACCTTTTTTTTTTTTACCTAACGGGAAGCCAACGTGTGCACGGTAACAAGAAAGAGTTTTGATCATTCATGTTTTTGGACAGTTCTCATCTCCGAGGTTGCTCATGGTCAACAAACCAGGTGGAACAAATTTCCTGGGGGAGAACTCCCAGACCCCCCCCCCCTCTCCCTTTATTTAAATCAACTCTGTGTTGTTGTAAACTCAGCGGCGTTGAAATGTAACAGAAGACACCAATCTTTCTCCATGTGGGGCATGTCCCGGACCCCTCTCGCAGGCTACTTTTTCCTACTCCAGGTGTCCGTGGAAAGCCCCGACATTGTTGCCACAAAAAGAAAGATCGGAGCTCTCCAGCACGGTGTGGCAGTGTCACGTTGGGATATAAATCATCTCGACAGCCACATAAAAATAATGTGGAGAATCTCAATGGGGGATTCATCACGAGGGGCTTTAAGAAAGACAAGACCGGTTATCTGCAACATGAGATGTAATAGACGTCACACGCACGCTGGGCTGGATGTGCCTCTGAGGAACGACCGGAGGGAATGAAGGGCCTAACGCCAGGACACAATTGAAGACAAGTGTTTTATAATGTCTTTAAATGCCATCTTCTGTCCTGACCTTTTCCCTCCCGAGGTCTGATATTCTGTTTACACTCAGACTGCAAATCAATAAATCGTTTACAAGTAGGGACACTTTCCAATTCTCCCGCCCTCCCTCTTTCTCCCCTATGGCCGTCTCTTTTTCCTCCATTTATCCATCCATCCCTCTCCTTCCTGCTTTGCTCCTCCTCACCGGGGCCAGGAGTGCATCCCGGGAGCCCTCGTCCTCAGTCTGCCAGAACATTTCAGAGGCCTCATGAAAAAATACTTTCCACAGAGAGAGAGAGAGAGAGAGAGAGAGAGAGAGAGAGAGAGAGAGAGAGAGAGAGAGAACAGATGGGAAGCAGTAACGGGGGAGGAAGGGAGATCAGAAGAGAAATACCAGGGATTATATATAGATTTAAAATGAGCAGAGGCTGTCAGCGTGTAAGGTGTGTGTGTGTGTGTGTGTGTGTGTGTGTTGGCTGTCAGAGTCTATTACGGGCTGACTGTAACAGCAACAGAGGACAGACTTCCCTGTCTGTCAAGAGCTAGACAAACAAGTCAGGCACAGCTAATGTTGAGTCACAGGACAGGAACTTTCTATCTCTGGGAGCCGTCACAAACTGTTATGTGAGGAAGAATAAGTGATGAACACAGCAATAAAGAGAAATTGCTTAAGTCATTCGGAGTTAAAAATGGATATGCACAATGACTCATCAACTTTCTAATGAGTTAACTGTGAAGGACAGAGGGATACAGACGACGAAATACTAAAAACAAACACACTGAAAATCATGCATTCTTTGAATACTTAAAGATGTTCCATAAACACATTTTCTGTGAAAGAAAATTCACCAAAGTACAACACAAGCAAGAATCTAGAGAGGAGGAAACAACGTCAGGAAGTGTAAACAAACAGCTTTAAGTCCGTATAGACACACAGGTGAACCATGACTATGAGCCCTACTCAGGAAACACAAGGACGGACATTGTTTTTGCAAGAGCCATGATCCAAAAAACAGTGCACCATCAGGCAGCACGGTGGTGCAGTGGTTAGCGCTGTTGCCTCACACTGAGGACGTTCTTGGTTCGAAACTTGGACAGGAGCTGAGGGATGCGTGTGTTCTCTCCGTGAACTCCGGCTTCCTCCCACAGTCCAAAGACATGCTTGTTAGGTTAACTTTTGACTCTAAATTTGAGTGTAGAATGTGAGTGTGGCTGGTTGTCTGTCTCTATATGTCAGCCCTGACAGGCGACCAGTCCAGGGTGTAACCCCGCCTCTCGCCCAATGACAGCTGGGATCAGCTCCAGCCCCCCACGACCTCGACCAGTATGTGATTTCATGATTCTGATCAGTCTGTGTGTGATGTTGTAGGATGCCTCTCTCGCTCTTTCACTAAGATCAGTGTGGAAGGGGTTTTCCTGAGTAGATCGATTCAGTTTTAGTCTTGCTTGCTTGTCAGCCCTTCAGTGACCTACTGAACTTTGGACTTTTAGATTCATGATGGCAAACTAGACCTTTTAAATTAGTTAAATTATGATATCAGAGCGAGTAGTGAAATAGATCGACGTGACTTGCATGTATGAATTCTGCTGACAATGTTTCCCTTTTTAAAAATGCTTTCTTTTAAGTAGGACATTAAAGAACCACATGCTCGAGAGCTTCAAGTCGAGTATCACTGTTTCAAGGGAACCCTGACAAAGAAAGCAAACATATTCTTTGTCCTTTGAGCAATAAGACTAAATGTTTGTTGGCTCCAAAACAAGCCAGAGGGCTCGATATATTTAGCACATGAAACGGCTGTATACTTTAGAGCTCTGGGTCTGTGGTATTTAGATGGTTTTGTGGTTTGGGCCGTGGACTCAGGTGTCAACAAATGAAGCGTAATCCCCCAGACCAGACACCAAGATCAAACAAGGTCAAACAGGGACCATGTCTGCAGGCTGCCTTCAGTTAAAAGGGAATTAATACAAACTAAACCAATCACATGAGGCAGCCTGGCCGGCATGATGCAATCTAAATAATTTACTGCATGTGTCAACCCCCAGC
Source organism: Tautogolabrus adspersus (assembly GCA_020745685.1). Taxonomy (NCBI): domain Eukaryota; kingdom Metazoa; phylum Chordata; class Actinopteri; order Labriformes; family Labridae; genus Tautogolabrus; species Tautogolabrus adspersus. The sequence goes on along the minus strand of CM036540.1, from coordinate 32,063,863 downwards.
CCCTTCACACAAATACACACACACACACTCACATCTTAATCAGCTATGATTAAAGCTTCGCGTGCACTCCGAGCACCAATGGACAACAGCTGCCACTGACTGTAAAGCCTTCCTCCATCAAACACAAACACACGCAGAATCCTTCTGTGTTGCTCCACAGACGGTGTATTAACAACTAAACCACTTATCTCACCCATGAAGAGAGGACACATACATTACCACACATCACACACATGAACTCTGCTGTTATCTGTCATCACACGGTTTGTTGAACTCGGGGACAGCAGGGGTTAAAAAAGGCGACAGCACCTGACAGCAAAGTTTTTAAATGTTTTAATGAAGTGAATTTAACGTTTGAGTCGCTGTGTGACGCTGTGACTGACAAAGAGCGTCAGTGTTTCTCAACTCATCCAGCCTCAGGACCCACCACAAATAACGACACACTGAAAATGGCTACGTGAGCCCACTTTAGGGTCCCGACCCTCCAGTTGAGAACCACTGGTCTAAATCATGTGAGCATGAGTGTGTGTATACTGTTAGAGACTGAGAGTGTGTGAGTGGATTATGGATTACTGTCTGTAATCATCTTAAAGGCCAGTAGGACATGGCTAGCAGCATGACGCTGACCATGACACACACACACACACACTCTCAAACACACTCACACACAAAGGCAGAGCACAGCGAGCATTGTAAACACACACTATCACTTTACAACTTTATCTAACAGGTAACGAGCTACTGATCAGCTACGGCAGCTCAGTGATCACAGTGCTGCATGAACCCGGATTTTAAGATTCCTGGTGTTGTCTTGAAAAGAGAAAATCCGGCACACCACTCTGTGTTCTGCTGAGTAAGAGAGAAGAGAGTAGTGAGCCAGATTTTCTCTTTTCAAGACTATAGTTTGACGTCATATGCATCCACTTTGTGAGATAGTTGGATAGCTGGATGTCGGAACGCCGCCTTTTTGTAAGTTTTATTTATGGGAGACCTTTCCTTTATCTGATCGGACAGCTGAAGAGAGACAGCAAACGTTGGGAGGAGAGATTGGGGGGGTGACGTGCAGCAGAGGGCCGAGATCGGACTCGAAATCCACAACCGCTGCGATGAGGACTACAGCCTCTGTACATGGTGCACACGTCATAACCACTAGGCTATCCGGCGCCCCATCGAGCACCGCCTTTAAGACAAGATTTCTGGCATAAACGTCTGCACAGAAATCAAAATTGTTTGTGCATAATGAGTTTAGTTTAACTGTCCATGATTAAACCAATGCAGCCAAGCTCAGTGACAAAGGAGGCGGCGTGGTGATGTTCTGTGATCCACTCTCATTAAGCGCCATCGTCACACCTGTGCACAACCTTTAAGCCTTTTTCACTTCCCCTCAGATTGAACTATGGCCCTTCAGCCTGAGGGGAGGGAGGAGGGGCGTTATATCCTGTGTACGTGAGCGTCTGCATGTTTGGTTATCAGCTACATAACATCAACAGGCCAGAACTCAAAAGTGGCTTAATACCTGTGAATACCTAGATATTTTCAGGAGTGCATTTTTGAGGAGGTGCACGTCAGGCTACGTGCGTCAGCTTCACCGTAGGTACAGGGCTACGCTATACATCACGCTTTAGGGCCTTTGTCTCAAGTCGTTACCTCTCTAAATGTTTCACCATCATCTTGGGATGACCCCGGATGAATCATTTAATTAACGGTCTTGTGTAACACTTAAATGTAAAGCGGTAATGTCTCACCTGACTGCGGGGCCTTCGTCAGTGTGTGTGTGTTGTGGTGAGTCAGAGGAGGCTGGACCCTCGTCTCCGTCCTGAGGCAGCTCTTCACATTCGGCCTCACACCTCTCGTCATCCAACAGCTCGGTGATCTAAAGACGGGAACAGGAAAGGACACGAAAGGTTACTTTTGATAAATTACTAATTGAATGAGAGGAATCTGACGAATCAGGTTTGACTATGTAAATCCTGTCGGCCCGGCCCCACTATACGCAACAATTCTCAATAAGTGTAGTTCCAGGACTTCATTAAACCAGAGCAGGATTATATTCATCCTGACAAAACTTTAAATAACTAATTCAACACAAACTATGATCAGCGAACACCTGCATCGTCTTTGAGTCTGAACATCCTTTCTACCTTCTGAATGTGTTCAGATTAGATGTAAGTCAAGGCTGGATATTAATAACTGTAAGTTGTAGTGCCAAAGATCATATAATAAAAAAATTCCTTCCCTCTTCATTTGTTTATCTCCTTTAGATTATCTGAAGGCGAGAGGAGATTAACTGTCCTGGACACGAAGAAGCAGGAAAGATATCCAGTGAGAGAAATTCAAAGAAAGGTGTCGATATGTTTGTATATGCAGAATGTGTGTACATGTCAGGAACAAGATATGTCTGTTTGTTTCATAACACATCTTAATATAGACGGAGCTAACGTGTTACACGTTGACGCTGCAGATACCGTGCAGTGGTAACCAGATAGAAAAATCAGCCCTTTAAAGAAAACGATGGGGGGGGAGAAGGATGGCAAGAAGGTTTGGCACATGGAGAGGAGGGAGGGATGTGGTGTTAAGTGATCGTTTTTATATTGACTCAACAATGTACCCATGAGTGATAGCCGTGTTACAAAAGACGCAATGATGCAAAGTAGGCCAAACATACAGAAGAGAGTCAGAACCCCGTGAAATATTTTTCAGAGGCCCGAATCAATCGATTGATGGATTGGACTTTGCTGTCAGATAAAGTCTGAAGTTTGTCCTGCAGCACAGCAGCTCCGTTTACAACGTCAAAATTAAAGACAAGATGGGGGGGCATATGGCCTAGCTGTTAGGTCGCGCCCCACGTACAGAGCCTATAGTCCTCCAAGCGGGCGACCCGGGGTCAAGTCCGACCTGTGGCTCCTTTCATGCATAACATTCCCCACTCTCTCTCTCTCTCTCTCTCTACCCACTGTCCTATCCAATAAATGTGAAAAGCAAAATAAATAAATTAAACTGTCTGCATAAGAACTTAAAAATCAAAATGTGAGACGTTTTAATTGAATTTATTGAATTAGGACGGTGAAAATCAGCGCTGAGCGTCAATGCGAATCTGCCAGAATTAGCACAACAGCTAACTTTCATCTGTAGTCCGAAAGCTTTTACTTTAAGAAACATAAAACAAATCTTACAATTACAGGCGACAAAGACGGCACAAGGAGCAGCTCACAAACTGCTTCTGCCCTAGAGGAAACTGAGAGGTCAATGCAATAAATAGACGCAGTGAAAAAACCTGGAGAGAGGAGGAGGAGGAGGAGGAGGAGGAGGAGGAGGAGGAGGAGGAGGAGGAGGACTGATGGATAGAGGGCAGAGTTTAATGAATCTGACTGTAAACCAGAGATGGACGACAGGAATAAAAAGAAACAGGGAGGGGTGGTCGATGCTGAAGAGAGAGGAGGGAGGGTAATAAACACGAAGACAGAAATAAGTCATTATGATACGTGGAGCTGACAGCATGTGAAACAAGCCTCTAATGTGGATCCTCGGGCATGGAGGGGGGGGGGTGTTTGTGGAGAATACCAAATGACCTGAATAGATAAACAAAAGTGTAACAAATGTTTAGAGAATCAAATCAAGGACTGTCTCCCTCAAAGACGAGCATACAGCTGCTTAAAAGAATGAAAATAAATCACGAGGTACGACTACCGACAGCGTTACAAACATGTTCCTCACGCTCTTTCGTGTAAAAACCTTTTTAGAAATACTCCGGACGTTATCAGGGTCAAAAGGTCACGAAACAGAGCTGTCATCACGAGACGGTCTTTTCTCTCTCTCTCGTTTGTTTGTCCTCGTTTCTACTCTCCTTCCTCCTCAGCCTTCCTCTCCTCTCAGCAGCCGCCCCATCTGCTTCTGTCACTGCGTCGTTGCTACGGTAACACCTCTGTTCCCCCCCCAGCTCTGATTGGCTGTCGGGGAAATTCTTGCACCGTCACATGTGCAGACTGGGGAGGATGACTCATACTACTCTTCTGTGTGTGTGTGTGTGTGTGTGTTTGCGTGGTGATTAGGTAAAGAAGCCTCCTTTCAGAAAGCCTTACTCCTCTGTTTTATCTCTTCTCCTTGTGACCTGAGAATTAAATTTTCTAGTAAAAAATAAAGATTCCCGGTGGTGTACAGCCGAGCAGAGCTGCACTGTGATTTGCATTTTAATGTGTAGGTGTCTGTAAAATGTTAACTTAGTGACTAAACGGTGTGAGAAGCTGGGAAAGAACGATTTAACACCACACCCTCTCACGCCCCCTCGCAAAGCCCTTTCACACCTCCTCGACTGAGAGTGTTAACAAACAAAAAACAAACAAACAAGTGGACTCTCATGCTGCGTTATCAAGCTTTTAAAAGCACCTTGTTTTATTCTTAGGGAGGCCAAATTTTCTTAGGGCTAACCCTACCCTAACCCTGTTTCACAGTGTTTAACATAGAATAAGGATCGACGAGTGGGCGTTGAAACAACATCATGAGAAGCTGCCGTTTTAAAATGAGACAAAGCAACACAAGCGTTGCATTAACAGGAGGGACATACGGTCAGTGGATTTCTCTCTCTCTCTCTCTTGCTCTGGTGTGCATCTCTCCCTCTCCCCCCTCTCTCTATCTCTCTTTTGCGTGCGGTGATTTTATGGATGAACCAAAGAAAAGGTTTGGAATTTTTTTTGGCAGCCATGAATAAAACTGTGCGGCCTGCAGACAAATTGACCGACAACGAAGTCCAGCTGTTAAGGAGTGTTCATGTGACGGAGGAAATACAACGCTTACGTCACTTAAAGGTTGATTTTGGACATCACCAAGGCGGTGCGAAGGCAGAAAAAAGGTCCCCCCTGGTGTGTAGTTCTCAGGGAACTCCCGAGTGAACTGTTTTGGTCCTAAAACACCTATAATCAAGTACGATATGAGAAAGGCTAAACGCGTAATATCTTAAAGGACGAGAGGGTCAAACATAACCCCAAAATGTTTATAACAGAATCTTCTGTGTGTTCGTGTGTACATCTTTGTGTGTTTGTGTGTCAGAGCGGGTGAAAAGACAGGGCAGAGAGAGAAGCCCTGGAACAAAAGGTCTTGGCCTTGGCTCTGGTTTTAGCGGTCTGATCCGGAGTTTCGGATGGAAAACAGAGAAAACAACAAGCCCTGCTGACATCATCAGTTGGACCGATGGCCGGCCAAGAACACAGAACAATGACAACTGACTGAGGCTGACATTACAAGTCTCAAACTGTGGCCTCCGTCTGTGCTTTCCAAGGCTCCTTTGTACGTCTCCTTCCTTCTGATGTGAGATTCTTAAACCTCAGGACACTCAAGAGATCCTCACTCCATACAAAAGAAGCAGGGATCTTCAAGGCTATGTCCTTTGTTCTCCACATTGCAAAGGTCTGAGTGCTGCTGTGCAGTTAAGACACTTGGATGTAAAGCTGGGCGGTTTCACTGTTTACACAAATTCTGTGCACAAGGGGGGAAAATACAGAACAAGCAATGTATTCACAGCCAGTTTAACAATCCAATCACTGTGACGAATACGTTAGTTTTTCCACTGATAGACTGTCTGATGCAGAAAAGCACACATGCACTCCTGAAAATATCTAGATCATTTCAGGAGGTCTGCTCCGGATATTCTCCTGACCTGGCGGGGAAGTAGCGTACGAAGCAACAGAGTCTGCTATACGATGCTTTGATGAGAATAACCCCGCCCCCCAGCCCCTGATGTGAGCGGTTCTCTCTTGTAGTCCAGAAAGGAGTTGGAGCTACTCTGGAACGGGTTTTTCTGGCACAGGGAGTGAGATCTTTGGCTGTCGAAACACAAAGAACTGGCGCTTACTTAGGCTTCAAACCAACTCTGGAATGGGCTTGGTGGAAAAGGGGGTACATAACTAAAACTAGCTGAGACCTATTCAACTCAAATTAACACCTGTTGCCATTTTAACAGAGGCTACTGGGAGACAGTGAGGCTGCAAAAAAAAGCAGAAAGTGTTTTAAAATAAACACTAAAAGAGGCCAAATATAAACTCCAAAAAAAGCACTATCCAAATCAAAGGTCCAAACATTGGGAGATGTTATCCTCTCTCTGTGTTCCTGCTCATTCTGCCTGTGTGACTGACTGCACTGTTTCCTTCCTGCAGGACCTTTTGAAGAGAAGCCCTGTGGCCTAATGTTCCTGCAGCGAGTGGGTGGGCTGTGTGATCCGGCAATCATCCTCACCTTCAAAATGTGTGAACACCTGATATTCCCTTATATCACTCACAAGATGCAAAGTAAATAAATCAACAGAGCTTCAGAGCTGTTTTTGATAAATGTGTGACGTGTGGGTTCATGCTACATCTCCCACAGAGAAATCTTTCCTCCCATGGACTGTCCAACTAGGCCATCGCCTCCTGCTTAAATAACTCCACGCTCCAAGTTACAGCTGGTCACTGTGTCAAAGGATTACACAAGTGTACATGTTCTCACATATAGCTGCGGCTGAACATGATGACATCCTCTGGTTCATGTAACATTACTCCGGTCCTCCACATCTAATTAATGTCCAGAGTCCGATGTACGGCGTCTGTACACTGTGGTATCAGAGACATGGCTCAGCTCCAGAAACACTTAGAAAAGTTGGCAGAGACGAAGTAACAGGACACATCCTGGTTCACGTATCTGCTGAGGGGAAATCAACAGACGTGGACAAATAAGGCGGCCATTAAGAGACTTGATTAAGTAGACAGACAGTCGGACGAACACGGGGTCAGCAGGCCAGACGAGTTGGCAACATGCAGCACGACTTACTTTGAGTCTCTAACTTCTTCAATCAAAGGTGAAGCAGACAGTTTTAGGTACCTTGTGGATTTCTGAGTATGAAATCAGGATGAGAGAGCGAGAAGTTTGTAAGCTAGTGAGGAGAAAACATGAAGTGACAGACGAAATCACATCATGCATTCACATTTTCTTCATGCCTCTGTGGCCTTTATGTTTCTACAACGGCAGAATTTCAGACTTTTGTTTGCTGGAAGTTTCACAGAAATGCTCCTTGACCTGAACGAGGACGATTAACGTCACGTAGAAATGACTCTGAGTCGGATTCAGAAACGGGATAAAAATGTTAAAATGTTATCGCATTTATGTAACATCTGAAAGAGGCTTAGAGAGCAAAAGCCTTTGATCTCGCCTACAAGTCTCGTTTTCTGTTCAGCAAAGCCCCAAAACACAGAGCTTATTATGATTGGACAATCTGCTTATTTTTCATGTTCATCACACACTGGTACAGCCCTGTTGAGCTACGACTGGAACATCTTAAGCTGCAGGATGCAACGTGGTGTATGATGACCAGAATGCTTCCTACAAGGTGTGCATCCCGAACAAATCAGAACTAGTTCTCCAAAACAACATGTCATTAGCCTCTGAATTAGAGCATGGCCCTGGCCCAAAGAAACCAGCCTGAACCGACCGCGAGTCTGTGCACGTTCTCTTCCGCCTGGACCGGCCCGTTTAATAAGTACGCTATTAAAATTAAAGTTTTAAATCGTCTGAATGCTTTTCCCATTCCGATAGTTTGCTAATACTGCTTCCTTGTTGCTGCACCTGCTGCTTCATGGACCACATCCCTGGTCAGCTGCTACACGGTTATGTCTCCCTGTGTTGGACTTTAGTGTGTGAGCGCTGGTGTGTTACTCCCGCTCCTGGCTCTTCTGTTTCTGGGTTTGGTCCACTCAGCTCGAGTTTTGTGTGTAACTGTGCGCACTCTGATTGACTACTCAGGAGTGATGAAGGCAGCACCTTCAGCAAGGAGCACAGACTTTAGAGAGGCCAAGAAAGCACAGAGGCCGGACCGACAAAGCCCTAATTGTGAATTTTAAACCAAAGCCCTACCCGGCCCGAGCCCGAGGTCGTCTCCGTAGGGCGCAGGTCGGGATGCAGACCTCTACTCTGAATGCTCAAAGACTGCTGAAATAGTGTGTTCTTATTTTCTGGTTTTAAATATTGTTCCCTTTCAGTCCAGATCTCTGTCTCTGCAACACTTCTTCAAACACTGAGTCCAAACAAAAACACCCACAGGTTTTCATCAACGCAGCAACACGTCTCAGCACAGTCTCGCTCTCACCTTAAGTTTTTCTGAAACGACTCTCGTTTCGCCAACAAACAAACCAAAATCCAGCTTTGTACAACTCCTCGTGACATCCATGCACGCCCGAGTCATTGAGTTTCAAGCTTTTGCCCAAACATGCCAGGACATAAACGACCGTCTATCTCACTGCCTCCGCCTCTCATCCACTTTTCTGTTGAACTACTCGTCCAACACCAACAAGACGGCTTATTATGTCTGTGATTTTATCAAAAGAGTCTGACTAAACTCTGTAACAATTTTCAGGCTATTACCGGGGAGGTTTTCACCCAATGCTCGGGCACTTTGGAGACGTAAGATCACAAAAGAACAAGTGAGAGATGCATCCATGTGTAAAAATTAAACTTTGAATGTACTGACATTTTGAACTTTTGGCGTTTTTAACCTGCTCATAAGTCTGTTAGCGAGCTTAACTCAAGCGTGAAGCATGTTTGTCTACTCAGTGAAAGCATGCGTGTGTGTGTGTGTGTGTGTGTGTGTGTGGGAGATTATCCCCTTCATGAGGGTATGTGCGCACAGAGAGCCGTCCCCAGTGAGAACAGGGGCTGTAGATGTGAGTGTGGTTACATCACCAGCAGCTTCTTTTATCCTTCCCCTCCCTCGCTATACACCCCCACCCCACTTCTTCTTCTTTTCTTCTCTGCACTCTCACCATCTTGTCGCCCCATCTTCCTGGCTGCTTCTTCTCCCTCCACCTCTGTAAACCACCCACCTTTTGGGCCATCTCTCTTACATAAGACTCATGGAGTAGTAGTGCAGAGATGATTTGTCTTAACACATTTTTCTTTCTGTCCCCGTCTGCTGGTTCCTCTCTGGCAGCTCTGCCTCGCTCCATCCCTCGGTAAAGTTATATTCTGATTCATAAAGGAAAATGCAGGCGATATATTTGAAGACAATAGGAGAGTAGGACGACCAAGAAAGTAAAAAACTAAATATATCGCTGTAGCCCACTGCTGAGCTAAATTTCAATCGAATTAACTCCCCTTCCAAAAACCTTTTTAGATTCCTCTCAAGGGAAAGTATGACAAAGTATGACTCCTGGGATTCAAGGTAACAACACTGAGCAGAAAGGGACTCAAAGAAGGGGATTTATGAATCCAAACCAAAAACATTTAAAGCAGATAGTTGAATGTAACTGAACAGATACTGTACAGGCCGGACTGTCTAACTACCTGCACGGAGCCACATGGATGGATGGGTTTAAAAATATTATTGATGATGCAGCATGCATATAGAAGTGTAGCTGAGAGGATCCTGTCACTTGTAACAATCTGGCCCTCTTGCAGTGATTTGCCCGCCCCCCAAAGTGGTCTACAGCATGAAGGTTTACCATTTAAACGTAATCTTAGAGGCTCTGAAGGAGAATGTAATCTTAAACGTGGAATCACAGCAGAAGGGCAACGTGAGATATAAATCAAGGCTCGTCTTATAATACTACTTTGTGTGTTATCTTGTAATAACAAAATGCAATCAGGTCGTTGTAACTTTAAATGTTGACAGTGTGATCCTCGGCCCGGTGGGGAGGTTGTGTTGCTAGGCAACAGGGGGCGTTTGTTTAGTCACATTCTGAGCGTTCAGAGCAGGTACGAGAAGAATTCAACACGTGGTGAAAGGAAAGTTTAAGATACAGTCAGATTCTGAAGTCGACAGTCACCTCAGAGTTTTTCTTTGTTCTGTGTTTGGTATGTGTGCTCGTGACTGTGGGTGTGTCTGGGTGCGGTTCGTCTAGAAATATCTTGTTGTTGGAAGAACTTTCTATTCGGTTACACCAGGCATTTTCAAAAACGAAAGCTAGAGGAGTAAGAGCAGCTGAGTGTTGTAGTGACGTGCTGGACTTCATTTCTAACCCTCAGCTTGGAAGGATTCAGTCAGGGCGAATCTCACTTTCAGAAAACGTTTGTTTTTCCTGCATCACCAGAGCAGATACAGATACCGTATAACTGATATAATGAATGTTATTTGATCTTCTCTTTGGTTTGTTATCATGACGTTTAAATGCTCTCTTTTTAATCTTTCTGTCTTGTGATTCGCCCTTTGAATTCTGATCTATCAAAACATTTGCCATGAAGGTTTAATATGTTGAATCTTTACACTAAAATATCTCAATTATTAAAAAATGTTATACTGTGTTTTTGTTGTTGAGTTCTTACATTACCTCAAATATTTCGCCCAGTTATCAAAGCCAGAGAAATCCTTCATTTTGTGGTTGTTACTGACCGTGTCTTTCGAGGCAGCCGCCATGACAGACACGACAGGATTATCGTTGCCGTGGAAACACCGAATTCTACGTCAGAATACGTCAAAGACCGCTGCATAAGGAAGCGTGAGCTGCTACTGAAAGCTGCCGTTCTGTTGCTGTATGTGCTGCTGTGATAAAAACGTCATGTACATTATACTCGGATACATTAGCTCGTCTGTAAACATATTCTCTTCCTCAGGTCGGTTGCGCCCGGTCGTCTCGACTACGGTCAACTCGAAGTTCATTTTCATCGGGGGTGAGGGAGGGGGAGTAGCAGAGAGAATCACTCCCATGATTCCCCGCCAGCCTCTGTTTTGATTTAGATGGTGGTGGAATTCAAGTAGTGTCCGTTGAGTGTAATGTGAAGAACAGGTAGAAACAAAGCCGCATGGAGGTACCTGTTCATTGATGGAGCTGTAGTCGTTGGTGGTGGAGACGTCATCGTCCTCAGAGTCGAACAGGCCCTCCTGGTTGTCCAGCAGCTCAGCGAGGACTCTGCTGACGGACTCCTGGTCTCGAAGGTCCTCCGCTTCTGTTGACAGACTGCAAACGGGATACAAGAAAGGATTACGCTGTGTTTGTTGTACACTGCTTATTGTCGGAGGTTAAATAATGACAACAGCTGGATAAAGACATTGAGTGTCTCTGTGTGTTTATGGTAGAAAAAGACTGTATAAACCATGGACCCAGTCTCAGTGACATCATCCATCGGTTTATGATGAGGCATTTTGAAGCCAAACGACGGCGGTTGCCATATTGGAAAAAGATATCTCAAACTATATACTTAAACACGTGACCTGACAGCTCAAATGGTCTTTTTATGTGCAGTAATTGTGACTCTCCGTCATAATCAGAAGACAGGAGTCTTACTGGAAGATGTCTGGACCGAAGACAGCAGCCAGCGTCCCGATGTTCCAGCTCTCCTGTTGGAACGACGCCACGCTGGCCAGGAAGCGGCACAGGAAGCGCAGCAGGCCGTAGTTGAGCTGAGGAAGCTGCTGCAGGAGGTACTTCAGGTTTCTGCACAGCTCCTCTTCATTGCTGTAATCTGCAGATGTTAAAGAGTACAACACAGGTTATGATTAGCTTACAGTCTCTTGTGTGCGTCTTTATTTAGGCAGGACAATCGATCGAGTCGGAAATCAGGGAGAGAGAGAGGGGAGTGGCGTGGCGTGGGAGACAAGCCACAGGTCGGACTTGAACCTGGGCCGCCTGCTTCAAGGACTACAGCCTCTGTACATAGGGCATGCATCCTAACCACTAGACCACCGGGCGCCTCAGCAAAACAACATTGTCATTACAACTTGAACACTACAAACATGTCTCTATGTTGTCATTTATATGAATGTACTTTGAGGTGGGGTGAATTTCGGTTCATCACGTCCTTCGTGTTCCTTCTCAATTGAACTTGAACGCTTTTTTTTATCAGTGCTAAATATGCAGACACAGATGACAAGGTGTACAATCCTCGGGGAGAAGTGACATGAGGGGACACAGGAGGTGATATTAGAGAGGAAGAATGTACAAAATGTTAATCCTTGCAGGAGCACAGTGTAATACATTTATGAAATGAATGACGGGACACACTAACCGCCCCATGGCTGTAATCTGCATGACGGCAACAAGAACAAGCATCATAATGAGAAGGGGATTCAAACAGATAATCTGTGAGAAACCGAGTCAGTAGGGGGACACGGGGAAACTGAAACAGAGCAAATCTGAAAGCAGGAGAATTATGAAAGTGATTGAAGCTTGTTTGTTGAACACAGTTTAGCCCACCTCTGACTTTGGTTCAAAACGATGACACATTCAAAGAGTGAACTTCAGATAGTAGATGTAGACTTCAAATGTAAAATGTTTAACAAAAGAAAAATGTTCATGTGTGAGAGTGAGTGAAGAAAAAAGAAGAAGAAGAATGGCGTTGGCGGCGGAGCAGCTGTCCCTGTCACACACCTTGGTGCAGCTGTAGTATGTGTCCCTGTATGGATGTCGGGATGACGGGCTCAGGAAGCTCCTGCAGGAAGAGTCGGAGCAGACTGACAGCTGATGCCAGGTCCGCTTCCTTCTCTAGCTCCACCTCTTCTCCGCTGTCGTAACGCTGGCGCAGCCAATCCACGCGCTCTGCGTTGCCATTTACCAGGAAGAGCCCCTCCAGATCCAGATGACCTGTTGACACAGACAGTATAAAGTTAGAAAACTTTCAGCTACTGACTCAGGAACAAGATAAAAAACACCCATTATTCTATTCCTATGGGGAAGAATCAGAGGCTCGCCATATGATACGATATGATAACCATTAAGGGTGCACCGATAGATCGGCATGTGACCGGCCGGATTTCAGCCTGCTCGATCCTGACCGGTGACCGGCCTAACGGTCCTAACGAGTATAGCTGATTTTATGCCAATCAGACTCACACACACGCCCCGCGCACAGCGACACAAACACTAACAGAAGGCCAAACACAACAAGCTAACAAGCCGGCTGTGTAGACGTGAGGTGCCAATCAGCAGAGGAGAAAAAGGTTCGACATACAGGAGGAGAAACAAACGCCGCTGCCCTGTACTCGTTTTAGTGGGGCTCATTTGAATGAGAATGAGAGATGGTCATGTTGAAGTTACTTAACAGTCAGTGTTTTATTATAAACAAAAAAATAATTTCAATCAAAGAAATGTTCCAAAAATGGTTCCATGATCGAGCTTTAAAGTCAGCAAATCGGTATCTGCCAAAATCGGAATGGGCAGGTCAGACCAGGTAAAAATCGGACATCGGAATCAGTAAGAAAAACTGCAATCGGTGCATCTCTAATAACCATGACAACATGATACAGGGATTCTGCAATATATTGCAAGACAATCATAATTATACATGTGGTATGTGATTATCTGTTAATGCTTTAAAAATCCCAAGGTCTAAAAATGAAAAAAAGATTTGTGAGATCGAGCGTTTACAAATGCACGTGTCCTAAACTTCTCTCTAATCAGTCGGAAAAGATCGAGGCATGACCACACTGACTGACTGTTGTTGTTCCAATGTGTGACAACATCCCTGAGTGTTTACGAGATTCAGAGGATAACCCAACAGCGTCGCGTCTTCCTCCTTTACATAACAAGCTATCTGTCGATCTTGTGTCATGGTATGTTTGTGTGCCGAGTTGTCACGTGAACTCTTCTAATGCATTTTGTTTGTGTGTTTTCTGCAGCTCCGACTGTTACCGCTGATATCTAACATCTACTGGTCACATTTACATAAATTCAAATCAACATGGTGTCTGTATGCGTACAGCCGAATCTTTTCTAGAGGCTGACATCCTGCAGTCGGCTGGTCGATGAGCTCTCGTCCAAACATTGGTCGTCCACATGCGTTACTTTCACATGAAATATGAGCTTCATCCATTAGACCTCTTTGCAGTGGTGGGAGGGAGACCAGACGTTAGTGTTGTAGTCAAGACCACACGAGATCAAACATACCGGAGACCAGAGTGCTCCGAGAAAAGACCGAGGCAGGGCGAGACCAACACCATTAATAACAATGAAAATCATCTTGTGTGCAGGGGGCGTGTCCCTCGCTCACTCACTGACCGTAACAACTTGAAGGTTGCAGCCGTAACCGGAGGATAAAAATCAAATTATGAAATGATGAATCAACCAATGAAGACAATCCCTGATAGACGGTGTCGGCCTTTCAGAGATGACACAGCTTTGGTTCAGCACATTTTCAGTGCTCACCCTAACACCCGATTATCTGCAGAATTCCTGTTTTAATCAGACTGCTCTTATAAAACCTGGGACATCAAACACAAATCAGACGAGAGAGATTAAGCTCTTTTCACTGGCTGAATAACTTCTGCACTGGCAGCAGCACTCGGAGCGAAGCCTGGGAGGATTAGAGGGTTGTTACATAACCTCAAATGGTCAAGCAGCCCCCAGGACACACACACCATCATCATGCTTCACTGGTCACTAAAGGGGACCTGAGGTGAAGTACTGGTTGAAAATAATTCCACTGACTTGACTGGTTTTACAAGAAAGTTACCTAACTGTGTCCTCAAGACGCATTTTTAGAAAAGTTACTTTCCTGTGTTTCTTCATGCGGTTTGAAATCCTTTCTTGATTCACTTTTTATGTTGTACAACACTAGAGCATATCATCCATCCAAAACCTCTTATGTTACTTTTTATAATATGAAAACTTCCTGTTAGTTCATCATAGTCCTGTTGCCTTGAAATCCATCCATTTTCTTCCGCTTATCTGAAGTCTTGTCTTGTTGGTAGTAAGCGCAGTAAGTCAACCCAGACTTCCTTCTCCCCCTGAAACATTTTCCAGCTCCTCCTGGGGGATTCCGAGGCGTTCCCAGGTCAGATGGGATATATAATCCCTCCAGCGAACTCTGGGTCTACCTCGGGGTCTCCTCCCAGTTGGGCGTGCCTGGAAAACCTCCATAGGGAGGCATCAAGGAGGCGTCCTAATCGGATGCCCGAACCACCTCAACTGACTCCTTTCGATGCAAAGGAGTGTAGCGGCTCTACTCGGCGCCCAATGGACAGCAATGGACTGCAGTGTGTCTAGCTCCAACCTGCAGTGTCAGATTGGTACGCTTGGCACCCCAACAGAAGGGTAGCAAAAAGTAGGAAGGTACGGATCGGTTATTTTAGTACCATTCCCAACTTTTGAAAGTAGAAACGCCAATAAATGCGTATCGTACCGTACAAACCAAACCCAACTGCCCCCAACCACCTGGTGGAGACTGGGCTTAGATGAAACTGAACGTGTGTTAAAGACGTTGTGCAGCCAGTTAAATGCAAATGTATTAGTGTGAGGATTTCTGTTCTTTAAAGGAAACTTGACTGGTGAAGCTGTCTCATCTTTTATCCCCTTCTCAACCTTCAGAGCAAAATGTCCAAACTGCCGACCTGCTCTCATGAAGATAATGATGTAAGAGTGCAGTTCCTGCTCTGTGAGTCCTGACAGGAAATGTTTAAAGGGGGTGGATATGGGAAAGACCTGAGGCCAGAGCTTTTGTTAGGTTTCACTCTCTAAGCTGAGCTGTTCTGTTTTCACGAGAGGAGCTGCAGTTGACAGAGCTGTTATGTAACGGAGAAGGAAGCGGACCGTGGAGCTGTCTGCCGGTGCATCCAGAGTTCATCTTATCACATAAACTGGATCTCCACCACCGACATATTTTGGTTTATCGTGATGCAAGAGCAGTCACAGCGGGGCAACAGCAGCGGGGCGTTATTGGGAAACTCAAACATTACAGAGTGCTATCAGATGTAACTGAGTGCTCAGAAGTATGAACTGAGGAATGATAAATGGGAAAGTCACCGAGGAATTCAAATTATTGATGTGCAGAAGTGCAATAAAAAGAGGGCTAAAGCTGGTGACGGTGATCTTATTCCTGCTCTCCGATTACAGTTGTCCTGCACAAATCGCAGCAAAACTCACAATATGATGAGTCTGCGATAACGATAATATCATGATACACAATAATGGGATAATCGATATGTTGCAAGACAGTGATATAGTTAAGCCTAACGATATCTGATTGACAAATTGGTCAAATTTGGTGTCAGAGTCACCTCTTGCTGTTCGTCATTTTCAAACTGTCTTTTTCTTCTTTGGCCAATTCACTTCCATTCATGTCACAGGGGCCACCGTGAGGAGTCGTGATGTAATGACGTGTTGAGTTAACTTGATAGGCGTTTTTTCCCCCAAACTTAGTTCAACGACAAATTGCAATAAAATGACGAGTGCAGCAAGAAGTGCGCTCATCCAACAAATGGCTAACTTTCAGTCAACCTAACGACAGACTGAGAGCTGGAGCTGAGGCGGGTTTTAAGCCTCCTGACAAACCGTTACACCGCGCCCACCTGTCAATCAGGTCAGCTACACGCCTAACTATGGATAACACGTCTATTTTGGTTGTGATGTAGAATTCAGTGTTGTTTCAAAGACCTGTTTCCCACACAGCTCATTCTGAGGAGACAAACTAAACTAAAACACTTATAAAAACTTATATTTCTACATCCAAAAGTGACATACTTTTGCTTTGAATAGAAGCTTCCAAAAAACGTGTGTGTGTGTGTGTGTGTGTGTGTGTGTGTGTGTGTGTTTGTGTGTGTGTATCCTTATATTCTCCCTTCGTGAATAACTGCATGGAAACTTTTCCAACATGAATCCAAAGACACACATCATGTCTCTTTCACTCACCGTGCTCCTCGATGTATTCCACAATGCGCTTCACCATTGCAGGAACCTCGTGGCCACTGATTGTGTGCGTGCGTGTCACCTCCTCCAAAGGAACGCCAAAAACCCGTGTGGTGCTGGCTGAGCTCCCGCCCTCATTGCCTGGTAACGGAGACACGCTCTTCCTCATGGCCTCCACCTCCTCCTCACCACAGCCCCGCCAAGACCTCACGTCTTCAGGAAGAAACATCAAAGAAAGAGAAGAAGAAGAGGAGCGTAGCTTAGACCAAAAGGTGAGATGTAGTGATTTTACAAAATAATCACAGGCAGGGAGTGATGAGTGATTAACAGCCATCAGTCCACGCTCTGCCTCTGTCAGTCACAAACAAACAAAAAAGAACACACACACACGTTCAGGAGTGTCTGGTTTAGACTCTGCTGCACAACTTTAAACCTCCCCTTTACACCTTGTCCTCTGGGGAGGAGGAGGAACAGGTGGAGGAGGAGTATACGGTTTAGTCCCCTCTGTGTCAATCCTCCTATGATCACTGCAAACGTATAGGACTGTTTTTAAACATCAGATTCAGACAGTAACAGTCACATTTATGTTTTATAATAGGCTGAATAGAGGTTTGTTTACAGAGGAGCAGCTGGTGTGTTAAAATGTCGACTTCTACAAATTAAGGATCTATTTCAGCGGGATGATGCATCCACTGTTTTTGCACAGCAGGAAGTTGGAAACACAGATTTAAGACGATTCATGACGACGTGTTCACACGGGGATTGTTTTCTAAATTACATAAACATGATTCAATTTGGGAAAAGTCTTTTTTTTACACTTGTCTTGTTATCCGTTGCATAATCGTCATTCAAAAGGTCACTACTTTAATTAAATTCCCATCTCTGCAGCGAGGTTCTTTGTCGTCATCTCGCCTCGGCTCTCATGCAAAGGGGAGGATGTCGCGGGCAGAGTCTGGCAGCAGAATGGAAATCAATGCAAAGCAAAGAAAATCAAGAATTTGCAACAACGATTTGAGTTCAACCTTAGACTCCGAAGACGGTGGTGGGCTGGTGAGTAATCTGGATGCAAACGGCGGCAGATGGTGTTGCTTGTCCTCATAGGGGGAGAAGGATCATCCCCAAGTGTTAATTTAGAATAACATGAGCTTTTGATGCTTCATGTCTCGCACATAAAAACGCATGCAGGCAGGTGTTGCCTAACAGCAGTCACACAGACAGACAGAGAGAGCGTGATGGTGTGGTCAGACAAGATTCTTCAGCCCTAGACGAAGAGGTCAGCTGCCTGTCTTCCTCTCAGACCTCTCATAACAGGTTTGAAACCAGTTTGTTGTTACATAACAAGAAGTCTTTTGGAAGATTAACACGTTCTATAAAAGTGTCCAGTTTAAATGTCCTTTATTGTGAGACAGCCATATCAGGAAAATAGCAGATGCGAACACGGGAGAGAAACGAAACTTCAAAACTCAGAATGAGACCCGAGAAGAGAACACACAGACTTTTAGAAAACATCCTCATTCACAGCAGCAGGTAGGCAAAAAAGGTAAGCATCTAAAGTTACTTGATCTACCTAAAAAGTTAATTAAATAAAGTGTGAACTTAAATCAGAAATGATGTGCTCATTGTGTGTTTTGTTTTTGCACCGTTCCTTGTGTGTACTCACCGTGTAGCAGTGAAAGTGTGTCCTATCCTCTCCTCCTCTGACCAGTGAAACGCTGAACCATCTAGGGCTGCTTCAGGTTGTGGCAGAAGATGAGCCGGTAGTTCCTCATTGACGGACCGCTAATCCCTCTTGCAGGATTCCTTTCTAGCTTCACTGAGGACAGACAGAGAAAGAAAGAGAGAGAGAGATATGTCTGAGATATGGCTGTCTCCCCCCGCCCCCTCCTCTCTAGAGTGGATGCTCACGCAGGTTGCCATGTGGGGGACACTGAAGCTTCAGTGTTTAGCCAGCTCTGCATCGGTGTGTAAACCTCGCCCCTCTCTGGAAGGGCTCGGGCTTTCTCGCTCCATGCCCTATTGTTTATGTTGAGAAGGCAGACTTTCAGAATAACAATCTTACCTCATGATAAAACCAATTAAAGCCTGTCAATATGCCGGTCTTTTCAAGTTTTTGCGCCTCCTCTAGCAGGATGAGGGAGGCTTGAGGCAGTTAAGATCATTTTTTGTGCATTTAATTTTTCTCTAAACTTCCTGGTCTGCTTTCTACCTCTTTCATGTTTCTCTCCCTTTGTATTTGCATCTCCTCCTTCCTTTCTTTCCTCATCTTCTAGATTTAAGGCATGAGATGAAGGGTTTTCCAAGAGTCTGCTGGAGGCAAGGACTAATCATCATAATTAAACTGACTATGGTGAAGCGAGGAAGCTGTGCCAGCGTGTGTGTGTTTGTGTCTGGGTGTGTGTGTTGCATGTCCGTGCACGCTCGTGTGAAGTAGGACGTGAGCAAACTGTCACTTTGAATCTCTGTGTGTGTCAAGTTTGTCCCTGCTAATTGCTGCCACCTCAGTATGTGTGTCACTGGCAGTTTCAACTGGATCCGTGTGAGGCGCGTTCTGTCTGTGCCGCACACTTCGGATCAGAACGCCGCCTCTGTAGTCAATGCCCATGTTTCCACTGCAGGCGCAGCGGTCCATCTCCGTCAAATACACGCCGAGTCTATTTTTCAAAGTAGCTCGCTGCAAGCACGGGTCAAGCTGCAGAGAGCAGCACCGGTTTGTATTTATTTTCATGTTTTGCTTGTTTTTCTGAGTGTTTAAGTTTAATAAATGCATGTGATGCCAATGTTGTGAAATCAACGAGTAATCGTGTTTAATAATCGGGATCTCAATGTCAGTCGAAATGGATTTTTACCATCCTCGCACAGCCCTAGTTGATGGGATAAATGTGTGTTGGCGTATTCAAGAGTGCATGGAGATAGAAAGTGTCCTCTGAGGCTGCTCCAGTCTACTTAACCCGTCTATATGGGAATGTTTCCATGTGGTAAAATATTTAAAACACAGCTCTACTTTTCAGAGTGGTCCGAGAGAGACACAGACGGTAAACGAGAAAGACAAGAAGATGGTGTTTCTGGAGCTACAAAATCATTTTAGCCAAGTCAAGTCACATTTATTTATAAAGCAGCAGCTGACCAAAGAAATAAAGCAAGCAACAAAGAAACCTGAGAGATGGTCTATTCAGGACCAGAGGACTCAAACGCTAACATATAAAAATACGATTTTAGGCGGGACTTACAAGGGTCGACAGAGGGGGCGGACCTGATGGATGGGGGTGGGGGGTGTTCCACATTTTAGAGCCTTTGACTTCAAAAGCACCATCACCTCTGAGCTTGAGCCGTGAGCGAGGGACAGCCAGGAGGCCCAGGTCAGACGACCTAAGGAGGTCGATAATGTGCAGCCTGGGGGCCGAGCCATTCAGGGCATGAAAAACGAAGCTTAAAATGGATTCTGTGTTTTTAGTTCAGTTCTTTAATGTAAGGCTGCGTTTAAGTCATTTTAAAACAGTCAAGCGTGTTCATCTCATATGGCCCCAGTTTTGAATCTTGCTCTCCGTCTGTGTAACCAGGCCAAAGACCTTCTTGTGATGGCCATCCTTAAACTCCCTCATGAATCATGGGTGCACAAAACAAAACTCTGCCAAACAATTTCTGCAGTTTCTACAAAAGTGAAGCATGATCTTCAGCATGCACTCACATTGGCAGGATTTTCACCCAAATCTCCTTCTAGAGCATTTCTTTCTTCTCTGCAAGAATTGTTGTGGCCTGTTACATCTCATTCTCACCCCTTACTTTTCTTTCATTCCTCCTTTTCCTGCATGTTACACAAGCCATCCAACCTAGTTAGACGCTTTGCATCACCTCCACGTCAACGAGAAGGAGAGGAGTAGGGAGAGGAGCAGGAACAGAGGGAAAATACTGAGTTAAGAGGCATGTCTTTCACTGAACATTCCCCAAATGTATTCTAGCATCTCTGCAGGTCTCTCTCTCTCTCTCTCTCTCTCTCTCTCTCTCCAAAAAAAGCCTCTTCTTCTCTCTTCTTGTCTTTTGCAGGTACTTGAATCTGAATGTTGCGAAGGCATAATGGGGTGACAAAGGGCCCCCCCCCTCTGTACCGTTTTAGTAAGTAGTAACAGAGGTGTTACAGGAGCAACAAGGGATCTGCAGAGCCAGCAGGGGAGCCCAGTGCTGGCTGTGTGTGTGTGCATGTCTGACTGTGTGTGTGTGTGCATGTCTGACTGTGTGTGTGTGTATGTCTGACTGTGTGTGTGTGTGTGCATGTCTGACTGTGTGTACGTCTGACTGTGTGTGTGTGCGCATGTCTGACTGTGTGTGTGTATGTCTGACTGTGTGTGTGTATGTGGAGCTCCCAGTGTGCCGTGCTCTCTCCTGCTTCTGCAACGCGTTCAACAATGTGAACTCACAGACTGGGACACCAATATTACGCCGCTGCAGAATCTATACGAATGTACAAGGCGTGACTCTCTGATGTACAACGCTTTGGATAAAAGCGTCTGCTAAGTGAATTGTGGAATTGTAATGAGGGCGGAGCTTCGTTACAGCGCTGTTGCTGAAGTGCATTAAGAAAAGGGCTTGTTTCTCAATCAAAAAGTTACCTGAAACAGAACCGTTAAATGTCAGAATTAAAGGTGAACTTATTGAACGAGTAAGAGGAGAAGTATCCTGGGGGGGTTAGAGTTAGATTCTCAATTACATTTTAAAGCCATGTCAAAAAGATTTGTCCAAGGATTAGGGCTAATCTGATCTGTTTTAAGATGATAAGACACTTGACTGTGCCTTTTCATTTTTAAATAGGAACATGATATTCTCACATCCTGTCCTCTGGTTTAACCGCCCGAGACAACCAGTCAAGAATAAAGAGCCTCAACAATCAGGCCTTCAAAATTCTGTCAAAACAAAAAACAAATAGTACATAGTATCACTGCCACATTTAAGTCAATACCAGATTCTAAGTTTTGCAAATGTTATTGACTTCCATTATGTACAGCTTGTGTTCAAATGTTTAAACAGACTTGCTCCGCAGCCTTTCTGCAAACACATACAGAGACTACAGGGCTGCAGCAGAGCAGCTTCAAGTGGCGTCTTTCATTTTGCAAAACATCTTTTTCTGTGAAAGGAGCAAAAACCGCTTACCGACGGTCCAACTAGGGCAGACGGCCGACGATCTCCTTGGTGTGTCAGGGCCTTAAGGTGTTATTGTGAACTGCAGCACAGCCTTTAAAACTGTCATCACAGCTTTGCAGCCATATTGATTCTGTAACATCTGCATATGTATTTGCAAGGAGTGCATGACGATATATAGCTGTATTGATTTTTTTAGCACAGCCCTCGTGCCTTACTGTATCTTTCTGTACCCAGTTCACCCTCTTTATTTCCCTTTGTTTTAATCTTTTATTCATTCACACAAAAGCTCTTCTAGGTACGGCTGTTGCAAATAAGCATCCTCTACAGACATGATGATATGTTCATTGGCTTGCTGTTTTCAGCTCCATGTTGCATCTGTCCCTAACAAATAAACCATAAATAAAGACTGGGTCCAAAAGAGAGTAAGACCTCAGCAGTGAAGGAACCGTGCTAAAGTTACAGAGCTGAACAGAAAAAAAAACCTCTTCAAGGTAGGTTGAATCTTTTGCTGCCTTAAATGGGCCTAACTCTGCTCGCCACCTCCGTTTTTTGGTCAATGGGTACTATAGTAAGCCTCACTTTGTTTCCTCATGCACGCTCCGAGGTTCTTTCAGAGGTTTTCTTAGCAGAGTTCACTTCAGATGCGTCCATTTTTAAATTACATGACTCACAGGTACACTAATATGAGCTTATGTAGGCAGAAGAGACTGTTCTGCCCGTATGGAGGAAGCTTCCACTTAAGCCGATTTATCTCAACATAAAATCTGCTAACGTAACTTCTTCTTGGCTTGAATCATTTTAAATTAAGGATTGTAAATCCAGGCTGAACTCTCAGTACACGAGCTGGTGTGTCCAGGCCTTCAAACTACCATCAAACGTGCGTTATAACTCAGCCTGAGCAGGATTCATACAGCTCGGTTTCTTTAACCTAAGAAAGGAAACAAGGGATAAAGTGTTAATGCCCCTTTAGATATAATACATTAAAGGTCACATGTTCTCCTTTTCAACCAGTTTAAATAAGTCTCAGAGCTCCCCAAAACATGTGTGTGAAGTGTCTTGTTCTAAATCCACTCTGATCCTGTATTTGATCATGCCTATAAACCCCTCTATTTCAGCCCTGCTCAGAACAGGCTGTTTCTGTGTCTGTAGCTTTAAATGTAAATGAGCTGTGTCTGACCACGCCCCTCTCTGGAAGGGCTTGGGTGTCTCGGGCTTTCTCGCTCCATGTCCTATTGTTTACGGTGAGAAGGCAGACTCAGAGGGCAGAACAAACACCTAGCTGTGTGAGTGTCACCCATCTGGGGGAGGGGTTACTGCCCTTTGTGATGTCATGAAGGGAAAATCTCCAAACGGCCTGTTCGAGCACACATTTTCTGAAAAGTGGAGCAGGCAAAAGATGGAGAGGATGGACTTTTCTCATCATTGGGGGGTTTGTAGACAGACTAGAGACACATATTGCAATGCAAAAGTGCATTCCCTTTCTTGTCAGCAAAAATTAAGCCTAAAAACATCAAGTTTTTGTATGATGTTGCAGGTTGAAGGTCTGGACCATTTCACATTTTTGCTACTTCTCATTGAAAACAGGGGTTTTGGGAGACTTGTACTCTACTCTTTCCAAAACCAACTGAACTGGCACTGCTCGGTGCTAAGCCTCTTTAAAAGCTAGAAGAAATCCCACTTTTGGCTCTGATGTTCCTGTATTGGTTTAGGGTCTTACTACTGAAACCCCAAAAACCTTAACAGCTACAGGGAGACATAACACACAAGCTTCAAGTGACAGATGAGGACAATGACACCTGGAGATTAGGGAACTCAATGTTCCCAAACCAGTGCCTCGTCTGTCGTGAAAACTGACCCTAAAAGGCCTCTGTAGTGAATTCGGCCAGTAATGCAACGCTCTAGAAGAGCTCTGTCTGTGTTTCGTTCTGTCCGTGTGGGTGTGTTAATCCCAGATATCATGCTTGACGACCTTCTGCTCAACAAAGAGGGACATTGTTTAAGGGGGAAACAGAGAAAGTTAAGACACAAAGAGTGTGAAAGAAAGAGCGAATGAAGGAGAGAAATGGACCCACGGATAATCGACCCAAAGAAAGCGTAAGGGAAACCCGATGAGAGAACAAGACGACGGCAACAAACACGTAAAAAGGGTGGTTAATCTTCACTTCAAGTTCCTCAAACTAAACTTCATAGACTCCTGAATCTTTATAATCACATCTACTCTAAGCTGTTAGGATTTCCACGCTGCTCAAAAAATGGCGGGAATCAAAGTATTAGACAAAAAAAATGGAATCAACTGGAAAACACAGAAGGCGTGATTTGGTGAAATCGATTACTGAACCCAATCAGAAGTTTATCAGAAGAAACTTGGAAACAAGTCTCTCTGGACTTCTCAGTAAGAGTTCTAGCACAGCGGCAGCAGGAGATTAAAAAGAGGTTACTGTATATCAGATTTCAGTTTGTTTCTAAAAGCAGAACCTGGTGCTGCACACATCTAAAGACAAAGCACGCTCTGTGGTCTGCAGGGTGGCAGCAGTTAAAGCCTTAATGTCCTTTAACAGAAAGGTCACAGCTTCACCTCCTGCAGTAGTCTGACCTGCCGAAGTTTGCGTCTATCCCGAGTACTGGTTCAGTCAATCAGTGAGTGCAATCGACTTCAGACTAAACACAGCAACAGAGACAATTAAAGCAGGATGTATTTAAGGAGGAGATTACCAGCTACAAACTCCTCACATGAACTTTTAGTTAAGAAATAAACATCTCAGATTAAGGCAAACCAGCTCATCAACACGGGGAAGATTACATTTATGATCACGTTTGACAACAGACGCCGTGTTCTTATGAATCTGTGATCGGCTAAATAGACTCTGTTCCTTCAAAACAAAGTGCACGACCCAAAAGACGATTAAATACTCACTTGAAGTGGTTTAAATAATCCAGCAGATGTCCTCCAACTTGCATCATGTTGTGAAACACCAAAAGTACGAGAGATCAAAGCAGCTGAGTGGGGCAGAGCAGACGGAAGTGGGAACCACAGAGACCATCATCCATCCTCCTCCATACGCCTTCTGTATTTCACTATCGTGTTGTGACTGGGTTTGTTTTTTTACACACATCTCGTGACCCTGACGCACCGCATAACTCTGTAGTACGAGCATGACTTGTCACACCAGTGAACCTGCATGGGACGAACAGAAATCTTTTCCATCACTCACTGATTATACGGTCGAGATGCTTATCTGCTTCTCCTCAGATGGAATGACAAACGACCTGTCACCCTGTGGCCCTTTTAAAATCTGCATTTCCTCTAATTAGGTTTTAAGAGAAGACAGGGATGGTCTCCCGCTGTGAGGTACATATAGCCCCGTTTCTAGCAAGCGGTCCGGTTTGGTTCAGTACAGTTTGGTACAGTAAACCCTGAACTTGCTTGTGTTTCCACAGCCAACCGTTCCCTTATTTGTTAAGCAGAGTGGGGATGAGGAGAGCGTTGGGTAGACAAAGCACCCACGCCGCTGCAGGGAGGACTGTAGCCTCTGCACATGGGGCGCTGAACATAACCACGAGGTCATCCGGTGCCCCTCAAGTATTTGAACACTTTGTGTGCTATTCAATGATATTTCTGTATTCACTCTGTGCCCGTTTACTCAAACATACTGATGTGACACCTCATGTACAAGAAGTTAATTTTCAACCAACAAAAACAAGCTAGCCATTCATGGCGTGCAATGCAAGAGACGGTGCAACAGGAAGTCCATGAATAACCTATGAAGATACTAGAGGGGGGGTTAGCATCTGTATGAGTCTACTATGCACAAAACACTAATAGGTGGATGATGTGGTTTGAAGAATTAAACCTTTGCAGATGAAGTCTGTGGTCTACAGCATCTAGAGGAAATGTCGCTCATGTTAAAAAGCCACAAACACACTCACACACCCTGTTAGCTTCAAGGTTACCTGCTCTGAATGTTGACCTAAAACCTGCTTGTGCACATTTTAAACCGTCTCGCCTTACAGCTGAGCCCTCATGTTTGACTTGGGGCTGTAAGCTAGAGGTGAGAAGTCATCCCTAACTTGACACTTGAGTCAAAAAGTCAACATATAATATGTGTTCAATGTGCAGAGTACTGGGGCATTAGGTGCGAGCTAGTCTTTTTAGACATTGGGTATCAGCTGTTTCTACCTTCCCCGGTTATACCGCATCAACTTCTCTGATTTTCTACATTATAGGGGAAGGACTACTGTCGATGAATTTCTAACTACAAGTCTAACTGTGTCTTTAAATACTTCACTGCCATTCTTAATCACACCTCAGACACGCCAGCATGGAGAGGATTAGTCTGCAAAAATGTGCAGGTCAGACGTCAGCCTTGTTCTTGCAGTCAAGCTCTTGCTGGGTGATTCCCCACACGAGTTTGACCCAAAGGAAATGTTGTAAAGCAGCTCTTAAAATCTGACAAAGAAAAGTCTGCTCTGAATTTGATTGCTGGCACCAAATATCGATATTTAAAAAATGTTTTTTAAGCTAAACAGATTTGCTAATTGGTTCACCTCGTCACTACTTCATGAGTCCTCAGGTCGGCTCTGATGGCAAGTATAAAGGTAACATAATGGCCAAAGAAGAAGTTGTCAGCATGATAAAGAAGAAGAAGAAGAAGAAAGCAGGATGTCGGACAACATTAACAGTAGTATCGTATCATGTCATGAGTTACCCTGCGTTTCCCACAGCTATCAACATGAATCACGATGTAAATACTCTCTGATGCCCTAACCTGAGCCAGCGAGATGCCATGAGTCAGAACAAGAACAATTCACTTCTAATTACTTTGGAGGCATGTTAGGTGCATAACTTAACTTATCATGTGCCAACTGTGAATACGAGCCAATCTTCCTCTTTGTTCCTCTCATTCTGTTTGGTTGTCAACCTTGGCCTACCCGTCGTGTTTACCTTCATGCCAGTTGGTTTACACAAAGGAAACAAAGGAGTGGTTGTCAACACGCTGAGATTTTCTAATTCTCAAAAGTTATTCGTACTGATGCAACATTTTTCTACTGAACCTTCACAGAACATTGCATAATCTCCACCTTTTCCGCTCTTCTTCGAGTTACACACAACCTGCAGCGCTACTTTTCATGCAATCTGTGTAGTTACTAGAGAAGGGCCTTTTCCAATCATCAAAATAATCGTGAACTCTTATCACCTCGTGAACGGGAAACAGTTACTCGGTTGTCCTCTGGGTTATTGCTGCATGTCTGAAGGACAGCAGGCATCAAATCTTAGTTCTACATGAAATGACAAGTGATGGTGACATATGACTCCGTGGTCAGCGCTGTCCGAGAGTCTGTAGTAACAGCCACCTATCAGCTCTCAATTCTTTCTCCCTTCCCTTGAACATCTTTTCCACTCTCTACGGTGGCTTGTACTAGCGGGCCATTCTTCTCCGCTCTGGTAAGATCACATCAGCGTGTGTTAGCAGGGCTAGCAGGTGAATGAAACACAGTGATTTGGGGAAACCAAAGTTGCCATCCTGTAACTGTCACATGATTACAGCAGCATTACATGGATATAATTCAGTAATATTTATTGATAAATACTTTTAATTCTGCCTTTATGAACAGGAGATGGAGTATTTTCTGGTCCTTCTAATAAGTGCTCAATAAATGATTAATTTGAGGTGCGACTTTGAGTGCAGACAGCGTTTGTTCAAACTTTTGAGAGTCTGGTTTCTGCGTCTTACAGGCGTAAACCAGCAGGTCCAGTCAGGCTGAGAGGCGAGGACACCGATTGGATGAGCGGAAAAATAAAAGAGGAGCGGCAGCAGCGTTATGGAGAATAAAAAAGAGAATCAGAAAGAGACTGGCAAAGGGAGATCAGAGAAGAGAAGGCAGCAGGGAGGAAGGAAGGGACAGGTTCAAATAAAAGACAGGGAGCATGAATATTAGAGGCGGTAAAGCCCCTGTTTGCCCTTGAAGCCGCAGTTCACAGCTCTCGCCCAGTTTAGCTGTGCTTCCCAGGCTGGCCCTGTCAGTGATAAATTAATAAGCACATGTCTTCAGGGGAAGACTTGGACTCTTTCCAGCCTTATTATCTCCGTCTCTGGCAGCAGAATCTTCTCTTTATTTGATTGTAAGAGGAAGGGAACGTCCAACAAAAATAATAATCCTAACATGAAAGACATATCCTTTTACAATGCTGTGTGAAACAGAAATGTACGGCTTAAATAGCCAGCTGTTTACCTAATCTTTACCTGTGCAATTGTGTTAGAAAGATTTTTCACTCTTTTGTTACTAAATAAACAAACATATCTGGACTTTGAATTTTATTTTGATATTAACGAGTCACAGGTACAGGCCCACTTATTCTCTGTGCGCCATTCTCCAATCTAAGCCGCCACAATACCGGTATAACGTTGTGCCACGACTTTTTGCCATATCGTCATCGCAGGTTTTAACACACACGATTGGTTGCATAGCAAACACGAGGCAACACCGATTCCTCAACCTACCAGCCTCAGTGGCGGATAAAAAAAAGGTAGCGACACAAAAAGGCAACACAAAAAACTGGTATATGAATCTGAGGTCATATCACTCACCTCTAATATCAGCTCTATTTTTGGGCCAATGCTTAGCTTGTCTCAAAACCAGCTGCTCCCATCAGCACCGTCACACGTGGTGTAGACGTTGTGTACTCTACGGTGTCACTGGAGTAAAGCCCTCTGCAGCTTCACGGCCAGGGTTAAGTGCCCTGTTTAATAACACTGGTAGAAGAAGGGGGAAGATTCTGTGAGCGACTGATTTAAAGTCTCAATCCTGCTTCACTGCTACACTCCAGGTTAAAACAGTCTTCAACATTTCTCGCTCTCCACTTTACTTTCTCAGAAGGCCCGACTTATCAAACAAGATCTCTTTGGGGAGAACAGTGACATAAGATTCATTCTTTGCAGCCCTGAGGGGCAGTGGCACTGCAGAAAGCCTGAACGCCTACAGTGGAAACAAGCGCAGCTCTGTGTGAGGGACTGTGGGAGTGGAGCATTTTGTTAGTTTAATTTGCATAAAGTTTGCCTATTGCCAGAGACTGTATCTGCTTATTGACTCTTCAAAACAAACAAAAAGAAAAACATTTCAGTCACTACTTCGTACGTCAGATCACACCCAAATGAAAGTCTAGCTGTGCAATGAATTCTGAATCATCTTTAAAAAACAAAGCCAGGACCCTTACGCAGGAAATTCACCAGTTAAAGGAAGAATGTGCAACTTTTTGATCCAGTAGGTGTCGCCCTTGAGCGTCAGCATGAAACTAAAACAAACTGCTGTTTGGCCACACCTCCTCCATCCTGAAGCCTCCGCTCTCCTCAAGCGACACATGATCATGAGTGTCCCGATGGTCACTGGGTCAGATTAGGCGTTCACAGAGTGCACAGTGGTAACCAACCAATCATCACATCCAATGTGATGACTGCTGGAAGGAAGAGGGCGGGGCTAGACGACACCCGGAAAAAGTCGCCAGAGCTCGACAACAGTCTGTCTCATAGTTCCATCTCGATTAATCGACTTCATCAGTCTTCTTTCGCTTTGCCATTTTGCTGGTTTTTGCTCGTTACTTTTGTGCGTGCAGAGCGATCTGTGCCCTCATTGGTCAACAGCACTAACCTGACAGAACACATGGTAGAAAGCAGAAATAATTCAAACATACCAGACTTGCTGTCGCGAGGTCGTGAGGCATCTAACATGTGGCCTTGATTGTTGTTAACGGTGACAATCTTTACAGGATAAAACGATAGGTCCTGATACCCTAGATCGGCCTATAGTCGTGTTTATAACGTGTAGTCTGACCTCAACAGTCAGCAATGAATGTGTACTAAGTGTTATACTGTGATACACAACAACTACACCTCACAGCCACATCAGTGCATCACAGCTCAAGTGTGATCCAAACCTCTGCAGAGCTTCCTGAAGCCCCTGGACCCGGCTTTGCCTCAGACAACGACATTGAGCTTCATTGATTTAGTATTGATCTTTATCACCTCGCTCTCTTGCTGTGTCTCATACTGATGGAAATTTACAGACCACTGCACACTAAAACGCTAGCCACTGTGCATTTGCTGCTTTAAAAAAAAAAGACCCCTCTCCCATCTGTTGTCTTTCTATTCTGTACAAGCCTGACAACTCTATGAAAGCAGTGACAGTACAATGAGGAAGTGAGACTTCAGCGAATGAATGAGGAAATCCCGAGCCTGTAGTTAAGAATCACTGAATAAACTCTGTTTGCTCTATTGTACGTAAACTGAATAGGAATCAATTAACACAGAACAAACGGCTCACACAGGGTAGTACAAGTGCTGTCATTTCCATCTGTGTGTGTGTGTCTGCGTGTGTAAACAATAGATCAAAACACCAGCTGTGACAGTAGACTGACAAATGAGCAGGCAAGAGCATTCAGATAATGACCAAGCACACTGACGGAGCAGTTTGAAGGATCTTCTCACAATGCATTTAAAAAGTACTGTACAACCGATGTGCATGGACAAACTTGGGGCTGAGCTCATAAATGGGTATGACAATATATCATTGTGTACTCCTTGCAAATACGTGCAGCGATGCAGATGTTAAAGAAACGATATGGCAGCCTATGGCAGTGGTTCCCAAAGAGGGGGTCGGGACCCCCTGGGGGGTTTGCGAGACAACGAGGCTGTGTTTGGATCGGCCTGGTGCGTGCAGCTGTGAGCATAGTTAAATGCTTTAACCACTTCCAGGGACAGTGGGGGTCCCCAGTCTCTCGCACTGTGATTTTGGGGGTCGGGGGCTTAAAGGTTTGGGATATGAGGTTGACACACCTCTTAAAATCTCTCAAAACAGAAAAAACATTGGCTTGATCTGACACAAACGTCTGCACGCCTGGGTAGAAAATGCTGCTAAAGGTTGGGTAGAGGTTGACATTTTATCTTCCTGTATTTCCAGTCATATGACACATTTAATGATGCTGTCCAGTTTTAGCAGTACACTAAACCTACTTAGGATACTTCGTCAATCCCAGAATAACTTAAACCCCTACTGAAAAACTGGATATTGCAATGCTTTCTTATACCCAAGCTTCTTAATTATCTCTAATGTGGTTCGGTAAAACTAAAAAGGTCAAGCTGTACGGGAATGAATACTAAAAACGTTTTTCCTTCCATCTGATATCTACAGATAACATGTAAAGCTTCTCACACCAAACCCCTGCCATTACCTTGAGACGTCTTTATGGCAAAGGTCAACAGCTTAAAGAAACCCATTTATCGGCTACTACATCTCAAATATTAAAATTGATATAAAAAAACTGAGCTACTGCCGCAGTTCAGTTGTCAAATGGATCTAACTTCTTCTAGTCTTTTATTTTGGTCTGAATAAACTAGTCTGAAATATTGGTATCGGTATTTTTGAAGAGCAGTTACAGTCCAGGATATGAAAGAAAATCCTCCTCCGAGCCTTTTCTGTGGAAAGACAACAACACGTCAATAAAAGATGCTTTCCCCTGCAGAAGCCTGTGTTATCACAGCTGTCTAATGGAAGATCTGTATTTGCACAATCTTGGGGCCAGGTCAGTGCCGCGCTGTGTGAAACTGCCTCTGGCCATTTTGGCGTAATATACACCAGAAGATAATCTTCCACGGCTTCTTTTTAGATTATCAGGTTGCCTTTCTAGTCATTGTAATTTCATCCAACAGGTTACAGTAAAGGGATGTCGGTGTGTTCATCCTAGAGCAATCATTAAAAGCAAGTCGTACCTCAACCATCAATATGCAATGTTTAGCAGCACATTTCTATACAGGTGTGAACTCAAGCAGAAGGATTGAAGCTGGTGAATTTCTGGCAGTGTGGCTCCAGCTTTAGAGAGATTTGGACCGCGCTTGGTTTAGCTTGGCTCCCGTCTACCACTCACTGACCTGGCAACAACAATCCCACACTGCAGGCAGCTGCGCGGTCATGACACTGCTGTGACCGCTGTGTGTGCGGGTGTTTTCCCTCCATACAAAAACTATGGGTCGTCTTACGTTTGCGGTCTTATCTCACACAGCGGGAGGCTGGAGGGTTCTGACTCGGTTGGTATGTGTATACGTGACATCTTTCACGTATACGAGCTGCATGTTCAGCTGAGGCACAATCACTGGAAATTAACAACAGTTACGACTTTGCCTTCATACGGCATTTCATTCTTCGTAATGTCACCGAGGTAACTCAACATTTACAAACACTTGCATGAAATGCACCACTTCTCTTGATGTTGTAGCTCGATAAAATAGTTCATAATCTTACTTTTGGGGACCAAATGTGTATCTGTCTTAACATAATACTACTAGGAAGTAGGGGGTGGAGAAAATGTGAATTCTGTGACTAACACAATACAATTGAGAAACTGCGAACACTACAACTACCAAATTGAATACAAATTCAATCAACACCTTGCTAAAACAGTGCCTACAAAAACTGAAAATATGAACCTTTATAGCTGGGATATTTTGCGAGACTTTTCGTACTAGTTTAACAAGGTTTATCTTAAACTTGCAGCTGAGTGTAGACCACCAACAATCCAAAGGTCCATTACCTATAGCTGACTCAACAACAGTTTTCCAACATCAGCACCGGAGCACAGCTGACCTTTACCCCGCTTTGTCTATAGAGCTCTGTCTCTGTCTATATACATATAAGTCATGTCGTGTTCATTCTGCAATGTAGCCGCTGTTTGTTTTCAACATATCTGGGTTGTTGCTTCTGCAGAGATACTGAACCTTATAACCTCAAACATGTGAATACGATAAGACATGCATGTTACGACAAGAACTAACTGGTCACAGACGCCATTGTGATGTTGAGGAGAATCGTCATTTGCTGATATCGCAAAAAAATGGTGTTAAAATGTGTTAAAATAAATGTTAGTTAAACACGTTTACTCGAATTGGAGAGTCGATTTTTTTTGTATAAAATACACTGATTAAGAGAGAACAGTGCACTCGTTAAGACTTTACTAGTAAAGCAAAAAAAACACCCACTTTTTGGATGCTCTGGTTCTGGAAGTAAATTTCCCCGTTCACAAAATACTTATATCAAGAGATTGAAGCTTGTAACCATGACAACCAGCTACCCCAAAACTCGTGACTATAGTATATTTGATTCAGTTCATAAACTACATAAAAAAAACAAAGGAAAAGGTCAAAGGTACGAGACTGTGTACGTATTTTTTTTTTCCAGAGTTAAGGAACTACTCATCCCACAATCCATTGCAAATGACACCGCTTCTTCTTGTATGCAACTTGTGTACTTATAGTGATACTGTTGATACAAGTGTTGTAACATCTTGTAGTTTCGTTGTGGGAATACACCTACCTGCAGCATTACAAGGTTATTAGTACATTTTGTGTTAGCTAACTAACAAGCTAGTCTGCAAGCGAAACTATCCATTATCCCATACAGCGCAGAGGGGCAAGAAACATTGCCATGGTAACAGCAAGCTCCACCAATAAGAGATGTCATTGTGACACTTCATGATCGTGGGAAGTGTAGTTCTTTTCCCCGATATCCAAAATTAACCATGTTTTTCTTCAAACAACGTTGATATCATACAAAACGTGTCACTCCTACAGGATCATAATCCTTCAGCCCTATTCAGACTGCCGTTACGAGGCTCGATATTTACGCCCCTGAGACGCTTCGCCTTCAATGTTAATGTAGCTGAGGCGAAGTGACCCCCTTTGAGGTAGTAACAGGGGCGTTACAGAGGCAAGACGGTATCAGGTCATCGCTGTGTGTGCGTGCATGTCTGACTGTGCGTCTATGTGTTGTGCCGTGCTTTCCCAACACCATAAAACAATGTGAATTCACAGACTGGGACACCAATATTACGCCGTAACGGAATCAATACGAACCTACGAAGACATGATGGCGACTGAGCCTAGTTACAGCACTTTTGCAGGGGGAGGCAGTCTGAAAGGGCTATTGTCTCACCCCAAGTTAGCTCGGGGTAAGTTTACCTTGGATGGTTATGACATTATGGCTAAAGATCAAATCCGCCATGAAGCAATTGAATGGGATTTTTACTTCCGAAACCACACTGTTAAGCCCTTTACAGTTGTGAACTAAAGTGGGCTGGTCTGAGCCATGAAAATCCCGGATGGAAAGTGAGCCCAATCCTCTTCTAATGCAGGCCAATGGCCGGATAAGATTATGAAATGTGCCGAGGATTTCAGAGCACCCAGACATGAAAAGTCAACCTAAATCCACGTCGAAGAATCAACAATTGCACAAAAGATCTTTGCACTGGGAACAGCAGAGGCAAAGACAAATCCTCCAGAACATTCCAGCACAGGATGTTTAATGGGACTGAGCTGGAGCATCAAGTCCCCATCATACAACCAGGAGCTGAAAGCGAAACTATGCCGGCTCCGGCTCAACAGAACAAGAACTTCACACATGCACGACAAACACCGGAAGTACTGTCTTTGTGTTTCAGTAAATGGTTGCATTAAAAAAAAAAAAAGTGAAAACACATTATTATTATTCATTTTCTTGACACATAGAACAACCGACTATACAATCTAAATTTAGCACAATTTAAAACAACATGTTCCAGTTTAGTTAAGACACCCTCAAAGCATGAAATATGTGATTATTTAGGGAAATGTATATCTTTCTGTGTGTCGGTAGTTCAAAGCGGAGGAGCCACAGATGTGATGGAACTGCCTCCGATGCTAACAGTTAGCTATTAGCTTACTGTAACCAACTGAAGCCGTCAACGTTTCTTAACAACCCCTCTGTGTGTTTCAATGTTAGCCTCAAAATAAAGATATAACAGCAGAAAAATCCCCAAACTAACAATGAGCAGTAATTACATTTTAAAAAAGACAATACAAAGCGTCGGACAGAGTTAGCTTAGTATGCTAGCATTAGCTCAGGAGCTAAGCTAACTGTGGACGCATCTTAGGACTAAGATGCGGTCCACCGTTAGCTTAGCATGCTAGCATTAGCTCCTTAGATGCTGAGAGAAGCGGAAGAAGCGCTGTTAGCAGAGCGAGCTAATCGGTCGCTTCGGGGTACCTTACCAGGTCAAAACAAACAGGACCGCGGAGCAAGATGCATTAATTTCTGGGTTTGGTTTTCTGCAGCCGACGTCTGGAGGGACAGCAACTTCGATGAAATCAAATCAGGCGGCGTAGAAATGTTGTCAGGAACATTGCAAGTACACTCGCAAATAATGTGGTTCCTGTTTTTTTTTTTCTGCTCGGACTGACTGTCTCGGATGCCCGTTTTTGCAGGTCGTTGCTTAGCGAGTCTCTCTAGCTCCGTAGTCTCTCTCTCTCACTCACTACCGCGCATACACAAACACACGCACACACCCTCGAGGGACGAACCTGCCAAACACTGACCCCGCCCTCCAGACCGACAGCAGACATGCAAAAACAGTCAACTTCAAAACACAGAAGCTAAGATAAATGTTGATTAGTTTGAATGCAATCAATCAAATCAAATCAAAAGTCTGCGAATCGAAATAAGGAGAAAAAGCTGCAAGACACACGCTTACAGTGCAGGCTTTATAGAGCAGGGGTTCCCAAGAATGTCAGCTCGGGACCCCCTAAATAACTGTGCTAGAGACTTGGGACCCCCACACTGTCCTTATTTCAGATACTCATTGCAAGATAGCCAAATAGCGTTCATCCCCACTATGTTACAAATAGCCTAATGCTACACCAAGAAAAATTGCGCATTTTGAGCCACTGCTGTGGTTTAAAGTTTATCAGCTGACATTGTTACAGGGATGTGAAAGTGAAAGTTTGACATATCACTTTCATTTCAGCATAACACTTACTTTACGACTGTAGTTGTATTTTAAAATCAACTACTTCTGTGCATGTTTTTTCCACAATAATGGGTACAATAGGCCTACGCAATTTTAAATCATTCAACTTTTTGTATTTGATTATGAAAGGCAGGGGGTCCGCCCAGGGGGTCCCGAACCCCACTTTGGGAACCACTGTGAATCACTGTTGATATCATGAAAAGGAAAGTTTCATTTCCATCTCTTAAGCTAAGATTTAAAGCTATAACATCTGCTTTAAACAGCTTAAGACAATCTGATGTGTTTCCACAGCTATCCAGCACAGCTCTCGTTAGTGATTATAGTAGGCCTAAGAGAGCTCTCTCTCTCTCTCCCTCTCTCTCTCTCTCTCTGTACAGGGCAGCAGGTCGGCATGTAATATGTTTAGTGCTATCCTCATGTTGTAAGCTACACAGTTAAATATACTTTACAACGTTGTAGTCTTTCCCATCTTTGCTGTGCAGGAGTTTTGTTTGAAAGTAATTAAAGGCTCGTCTACAGTGGCCAGGAGGTGTCAGGCGAATGCATATACAAAAGCACTTTGCAAACTCCACAACACAAATGCTAAGGAGCCACAACGGAAGTTGAAGCCCCTGCATGGGATCTGGTAGGTGTTTCCAACGGACCGTCAGTAAAGTGAGCTTGCATAAACTTCAAGTAGCATACAATGATGAGATTAGAAACCTGCTGAGAAGACCTCGGTGAGGTAGCTCCAGTGAAATATTTGTGGCTGCAGGGGTCAATACACTGCAAGTCATTTTGAGAAACCTTATTTATGAGTATATTTGGCGGCTCAATAACTTACAAATGAAATCATCCTGGCCTTGACGAGCATCAAGTGCAGCACTACATGCTATCCATGCAGGATATGGAAACCCTGGTACAGTTGTATCCTCGGAGGGCATTGTTTTTATTTATTTACATTTATGTTGCATGTTCTTTTATACTCTGCTCTGTATTTTATGTCTTAATAAAGTTTTAATGGATTTAAATATACTAAAGGAAATAAAAGCCCTGGCTATGATTTATAGTTTTACAGTAATTCTATTTATCTTATCTGTCTTTATCTTGGACAAACTGCAACATGTACCACTACAATCACTTGTTTATTTTCCAAATTAGAAAATCAGTTTCAGAGTTTCCCCGGATGGTGCCTCAAATAAAACCATTTAAAGGATCAATCAGTGAGATGTGTAGAGAGTGAGATGATAAAGTGACCTTACTCTATGATCAGACATTAAGGAAACATGCTATGTTGAAGGGCTGGCTTCTCTGACAACAATGCAGCAGCCAGTATGTCCTCCTTCTAACTTTAGATTCTGGTCCTGAATGCTCTGGATTTGTTTGGACCAGAGAAGGTAGGCGGTTT
Source organism: Tautogolabrus adspersus (assembly GCA_020745685.1). NCBI lineage: Eukaryota > Metazoa > Chordata > Actinopteri > Labriformes > Labridae > Tautogolabrus > Tautogolabrus adspersus. The sequence continues at coordinate 32,026,947 of CM036540.1, read as the reverse complement.
TAAGGCACCCCCACACGGCCGTTTTGGACGCCCCTCGGTTTGCCAGATATGAGAGCAGTTATCAGGTCAAACCAACAGGTGTTGCAGCGATGGAAGCGGGCAAGAGAACTGGTTCAGATAGAAGTGATTGTACCCGACCTAAAAAGCCTCTGCATGTTTCTAATAAGCTCCACGAGCAGAAACGTGCTCAAACTAGGATCAATATTGGAGATGCTTTTGAAAAATGGAGAGAGGTTAGAACACAGAAAGGTTTACAGACCGATGCAGGCCCAGTCCCTCTGACCAGGTATAGCTGCATGTTCGACGAATAAATGCAGCTCTCAGTTAGAGGCCCTGATGCATTTACTGTGAAATGAAAACAGCAAGGCACAAAAAATACCTCAGACCACAGAAACTTTAATAATCCTTTGCAGGAAATAGAACTGTTACAGCTGCTTCAGTCTAAACATTTCTAATTGTACGTTTTAGTCTGTTTTAAAAAACGATTTTTTTAGATTTTTGATGTCTTGTTTTTTTAGGTGTCTAAATGTTCTTAGTGTTTTTATGTAATGTCTGGACTGTGATTGCAGCTGCTGTAACTGTTTCATTTCCTGCAAAGGGTTATTACATCCATCCATCTACTGTATCTATCATCTATCTATCCAGTCTCCTGCTATCGGTCTCATATGAAATCAGCTGATCTATACTGCCACCTGGTGGACTCGTTGCATCACTGCACTTTGATCTAAAAGAATCTGCAACCACATCGCTTTCCTATACTTTCATTGACAACAGTCGAGTCAAAGAATGAAACACAGAAATGAGCTGCTCTAAAGACACTTTATTGCTTCTTCTTCTTTTTATTATTATAATCGTTTTACGCTCAGTGAAATGTTTAACTGTGTGTTTGGTGGACATTTCCAAACACTCAGCCTCCGAATATCTGTTACCAATCCAAGATTTGAATAGCAAAAACCCAACTCTACTGCAGTAATTCAAAATACATGACACTATAAAGTCTTAAGGTGAAACTCTCGCTAACATGTAGGCTGTACTACGGAGCCCGGAGGTGACAGCAGTGTGGCTTTATTTTTTTGTAAGCGTGTTTTCTATTTTTGTGCACCTGTTCCCTCTGTTTTAGTAACCTGCTCTAATTTGTCTGCTTGTAGATGTCTTTTGTCCCTTTTTTAATTTGTAGCACTTTGATATTTGCTTCAAATGTAAAGTGAGTTTTAAATAGCATTTATTATCATAGCTATAGCCTCTCAAATCAGAAGTACACATCCCTGTTAATAAAGGATTTTTATACTGCATCAGAGAGCCTCGGACTTTCAGTTTAGTCTGCCATTTCTTCACAAAGAACTTTGTTTGTAATAATGACAGTAATTTATTTATTAGCCATTTGACCTCTGACCCCTATTCTTGAAGAGCACCTGATTCCTCTACATTTTTTGACCCAGTGCAGCACTCGCTTCGACCTTTTTCTGCTGCACAGAATTAATGTTTGAAAGGTTGGATGACACTAAAATACTTTTATTTAAAGAAAATGTAACATATGGGGCGCAGGTAGCTTAGCAGTAAGTGCGCGTGTGCCATGTACGGAGGCTTACAGCACGCAACGCCAACGTCAGCGACAAAATCAGCCTGAATCTAGTGCTCGCTATTGGAGTGTCCAAACTGTTTTTACCCCAATGCCCCGTTTCTATTTTCCTTTCTGTCCCTCGCGTAAACGGACGAAGAACTTAATAACACTTGCTTCCCTCACTCAACAGAGCTTGTTAGCCTGTTGCACAAAGGGGAGATAACGGTGCATAAATAAAATCTTCATCCGTGTTTGAAATTTTTAGCTTTGACCTGTGTCAACAAAACCGGAGAAAAACGTTATTAAGCCGAGTGCGAGCCGTTTATTGACGAGCCTCTGTGTTGTGATTTGAGTCAACAGTTCGTCAATACAAAGCACCACACTTCAGTTTGTCCACCTTCATATATATATATATGCGCTATATGACGCTTGCGTGCTGTTATGACACGTTGTTATGCTGCGTTCCAGTTATCTCGGAACTGGGAATGACGTCACACCCGAGTTGAGCGTGTTCCAGTTGCAAGTCGGAAAAGCAACATGGACACCTCCAGGAGTACCTTTGTTTTGTTAGCTAATACCAGACGATAACAACACACTACGTGATAGTTTGTGCATGAAAATAACATGACAACATGTCCACAGATAGAACTTGCACGATACTATCAGTGTGATTGATTTAATCACAGAAAAAGAGGAACAAGCGGCTAATAATCACTATAGTCTCAGCTTTAACGTACGGTTGATGCACGTAGCAGCCATGTTGGATTTTAACTCGGGCTACTCCGACTTCTCCGAGTTTCCGACTAGTAATTACGACTTCAGGGGGCGTTCCAGTTGACACTTCCGACTGGGAACTCGGAATTTCATAAAATCCAAAGGTACTCCTGGAGGTGTCCATATTGCTTTTCCGACTTGCAACTGGAACGCGCTCAACTCGGGTGTGACGTCATTCCCAGCTCTGACTTCCCAGTTCCGAGGTAAATGGAACGCAGCATTAGTCCTCGAGAGCGTTGGCCCAGGGTTCCATGCAACCTGTGGCTCCTTTCACGCGTCGTTCCCCACTCTCTCTCTCTATCTCCTGGTCTCTGACTCCATCTCTGTCCTAGCTCTAAAATAAAGGCCCAAAAATAACCCCAATAAGAAAAGAAAATGTAGTTTATAATCTATCTTTGTGTTTTGATTCATAAAAAGTGTGTGCAGGTTATTATAACGGGTGCTTGGGATCGAAAGCGTGCATGCATTGTACAAAATAAAACCATACTGACGTCACCTCCCGACCTCCGAACTAAACTGGTGCATTTACAATGTGAAGCTTTTTTTTCATATTTATATATAAGATATAAAACAAGAGTAATGCACATTCTTCAAAAGATAGAGGGTACGTTGTGATGTCGTGTCAATGCAGATATACGTTTGAGAGAATCCTGTTTGCTGGAAATAAAAAACACAAACGTCATTGATAAAAAGTGTATCCACAGCATACAGAATAATAACACGTCTGACCGTATTGTTCAGGAGATTTACTTGATGTGAGATTAAATTGTGGACGAGCAGATTATCGTCTCCCACAAAGGACTGCATGAAAATTTGGAATGATCAATGATTTATGTAAAAGTGAAAGTCCCGTCTCCGAGATCCAAAAGAAACACAAGTAAAATATTCTTCTGTTGGAAAAACACAACACAGTTCACGGGCAGATTTAAAGGGTTACTTTGATAATATTGTGTATTTTTTATTGTCAACAGATCCTATAAAAATAAGAATAAATTGATCCTGCCTGAAGTTTTTTCTGGTATAACGTCCTCCTAAGGACCTTGTGACTCCACAAATAGCTGGCGACAAATCCTCTCTACTTTGGTGTTTTAGGGCGTCTGATTTAAGTGGCGCTCCCTCTAGAGGAATCCTCCAGTAACACGCGTTGTACATATAGGCAAGTAAGTGAACATTTACGTTCACGACACAGCAGGTTGTCTACGCATGGTTCAAAAGCAAGTATATATTTAAACCTTTAGTCTTCATTTACCTGTGTTTGTAGATTTTGTCCAGCATTCAACGATTTGAACGTGCGTGCTGTTTGATGCTTGATTGTAGTAAAAACCCACAATGTGTAAATAATCCGCAGCTGAAAGAAGTCCCCTTGAGTCGTGACGTTTACTGTGCTCAGCTGTTACAGGATCTGATTTAGTTTTATTCCTGATGTGTTTTAAAGGTGAACATTTTCATAAAGGGAATAAACGTGGATTCGGGCGATGTGTTTGGAAAGGCAGAGTTGACTTTTCCGGGGATATTGGTGAACGCTAACAGAAAAACACCAACCTTACCCTTTACAAACGCTATAAGACGTAGCCCAATATAGTTGAGATGTGTGTTTTTTTTCATATATTGCTTTAATACACATTTATTTCAAAGACACGGCTAAATAATCTCTCAACCTGTGAACATATAAAACAGTTTGTTGATTTAAACCCACTGACTGTATAAAAGACGTTAATGTAGCCGATGAGTCTGATGTGCCTGTAGGCTGCATTCTGTTTAATGGCCAGCAGGGGGTGACTCTAAAGATCACAAGAAAATGGACCAGACTTCTTTCTGGATTTATCACCAAAGTAGACATTTTCTTAATTAGTTTCTTGAGAAACATTAAGCCAATTACGTCAGAAGCAAGGTAACCTGTCAACCGGGAGGTGACCATGAGGTGCAGCTATAGCGGTCCAGTTCAGTTTGGTTCAGCACGGTACGATACGCATTTATTGGCGTTCCCACCCTGAAAAAGTTGGGAATGGTACCAAAATAACGTACCGTCCTACTTTTTTGCTACCCTTCTGTTGGGGTGCCAAGCTAACCAATCCGACCCTAAAGGATGGAGCTAGACACTCTGCAGTCCACTGATTGGCCGAAAGAATTCGTACTTGGGGGTGTTGTGACTAAGTTGGTAGAGTCGGTCGTCCCTCAACCGGAAGGTAGGGGGTTCAATCCCTTCAATGCTTGAATTGCCCCCCGGGGATAAATCAAGTTTTTTGAATTGAATTGAATTGAAAGCTCCTGCAGCAACATATCCGCTGTGTCCTATGAATGGATTAGTTACTTCTGATGGTCTCACTACAAAGCAGCCTCTACAATTTACCATTTACCACCTCCTATTCGACAGCAGTAATAAAGGATAAATATCCTGAGAGTAATTTCAAGGCTGTTTTTGTTTTTTTCCGACTAATGTCCGCCCCATGGACGACCTCGGAGGTGCAGACCTATGCTGGACGTCCTCCATTGTTGCCCTTTGTTTACTGTGTTGCGTTCTTCTTCTTTGTTGAATTTATTGGCAGACTTCACTATGTTGCGCTGCTTTGGAAACGCAAGCAAGATCAGGGTTTACTGAACCAAACCGGACTGAACCAAACAGGACCGCTTGGTGGAAAGGGGGCTGAAGTGTATGTGACCTCTTCTCCAATTAAGGTCACATCTTGCCTTGAAATACCAAGTTGCCTTGGCCAAAAAACAGACAGATGACCTCATGATGGCTACTTTCACCTCTTATATACAGTCAACATGTAAACCACAGGCAGTCGTGCTTTCTTAGCGGGTTTAATAATCCAAGTTTATTTTTTAATAACTCCAGTCCACAGACTGTAATGAATGCAGAGATGGCACAAATGAACAATATCTCATTCTTTAAAATGTACTGACACAACACCCTGGCAATCATTCAGATCCTATTTGACAGTAGCGTATTTGTTTGACACACATAGCTAGCATGATGACATGGTAAACACACACAGTGGTAGATTTCGTATCTCTGACGGAACGGCTGCAACAGTTGAACTGCAGACTGACGTTGTGCCTCGTTACGTGTGCGTTTGAAGCACACCCCTCAAACCCAGGTTAACAGATCCTACTGTAAATGTCGGCATGGTACAAATATCCTTCCAGTAATACGAATATAGAGAAGTGAAAATCTTAACAATTAAAACACCCACACTGCATCTTCAAAGGAGAGTCCTCCCGCTTCACCTACATCTGTGTGAACAGATGGTGGCGTCTCGTCCACTATTCGACAATAACTACAGTTGTAAAGACAGAAGTGGTGGTTGACTGCATCTAGATAGATTGGCTGACTAAAACGAGCCGACCAGCATTATATTTATATACAAACTAAAGATATCTCTTAGTGTGCTCGACAGATTTCAGGCAGAAGGAGGGGGCAGTACAGTTTGATTGTAGATTACACCTTGTGCTTCGCAAAAACAGTCCTGTTGGTGTGTTCTGTCTCACTTGAGCCTCACGTGCGGGGTAGCTGACGATTAGGCTTCATACACCCTGTGGAAAAACAAATGAGAGTCATTTTTCTGTCACTTCAAAAACATTTTATTGCCCTCCCGTGTGTCCCCACTACAACTCCCCACTACACAAAACTTCTAGAGGTTTTCAGGAGGAGCTGCGTGTGTGAACACAAACAGACACATTTTTCTCTCAGACAGTATCCGGAGTTTCTCCTCCAGATAGCGTTTTTTCTGCATGAAATCAGAGTGAGCTGATGTGAGAAGGCAAAAGGATATAAACCGTAGAATTCACTTCAAGTGAGTGGGAGGGGGTGGTGACGTTTATTCCCTGTGATGGCTGCACGACCATAGACTGTCTGCATGCGAACAATAGTTGACCAATAATCAATTCATTTTCAGATTATTACCTGTGCTTGTCCTTCCAGATGCGGAACCATTTGACCAGATTCTTGGTGCTCTGGAGTTTGGGATGGAGGCAGTACTCCTGACCCTTGAAGCGAACCACGTTCTCCATCGTCACGCTGACAGGGAACACAAACACGAGGAATCAAAGGTCAACAAGATATAAACGTTACAAATCATTTATAATCATAGGAACTTGGAAGCCACTTAAACTCAAGTTTGTTTTGTTTGGCTAGACGGCTAATGTTGCTTTATGTCATCTGAAGTTTTATAGCTTAAAAAACACAACAATAAACACAAATTGTAACTAAAACACAGAAGATCGGGTTGAGAACACGACAGGACACTACTGCAGGATCATTTCAAGGGTAACTAAACCCCAGATTTTCCTCAAAAGTCCATCAACCTTAGAATTTCCAAAAATGCCGTTAGAGCATTAATTTGTCAACATGGACAGGGCTGGAGGGGCGATAAGACACGCCCACTCACATCATACAGTCTGTAGCAGGTTTAGCTAGTGTATTCAGCCATGAAGGACGACTCGAGAAGCAGCAAAGGTTTAAGGTCGCAGACTCCTCTCCTCCAGAGTCTCCTGAAGGCCATTATTAGACGGTCCAAAGCCGGATCAGTTTGAACCGTTAGCATCAGCGAGTGCTGAGACAGCCAATGACAAGGACGGTGAGGGGCAGGAGAGGATGGGGGACGTCTCTGATTGGTAGATCCTGCCCCTTGGAGGATTTGAATGTTATGGCATTTAACATTATTTAAACCAATAGCCCCGTTTTTGCACTAAACAATCGCCATATTTCACGGCAGTTATAATCAATCAGTGCTCCTGATCTGGTCGTTCCCACATGCACCTTAAAGTGGGAGACCGTCTCCCCTTTCCTCCGATAAGGCTCCCGCTTTAAGGTGCATGTGGGAACGACCAGATCAGGAGGATTTCAAGAGTGCAGATGTCAAACGGCTTATTTTAGAAAAATGAGACAACTGCAGCGTCTATGATAGAATGAGACAAGATCGACTACAAGAGCCAACTTTCAGTATGTTGTTTTGAGAGTTTGAGAGAAACACAGGAGTCACTTGAATAGAAACGGGTCATTTTTTTGCCCCAATTCTCAGCTGTTATTCTAAACGGCCTTGAAAAACAATTCCACAGTGAAATGCCCTCCCGTCTGAAAAGACCAGCATGCACAGGGCGACCAGCAGGCTACTTGGGAAAGAAATGATATCATGGAGCTGCCACTAAAAAGTGTGACATCTAAGCTCATTGAATCAATCGCTCGTGCTGTTACCCTCCGCTTAAGGCAGCGGTGGAGACAGTCTGACTGCATGTGGCGTATTCAGGCCAAACAAGAGAAATGTGGGAAAAAACTCCCACAGTGCCATGGGGCCTCTCCAGCCGGTGACACACTCAAAGACTCCCCAAACCATGAATGTTAAATGAGTTGACTGGAAGAGAAAAGACTCGACTCTCAATAAAAACTCTGCTTTCAGTTGTAATAAGGTTTGCATCCTTTTTCCTGCTCATTCAGTTGTCATTTTGTTTAGCTACTGAGCTTCGGTCCGACAGCTGTATCTGTTTTGTTATCGACGAAGTGAACGGTGAATGTGAGAGCATGAAAGTGCTTTTGTATGCATGCAACCCAATGGACCCACGCCTGAAATAAACACACCCTGCCTGTTGTTATTATCCACGGCTGCTCAGCTGAGGTGAAGCTTCACCTCGTTACTGTTTTAATCTGAGCTTCAGTCCCTCCTCATTATGATTCACCTGGGCAGCTTCAGTGGCTCCAAAGGCTAATATTGTTAGCCGAACGTTACATAAGCATGAGCAGAGGGAGGATAGAAAAGGCTGTGAAGGGGCTGAAAAAGAAGAATGTGGTAGAAAAGGGGGAAAGAAAGTCCTTTTCATCTCCTGCTGCCTCAAACTTTTACTTTAAAACATTTAAAGGACAAATATTGTCAGGGGTTTTATGGGCAGCTGCAAACAGGAGATATATTATAAGTTGTCAAACAATAAAAACTAGGGCCCCACCGATTTTGATGTTGGGGAGGCAACAAATCCGATACCGATATATCGGCCGATATCTTTCTTACATCTCTGTTCGATCTGTAGAGATAGATTTAGATGAACACATTTATTGTGTTGATCCCTCAGTTATCAAAAACTTGTTGAAAAGATTTATAACGAAGACAAGATGGTCACTGAACTGGGAAGTAACTGAAACTAAAAACAACAGTACACAGCAAAGTTGCATCACGTCTACCAGCGTCTTATCCGGTCTTAAAGGTACACACACACAAACGATGCATCTGGTCTAAAGCCTCGTCCACACGTAGGCGGGCATTTTTTTAAACGTAGCTTTTTCTGAGCGTTTTGACCTTTCTTTCACAAACTGCATTTTAGCTCACTAAAAACTCTCCTTTAGTAAAACTCCTTCCAGGGTGAAGGTGTTCAGAAACTCTGTTTAAGGTGTTTCTGTGAAGACGGGGAAAACTGAGTTTTCGCTGTGCGCCAATTTCTCCTCCGTTTGACGTCATTGTGCGACACTGTCACTTTCGTTTACATGAGATTAGAGCGATGGCAGACGTAACCAAACTAGTGCTGCTGCTAACTGGACTTTTTACATGTTCAAACATACAGACACAGTTACTCTCCCACTATGTTGACGAGTAGAGACGCCTGAATGGACTACGGAGGTCACAAAAGATGACACAAACCCTGTCGGACTTCCGGTTGGTGGGACAGCTTTGAAAATGAAATAGTTATTGCAGAAGAATGGCGAGAAAATATTCATGTGTCAAGGACATCGTTGTTGTCTCTGAGTGAGCTGTCTCGCCCACACAATGAAGGAGAGATTACAATAATGGGATCACTTGTGAGTGTGGTCAACAAAGTGTTGTTGTTGACTTGGCGTGCTCATGACAGCTGTAACAAAATAAATGAAATAGAGACTTGACAGGAACAACATGGAGAATGAATCCCAAAGAATGAATAAAAGGAAAGAAAACATGCAAAGAAATGATGTTAATGACTTAAGTAGTAAACAGGAACACTTCGGGGCTCCTACAGCTTGAGTGTGCGGTCCGAAGTGGTCGCTCTGAATGCCAAATGGAGCAGCGTAAGCCAAGCGGTCACAACAAAGGCCAGAGGGGGGGTTGGGGGGGTGTTTCTCGCTCACTCATTTCTCTCCTACTCTCTTTCTTTCGGTGGCTTTCCGGAGCCCGCTGAGACTCATTTTTCACTGGGCACCAGCGGCTGGTGGCCCCCCTCTCATGCTAATAGAGCAGCCTTAAATAACGTCCGTCAGTGGGGAACACACAAGCACACGCACGCACGCACGCACACACACACATTGTGGTGATTCCTGCTTTACTCAAAAACGCACTGATTTGACCTAAATGCAGTAAAAGTAAAAGTATGAGAACAAATGTGAGATCCTCAGTTTGTCAAAATTGCCCAGATGTCGTACTGATTCGTAAAAAAAATCTACAGTCTGCATCAGACCAGTCTACGTCGGGTACTGTTTCCCACAATGCAAAGCGCCAGGTCAGAGATGAAAATGACGGACAGCAACAGGGGAAATAATCACAATCAGACCAAACCACACAAAGACACCACCAATTATCTTTGTTGATTCTTTAAATCATGAAAATCTAAATGAATCTCTCTTCATCTTTTTTCAGACTCTAAGTGGAGGCTACACTGTAGCAGCGTTTGACTTCAGCTGTGCTGTTGTTTACTTCCTCAGTCCAAGACCGGGCAAGCAACAAGACACGACAGGTACACAAAAGACAACATCAGAAATACAGACATACAGAGAACACACAGCTTCAGTGAAAAACAAAAGTACTTGAACCACACTAAGCCAGAGGCTGAAACAGCTCAGACACACAGCACACAATTTATTACAATTAATTATAAAATTAAAAATTGTATAAAATCATTTGGTTTTGAGGCCGTTGTATTCTTTTAAGTTCTTCTTTTGTGTTGTCGGTGTTTGAATATAAAGGCCTTAACCACTGTGGCAGTGAGGGTCTCCAGTCTCTGGCACCCTTACTTTGGCGGTCACGAGATAAAAAGTCCTCCTCGCCCTTGCTCTCACTGCTGTCGTCTTCATGTCTGATACTGTACTTAGCCAGCAGGTGGCAGCAGAGTTCTAACAGCACGATGACTCCAGGGATGCTGACATAACATCCCATCTGTTGTCCCCTCATGACATGAAACTTTACATGATCCCGAGCCCCTGAAATCACAGCTCACATTCCTGACTTAGTACGAGAGTGGAACGGAGGTCTCTGCTGTCTGTCTGCTCGAGCTGTGATTTTATGGAAGAGAGGAACGAAAGTACACTGAAGTTTCATTCCCCATCCAAGCTTCAACTGTTCGTGACACGTACAGACATACATGTACATGATGCATATGTTGCACACAAACTTAGGGATTGATCATGTGTGAAACAGGATATGAACTGAATGTTAACTGTTTTTTTATGTACATTTTTGGGTCATTTTTGCCTTTAATTAGACTGGACAGCTGAAGAGAGACGGGAAGTGTTGGGAGGAGAGAGAGTGGGGGATGACATGCAGCAAAGGGATTCGAACCCAGGACCAAAGCCTCCGTACATGGGGCGCACTCACCAATCATTATGTCACCAGCACCCCAAGACTCTCTTTCTTATGGTCATCGTGGCTCAGGTATTGTTTATCAAATCATGACCAGGAAAATGACCGAAAACGTTGGTTTATTAGAATAAAGAAACCACTTTTATTAGGTTTGTATTTGTATCAAATGTGTTTTTCCCTCTAAAGTAATTTAGTATTAGCAACAAACAACTTTAATCTGCTCAATTTATCCACGCACACATGCGCACAGACACACACAACGACTACGCCTCGCGTTTTGAAAAGTTGCACTCGATATTTGTAGGAGTCAGCAGCAAGCAGCTGTACACTGACACACAGTTTATTTAGCGGATGCGTGTTGGTGAGCTTACAGAAGTCAACAGTACCAGACTTCAGCAGGATACAGACGGTGAGAGAGAGAACGGAGAAAAGACGCAGCAGCGTTTGAAATATTAACGCTTTACGACAAGTTTCTGTGTGAAAACATATTTCAAATGACCGTAATGTCTTCCTATTTGTACAGTCAGTCTACATGGCACTTTACGCTGCCTTCTTTTCACTCACTGATGGATTTAGCCGTAGTATTTATTAAAGCCGACACTATATTTATATTGATGATGATGATGATGATGGTTTTGTCTGATGATGACGATGAGGATATTTAGGAAGGTTATGATGCTGACGAGAACTCTCAACAACATCTGTCGATGTTGTGCTCTGTCTCTGCTCACTTCCTGTCAGCACTTGTGCTCTGCCTCTGGTCACTTCCTGTCAGCACTTGTGCTCTGCCTCTGGTCACTTCCTGTCAGCACTTGTGCTCTGCCTCTGCTCACTTCCTGTCAGCACCTGTGCTCTGCCTCTGCTCACTTCCTGTCAGCACCTGTGCTCTGTCTCTGCTCACTTCCTGTCAGCACCTGTGCTCTGTCTCTGCTCACTTCCTGTCAGCACCTGTGCTCTGTCTCTGCTCACTTCCTGTCAGCACCTGTGCTCTGTCTCTGCTCACTTCCTGTCAGCACCTGTGCTCTGCCTCTGCTCACTTCCTGTCAGCACCTGTGCTCTGTCTCTGCTCACTTCCTGCCAGCACCTGTGCTTTGCCTCTGGTCACTTCCCGTCAGCACTTGTGTGTGTGATCAAACTTAAAGCAAGGAACCTTTGTGACTGGTCGGGTGTTCCAACCGGAAGGGGAAACAGTTTTTGAACCACTAAGCAGTTGCATGCAAGCGTTACAAGCGGGTGTTTTTTGGTGCGTCGGCTTAGCCTCTACGATTAAGATATTTTTGATGGATGGCTGAGGCATCGTGACATTTGTGAAAAAGAAGAGTAAAGAAAACCGGTGTTTATTGGAAAGAAGGCAGAGACAGGACAGGAGACAGGTACCTGAAAGTGGAAATGAAGAAAAAGAAAGACTCACAATATCATCTTCTCTTGGCAGTACGGGTGCTTGGGTTTTATCTCCAGCTTCTGTACGTCCATGTATCTGATCTTTGGTCCTTTTCTGGTGCACCTGCACTTGTAGGCTGTTCAAACAGATAAAAAGGAAAACCAGAAAAATCATCATCATCATTGTTGGGAATTTAAAGTAGTGGAAACTGGACTGTGTGACAGATTATTAAAGTTCTCCTCCGACTCTTCTCCTCACTTTCAAGCTCGGAAAACTGACGCAGAGATTGAAGAGATGGAAAAGTTAATACTTTATGATCTGACAGCAAATTGGCTCCAAATCAGCCGTCTGTTTATCTTCAGAGCTCACGCTGACAAGAGGAGATTACCAGAGCCAGAGTTTAAGTCTGGTATCTGACTGCTGAGACATCACAAGCTTTACAAACAGGGCTTCAGTTACATCACATATAAACGTGCTAAAAATAACCAGAGATGAATTAAGGTAGGGAGACTGTTTTGCAAGCGGCACAAAGGTATAACTCTAAATTAGAAAAGAGTGAGTTATAAATCGGCTGAAAATCAATATAAGCCGTTTTCGCATATACAAAATATCTGGATAATTTCAGGAGGACTGCTACGGAGGTTCTCCTGACCTGGTTGTTCACACACGTAGTTGAACAGAATCACAATCTGAACTAAAGAGTGGAGAAGAACATACTGGAGAACTGGAAACAGAATGCAGCAGGTTCATTAGAGCACGGAGATCGTAGAGGTGGCGTGCATACGCTCTGTGCATCGTGCAGCAGTCACAGTTTATAAACGTCACCACCCCCTCCCACTCGCTCGAGGTGAATTCTCCTGATTATATCCTGCTGCGTTCTCACATCAGCTCACTCTGACTTTCTGCAGAATAAATACGTGGAGGCTGGAGGAGAAACTCCGGGTGAAGTCCGAGTGCAAAATGTGTCTGTTTGAGTTCACACATGCAGCTCCTCCTGAAAATATCAGGAGTTTTTCACGAGATTTCTGCAAGTGTGAAAGCCCGATGAGACATTCATTTTATATACAACAGAAAAATTAACCTATTAGCTGTTGCAGCTGTGAGGACCTATGATCAGACAAGTCAGGCAAAACCAGGGACTGATAAAACCCACGTTAATGCTTTCCCCCCTCTTTAAAAACAATGTCTATATTTATTGCACTGGATGCACCCGGTGCAAATGCATGCACAGTTTCAACTACGGCTCCATGCATTCATCTTTAATGCATCTTTACAGTTTTCCATCTTCTCAGCTCCACTCTTCTACTTGTGATGACTTAATGCTGCTCTTCAAACAGACACAGGAAATGAGTTTTGCCGGGGTTGTTTATATTTGTGATGGGAGGTGATGACCTGAAGACTCCAAGGTTTCATTCATCCATCACCAGCTATTTCTCTACACCGCCGCAGGCCACTAAATCTGTCACCATCCTCACATTGGTGCCAGCACGCTGCACATACGAGGGCCAATAAAAATGTGGACACTGAGGTTGATAGGGTAGGGTTAGAGTTTCCATGGGCGTGTCAACACGGAATAGATGGAATCATCTTACTCAAGTCATGCACCTGTTTTCATTTCCCCATGTTGGTGATGACAGAATTAACTTTTTTATCAAATCTTCACTCGAAAAATCAAAATACTTTTTGCTTCAGAGTGAGTTTGAGCTTTCACCTTCTGGTCATCCTTTCAGAGCACCTGTGAGGAGGACTTTATTTTATCCCCGGTGCAATGCATAAACTGAAAAGCAGCTTGCCCTCAGATTATTGCACACCTTTGGATTGCATTTTACATCACTTGGTAGAAATGTCCTTTTTGGTTTGAGCTCTTGACTGATTTTATTGTTGACGTTTTTATTGAATCTCACTTTACTGTTCATGTTGTCCTTGTTGATGTTGTCTTCTAATAATAATGGCTGTCTGCATTAACAAGTTCATCACGATTAATTAAGGTCTAAAATCAACGCATTCATTTTTTAACCTCATGTTATTTTGTCCCTTCAGGCTCCCCGTAGATAGTCGTCCTCAGTGTCTCCCTGTAGTCTCAGTGATGTAAAAGAAGGACACTGCTGCATCTTTGAATGTCTCATTTCACTTTAACAAACTCTCAGACAGCTCAGCTGACGAGTCCAAAGTCATATCCACCTGATGACATCACACATTGACCTTTGTTACCGTTCCTTTGAGCTGTTTGACCTCAGTTTGGGATCCCTAACCACTTCCTGTTTCTGTGCTGAACTTAATTTCCTAACCTTCCATCTACCAGAAGGGCCTTACTGTATTTCAAAATAAAAGCACACAGCAAGTAAAGTACTCTCAGCTAAAGAAAGTGCAGTGCAAAAACATTAAAAATAAAAGCCTGATTTTTTTTTTTTTAATTAAAAAATGTTTTATTTCAAACATGCGATTAAAAATGTGATTAATCGCAATGAACTATTCAAATTTAGCGAATAATCACGATTTTAAAAATGTAATCGTTTCCCTACTAAAAACAGATCTGCATTCACAAGTCTTCCCCGATGCTCAGACTGCATTTGCATCATTTGCAAGAATTTTTTACAAGAACATTTATCCTCTTTAAATCTGTTATTCTCAACTAAGCTTTAACTTTTTCTTAATTGTCCTCCATTTCCCAGACTCCCTCTGCATGACCCCCATTGAATACTTGGCTTTAAATGATTTCTGCTGCTCATGGTGAACTCCACTTGTCCTGCCTCACACAAACAAGAGACTCGACGTGCCAATAATAAGACATTTTAAACCCCGGGGGTATTTATCGGGTCACTGCAGTCTTAAAAAGGTCTACATGTTTATGGATGTAAAACTATCAAATCACCAAGTGACACAGTTCTGTGTAGATTAGGAGCGAAACGCTTGCAGCAGGTGGTTTGTTGGTTACGTAAAACATGCAAACACACCACTGGAAGTGAGGGACTGTTTTCTCAGACTGTGCAGGGATTTGAGGATGTTTGGCTCCGACTTCACTCACGTTTAAAAAAAGAAAAACTCAGAATATTTAAGTGATTTTTTAAAGTTAATTCCTAATGTATCCCACTCATGCACACAAAGTACTTTTAGAGAGGTGTCAAAAACATGTCTCAGTAGATATTGTTCTTAAGCAATATTATTCTATCGAAAAAAACACACAAAAGAAGACATTAAATCCTTGAGTTTACCTTCTGCATTCAGGAAATATAAGGCCACCACAAACAAAAGTAGCACCACTGTGCACCGATGCATTTTCTTCAAAGATGTTTTTTCCCCTCAAAATCCGAGCTGTCCAAACCGCCTCTACGGGTTAAACCAATAAACAGTTTACACAAGTCTTCCGAGGTGTGAATTAGTTCCACTTGCAGTTGTTGGTAGATGACAGAAGTGAAGCAGCGCGGAGGGTTTCTCTGCTTTTGGAGCCCTTCTTGGAGCGCTGGTTGTGCAACTCCGTCTGTGCGTCCTGAGCGCTAGGATGAATCTCCAATCACTCGTTTAGGTCTCTCTCTCTCTCTCTCTCTCTCTCTCTCTGTCTTTCTGGTCGCTTTTCTGTGGAAAGGCAGGCAGCAGCTCTTTTTAAAAGCAGCCCGCTGTCCCTCTCTCATTAATATGCACGGCCAGTCAGCGAATCAAACACTTGTGGCCTGCCTGCGGAGGAGAAGTGGACAACATGGGCAGGGAGGGGAGGGGAGGGAAGGGGAGGGGAGGAAAAACACTTTGTCGGCCAATGATGAGGGGTGGAGTGACGTCAGGTAAGGAAGACAGTGTTTGTGGTGGATAATATTTGGCTCTTACCATAACCTGTCATCTTCTGCAATTGTTATAAATGACAGAAACCTTTAGCAGGAAGAGATTTCTGTCATTTTAGGATAATTTGCAACGTTTGAGCATTTTAATTGGCTGAAAAAACGACGAATTTCACTAATATTTTTATGAGAATCAGAGCTGACTTTGCTGTGTCCAGTAGCCAAAAGCCTATGGGTCAGAACTTCGCTAAGTGACAGGGAATTAGAGTCCTAACAATATTCACTAGGTGTCCATTTTCCTTATAGAAATAGTTATCTCTTCACAGCCTTGCAATTGATCGGCAACTGAAATCCGGAGTGACATAGGGTGATTCATGGCATCCAATCACGCGACCGGCACGGAGGCCTGGAGGGCAAAAAGGGTTTAGGAAAGTGGCGTCCACCATTGAACACTCTGTGGAGCGTCAGCACGGGCTCTTTAATGTTCTTGCAAGCCTCTTACATGGTCACTATTTAAATCTGTCAAAACGGCAAAGTCGCAGGTGTTATAGTTTGAAGGGTGACATGTTTACTGCCGACTTTCAGCTGAAAGCATCCTTGGTTGTCGTAGTTACAACAGATGTTGAAGACAGAAAGTGTCCTAATGAATGCCTCTTTGCTTGGTTTTTCATTTAAGACATATCTAATGAGTATTTTTTGACATATAATAACAAACAAAAAACAAAGAGACTCTCTTTAAAGGAGCAGTATGTAACTCTGACCCCTAGCGTTAAAAATGGGTACTGCAGTCCAAATTCAAAACATTGAAGAGAGCTGTCTCCCCCCGCTCCCTCCTCTCTAGAGTCGATGCTCACGCAGGTTGCCATGTCACGGACACTGCTCTTTGGAAAACGCTGACTTCCTTTTTAGCATGACAACTCACTTACCTGTCGTCACGTAGCAGGTCCTGTAAGTATGATAAGCTAGGCTAACTGAGGACACACATGGAGCTTGAGAACAGACGATCACGGCCAAACAGAGTATGTAGTAGGACGTACATTAGCGTGTGGTTTCGGACTCAGCCCTAGTCCCTGATGGTCAAAATGTTTTGTGTGACATGGTAACTGTATCTATAATCAATAACTCATTAATATCTGGTCTGGTTCCATCCTCTTTCAAACATGCTGCTGTTCAACCACTTTTGAAAAAAACAAATCTTGACCCCTCTCTCCCTGAGAACTACAGGCCTATTTCCAAACTGCCTTTTATTTCTAAGGTCCTAGAAAAAGTGGTTGCTAACCAGCTTACATCTGTCTTGGATGAGCACGACATTTTAGATAAATTTCAGTCCGGTTTCCGCCGGCGTCATTCAACGGAAACTGCTCTTCTTAGGGTCAGTAATGATCTGCTGATGCAGGCTGATGCTGGAGAATGCTCAGTCCTGGTCCTCCTGGACCTCAGTGCCGCTTTTGACACTGTGGAGCATAGCGTGTTAATTGAGAGACTCCAGCAGTGGGTGGGTGTCTCTGGAACAGCCCTAGACTGGTTCTCTTCATACTTATCTGACAGATCATTTTCAGTTACTGTTGGTAAACATGCTTCGTCTGTAGAATCCCTATTTTGTGGTGTTCCCCAAGGGTCTGTTTTGGGCCCTCTGTTGTTCTTGTTGTATCTGCTCCCCCTGGGGCATCTTATAAGAACTTTTAAAGATGTGTCCTATCATTGTTATGCAGATGACATTCAGTTGTACATGTCTTTTAAACCGCAAAATGTCTCTAAACTGTCTGTTTTGCTTGACTGTGTGAACTGCATAAAAGCTTGGATGTCAATGAACTTTCTCCAGTTGAACACTGATAAGACAGAGGTTCTCATCTCTGCTCCTGAGCATGTTGTTCCAGAGGTGAAGAAATGTCTTGGTTTCCTTTCCTCTACTGTTAAACCTGCCCTGCGTAATTTAGGGGTCCAAATGGGTCAGGCTCTGAGTCTAGACCAGCATGTGAACAGTTTGGTCGGCTCATCCTTTTATCATCTAAGGAATATAGCGAAACTCAGACCTGTCGTGTCCAGAGCTGAGCTGGAGATGATTGTTCATGTTTTTGTTTCATCAAGGCTTGACTATTGTAATTCGCTGTTCACATGTCTTAGTGTCACTTCTGTGAACCGCCTACAAGTGGTCCAGAATGCTGCTGCTAAGCTGTTGACAGGATCATCCAGACGGTCTCATGTGACACCTATCCTTAGGTCGTTACACTGGCTCCCCGTCAGTTCTAGAATCCAGTTCAAAGTTCTTATTATTGTGTTTAAAGCCTTGCATGGTCAAGCTCCAGCTTATGTTGCTGAGTTGCTGAGGCCTTATAACACAAGCAGGTCCCTGAGGTCCTCTGACCAGGGTCTGCTAGTTGTTCCTCGCACAAGGAAAAAAACCAAAGGGGACTGTGCCTTTGAGGTTGTGGCTCCTAAACTCTGGAACTGTCTTCCCCCAGAACTGAGAGCCTTGACCTCTGTGGACACTTTTAAAAAGCAGCTGAAGACTCATCTGTTCAGACTTGCTTTTGTTTAAATCTGTCTGTACTTGTTTTTTTATGAAATTGTTTTGTATTATCTGTTTTTTTTTGTTTGATTGTAAAGCACTTTGTGACATCTGCTCTTGAAAGGTGCTATATAAATAAACTTTACTTACTTACTTACTTACTTACTGTAGGTATCAATAGCCGGTGAGGCTTTTTGCTAATATTTCCTCTTGTTGAATACACTTGATTTAAAAACATCTTTAAGATAACAAAGACGAAGGTAAATAGTTCTTAACAGAACAATAACACACTGGAGTGTTCTGATGTATGAAAATAATCATTAAGGCAAACGCAGCGAAGGCCACAACACTAAGCAGAGTGTAATTTCCTCAGCTGACCCTGTTATCTTCTGGAAGCCTACAAGGACGGGTCAAAGATTTCGTGACGTTAGCTTGCAAAAAAGGCAAAAAGGCCCAAAATAGAACTTAAAAAACAAACAAAAAACTGTCATCTGCATTTTTTGTAGACGATAAGGAAATTTGATCTCAAATGAAAAACAGTCCAAAATGCTGCAGCAGGTACAACGCCTCAGCGTCTGATACTGAAGCACAAGGTGTTCTTTAGCAGCTGTATCTCACACGGCCAGAAAGCCTTTTGATGATCTGATTGTGATGATCTCTGTGAAATGGTCGCAGTTTATGATGTAGACACAAAAACTTCTTGGTTAGGTTATGGATAAGACCATGTATGGTGTTGCAATAACCTTGTTATGTTACGTGAGGTCACAGAAGCAAAGTCACAGGAATTCACGATTTGAAAGTGGAATGACAACAGTCACACTTAACCGTATGTGCTGCACAACTCCTTATAACATTTTGGTTTCCTGGGACAGGATCCTCAGTCCATCCATCCATCCACCTCAATCTCCGTGATCTGTGGGCGTTCTCGCTCTTTATACCACAGACCGGCTCGTCTCAGAGGGGGGATGACAAATGGTCGGTATGTGATGAGTTGGGAATGAGATGGGTCGGTTTGTAGAGGTGACTGTGACCTCTGACCTCTGAACAGAAGAGCACAGGAGTGTGAAGTCTTTCATACTGAAGATTTGGAGAAGCAGAAACCTCTTCGATTGATGCATCAAGATTTAACGGTGAAAAAGTAACTAAAACTCTGAGTAGAGTTTGGAGAAGTATTTTCTAACGTTACCGTTACTTACTTTCTCTGCCAACCTCCTTTCAACACAAATGAACAGCTTCAGAACAGTGTTATTGTCCTTTTTTTATTCAAAGCTGATCCTATTTTTTCCAGTTTATTCAGTGAAAATGAACAAAAGAAGCTATTGTACCTGATGATGTCATCAGGCTGAACCATTGACCTGTAAGAGATAGCCCTGAGAAGAAGGTCTGACCCCTCCCACCTGGGACACTGACCAGAGGATTCAACATAATTCATCATCATCCTGCATCAGGAGGGATTTGTGTGTGTGTGTGTGTGTGTGTGTGTTCACTCTGCCCTCTCTCTTTGTGAGTGTGTGTTTGTGTTCGACTCCTTGCCCTGGACACTGATGCAATCAGCTGCTGTCATCACTCAAACCCGGCAACCTTGAAATGTCCATCTGCACCATGTACCTGTGTGTGTGTGTGTGTGTGTGTGTACCGGCATGTTTACTGGCATGTACATCAGGAAAAAAAAAGTCTGCTTTATAGACTCTATATCAAAAAGGACGGCATAACTGCTCTCCTAAAGCGAAGCCAACATATTTGGTTCTCCCCCCACTAACTGGCTGCAGTGTAGGTCATAGGCTCCGCCTCCTCAACGTTATTATAGGACAGGAGTCACATTATAAAATTAAAATACTCAAAAAATACCTTTTTCGCACACAGTTTCATTTTTCTGGTTGGTTTATTTAAAAGTGTTCATTTTTCGTATACATCTTGTTAGAAGTAGTCATTTGATGTGTGGACCAGCTGACAGCTCGGTTCGGTTACTTCTCTGGATCAGCAGAGTGGAGGAGGTGCAAACAACATGTTGCTTTGTCTCTCTGAGGATGATTTGGTTTTCATTCGGTGCCTGTTTTGACGTCATGTAGATAAAGTGATGGAATATACGATCTAGAATCTGTATGTTGTGTTTTATTTTGAAATTGACCGGACGCTCTGTGCGTTTCTTTGTCTGACCTCTTGATCTGTTCTGTCCAGCTTGATGCATGCTTGCAGCAGGCTCCATCTCTGATTGACTCGCAGCGTGTTTGAAACAGAGCAGACCGTAGTGGCGCTGCTGGTACGCGGCAGAGACTTGCTGTGCACAGGAACTTTGACTAGAGTGCTAGCGAATGTCGCCATAGTGCGCGGCCGTGATGGACCGCGGCATGCACTGACTATGTGGGAATTAGCAGTTACCCAGGCGTTTTTAACCCCCCGTCTTGACCATTGCAATGGAGTCCTGTCTGGGGTACGCAGTAAAGCCCTGGAAAGGTTCCAGCATTTACAAGACTCCTCAAGGGGTACTCAACCACACCAAGCCCTGGCAGGTCAGCCCACACCCTCTGGAACACCGTCCCCTCAGACATCCCTAAACCCCCCCATCTTTGGACACATTAAAGAAACTCCTCAAACACCATCTGTTCATCACAGCCTACAACCTCTCAACCCTCCACATCGGACTCCCATCCTTCGTTATTTGTCTTGTTCTGCTCATGTCCTGGCTCCAAATGACATCACTAGTGCAACATTTCTGTTGCAACGAGAGATCACAGTTGTCATACAAGGGAAAGAGGTAGACACTGATGCTGTGTGAATCCACTGCGTGAGTCTTCTTGATCTCAGGATAAAAGACATCTGTGAGCTTGTCTGTTCTCGTCTCCTGCTGAAGTGAGCTGAAATCAATCGGACATCTGTTGTCTTCATCCATTAGATCGCTTGAGCTTCACTGAATAACAAAGGAAAAGAAAAACACCAAGAAACCAATCAGTTTAAAAAAATACGAAGGAAATCAGCCAAAAGGAATCTGTCTCGACATGATGATAAAAATGACGTCATTCATCCTTCTAATCAGAGGAGTTTTCAAAGACTTTATTTTAACTCATGGAGGACATTGATCATTTCTTTAGTTGTATTCCTGTATATGTGTTTATAGCAACACTCCTGCTGTTTGTAGTAACATTTGTAGTAACATTTCATGAGACAGGATTAGCACTCCACAAAATACAACCAAACACTGTATATTACTCTCCATTAGCACAAATTAACGGACATGTACAAACTCCACAGACTCTCCTTGTAGTCCCTCAAACTGCAGAAGGACCTCTCGTTTTGAATCGCTGCTTTGAAGTACTTGTATTATTGCTTAAAATAGACTCTTCAGTCGTAGCAGGGCCGACTCATGACCCTCATAAGACGCTCCGCAGAGTGAACAGTTCAACTGGGACTTTTCCCTTTAAACTGTTTCTTTTTAATCATTGCAGGACTTTTGGAGGCAAACTGTGTGTCGTAATAAAGTAAGCACTGTTGGAACAACACGTCCAACTGCGGCATGCAGCAGCGGCGCCGCCAGGATTTAATTTCATAGTACGCACAAGAACCAATCCAGCGTGTAGGACACCTTTACAGTGTCTTCTAGGATTCCACGTGCACATGCATGATCACAGTGTTTGAGCGAGCAAGTGTGTGTGTGAGAGAGAGAGAGAGAGAGAGAGAGAGAGAGAGAGAGAGAGAGAGAGAGAGAGAGAGAGAGCCAAAGATGAAATAAAACAGCAAAACTCGGATTTACCCGATGTACGTCAAGTATTCAGACACTTGGCCTCAAAGACAACTGCCAGCTAAACATTGGGAGCACTGACTGTAGTAATATTTTCCATTAAAGCTATTCCAGAGAAACGTGAAGTAGAAGTTGGTATTGAGCGTGAAACCAGCCGTCTACATGTTTCATTTGACACCGTAATCAAGCCGACGTCAGCTGAGGTAGCTCATACTGAGGATGTTTACTTCTGTGTGGGGAAAATATCTGAGTCTTCTGGGCTTGGAAAACAGTCACTGATGAATGTCAATTTGGCTATAAACATGTCATAATCTGACACTTTGCAGAATAACAAGATTGTTCTTTTACATCGTCATGTTAGACAGCTGTTTTAAAAAAAAGAAGGCTGTGAGAATACTTTAAGCCCCTCCGTCAATTCTTTCTACATAACTGAGGAAAGGACTTAGTCGAGTGACACAAACCTGGACTGCTTGCTCAATTGTAAACTCCATTTGTCTAATTTTAGAGGACTTGGCTGTTGTGTAAGTGCAGAGCTGTGCAGTTAACCTCATAGTTAAACATGACAGAGGGCGTGTGAAGTGTGCTCGCACTGTTTAGCTTTGAATGATCTGTGCAAACAGTGCAAGAAAAGACAGAGAAGAAGCGTGAGAGTGCATTTGTGAGTGATCTGTGCTGGCTTCAGAATGGAAAGTCTTGATATGTTAAATAAAGGCTGCAGCTGTTGACTAAAACACACAAACGCCTTCAGGTTGATTACAACCATCAGTCTGTAAACATGTGCCTGAAAGAGCTCAGTACGGCCTCCAAAGTCAGCGTGAGATGTTTGTGGTAAAAGTTTAGTAAGCCTCACAAAACTTGGTCTTTAACAGGAACATGTGCTTCTCTGTTTACATGTGGATGGTTGTTTGTTTTTAGTTATTGATGCTTTTATGGAGGCAGCTAAAGTGTACAGCACTCTAAGGACGTTTTCACGTTAGGCACGATTGTTTTGTACCGTGCCCGAGCACGATTGCTCCCCCCACCCCTCTCCACAGCTAGTCTGCGTTCACATTGTGTGCACACAGTTGGTTTGCAAATTCGCCAAGAAGCAGAAAAAAGAAGAAGCAACCACTCGCGGGCTGAGTCCATCCTGCTAACTGTGGATGTTTAAGTTTTTTCTGAGACACCAACAACGACCCTCTTCCATACTCCCACATCTACCGTGCAGCTCAGAGGATGAAACCGGCTCGTGCTGCGCAGATACAACAATTTTTGAAGCATCAGACGCCGTTTAGAATCACGTCATATAACAGTCCACTTCCTTGTTTAAGCACGGTTGCGTTCAGTACACATGAATCGTGCCCGTGACCACCTCTTCAAGTGGACTCTGGCACGGCACCCGAGTATCGTACAGTAGGTTTCTTCTGTTATCAGATGCCAGGAAGTAATTGCTTGTAATAATGTGTTCAAAAGAAAGATGTCAACGTGTATGTACACTTAACCATTCTCGATTGTAGTGACTTAAAGTTGTGTGTGTACATGAGCAGCCAACGAACAGTCGCACAGATGGACAGAAAAGTATTTAAAAGGCAGGTGTGAGAGCACAATTCGTCTCAGGTGATTTAGGTGAGTCTGGGGTTGAGGGTGAGGCTGACCGCCCGAGGCTGAGATGTAATTGCTCTGTTATCTGTCGTGTTCACATCATTCTGTTTTCATAAGTTTACAGCCACGAGGCTAAAGAGAGGTGAAAGGAGAGCTTTGGAGAGAGGAGATTACTGGAGGCCGGACATTTTCTTTTTTTCTTTCCTCAAGAGTGCACTTTCCCTTCCTCTTTGATCTACTCTTATTACTATTTAAACGTACTGTGAGGAGTTTCTAACTGGATAGAAGAGGACACAGAGATTCAGGTTCAGGTTACTTTATTTGTACCAGAAGGTAAATTTGGTTGCAGGGAGAGTCACATATACTTAAAGGCAGGGTTGGTAATTTTGGAAAAACTAGCATGATTTTGAAAGAAGCATTCCCTCAGTGCTCCGTCTACACCCACCCCCTCCCCTCTGTGCTCCCTCTAAAGCCACGCCCCTCACTTACATGCACGAGCGCCGTTGCTCCAGAAGCGGACCTCAGCTCATCGCTTGCATTGTGTAGAAACTACGTCGTCTCATGTCTCATTCAGCGATAAGTAAACTCTAAACTTTAGCCCTGGCACAGTTGGAAGAGGGGGGCTTCAGCACGATACAGTTGCGGTACAGTTGCTCACAAGCACAGGTACACAACGTGGACTTAAAGTATAACCGATCCCCACCTTCATTAGCAAGAAACCCTGGAATGCTCCGGCTGTATCTGACCAAGATGACTCAAAATGAGCCTCAAAGTCAGTAAAGTAGCTCTCATGTTCTCTGCGTTGATCTCTGATGTGCAGACGCGGACTCGACTGTGCGTCCCTTTTATTTATTTTTTTAGTAGTCTGCCTGTCTTGTAAACTGAACACGCTTCACAATCACGTAAAGACGTGCATGTGTTGTATTACGACGTTATGTACAAGAGGTTACCGTGCTCAGGCCCGGTTAGTCCTGGAGCAGTGTGAGTGCAGGCCAGCGGGGGAAGTGTTGACGGTACGGTACAGAGCATTGGGCCTAGTGTGAGTGCGCGCTTAATTAAATAGCTTTATTGGCAAGAAGTCAAAAGATGAACTAGTAAGTTCATACTGAGGAAAGTTTTTCTTTCACTTTGTTCCTGTAAATTTGACCTCTGGACTCTTTGAGCTTCTATAGTGACATCTGTACAGTCGCACAATTGCTGCACAAAAACACAGACCAGGACTAATCCCAGAAACTAATCAGAAAGTTCCTCTTGTCTGTTAGTTGATGATGTTGTGAAGCCTCTAAAATTCCCTTACGGACATCTAAAAGACAAGACGCTGAAACTTTGGAGTCAAACTAATTCTACATCAGTACTCTTAGAGGGCTGCCATTAAAAAAAACACCTTTGGATTATTTATGTCACAAACAGCCTGCCTGATCACACCACAGACACTTTCAAAATAAAATTCTTCAGTTGAACTAATGCTCATGGAGAGATGATCCTTCCTTATACAGTCCTGAGTCTGAGCGAATGTTACACACAGGCCGCAGGCGTGCAGGCACATAAACATCACCTGCTGAGACATGAAGAGAACAGAAAAGACAAACATGCCATCAGTTATAGTTTGTTTGGATTTGCAGGACTCGGACAAGAGGAACTTTCTTTACATTTAACCCTGTAACGAGACACTGAACGGTTTCACACAAAGAAACACACAGAGCGAGCATGTGTGGGCGTGTTTGTCGAGGTTCTTATTTGACATCCTTTACATCCACGTCAGTTTGCACATAAACTGTCAGTCCATTAGTGCTAAGCAGAGAGACTAACTGCATGTCCATATGTTTAGACATACTGTATATCTTCATAGAAAAGCATGTTTGCACTTAATGTCTGCAGGGCTGGAAATACAAAAGCTTAACAAAAAGCGAGGCAGCTAAAAGAAACACAGGTCGAGACTACAACGGCTATAACTAACGACACGACATGAACCATGTGTAATTACATACAATGAGCCCAGGAGGAGGGGCTCAATATGAATGTTGTGTTTGCAAGCGAAAGAACATTTCTACGGACTCTACCTTCAATACCAGGCGATGACAACACACTACGTGGTGGTTAGAAGTTGCATGATGCTATCGGTGTGATTGATTTTATTACACAAAAACAAGACTAAGTTGCTAATAAACACTGTAATGTACAGCTTAACTTTAAAGGGGACATATGATGAAAAATCCACTTCTACAGTGTTTTTGAACGTTTATCTGGGTAACCTGAGTGTTACAGACCCACAACATGTGAAATAAACCCATCCAGTCCTTTGTTTGTGGTCTGCACAAGTCTTACAACACAGAGAAAAATGCTCCATTTCAAATGTGCTCTCCTTGTGATGTCACAGTGGGATTCTGGTAAAACAAATCCCCTCCCCTCCCCTGGTATCTCCACCCATGGACTCCACCCCCAGCCTTGCACAGGTCCGCCATTTTTATTCTCGCTAGTGAAGGAGTGATGTCTACCGGGAAAACTCAGGGGGGTTCATTGCATTTAAAGAGACACACACACCAAAACGGAGCGTTCTTAGAGAGCTGGTTTCTACAGGGTCACAAACCTCCTCTGGTGCTTGATTCATGTTATATTTTGACCAAAGCACAGCACAGATGTTTCATTTAGACCACAGGGGACTGTTTGAAAAGGTGGAACAGGGGGGGAATATGTCCTCTTTAATGTTGATGCATGGAGCAGCCATCTTGGATTTTGAGCTCAGGTTAGTGAAGTTACTCTGAGTTTCCAAGTCGGAGTTCTGACTTCAGGTTGAGTTCCTGATCTGACTGGCAATCTGGTTATGTCCGACTGCCGAGATCAAATGGAACGCACCATTATTACCATGCTTTATCTCACTTGTTCTATCTATACTAGGGTGACCCCCAGTCCCGGTTTGAACGGGACCGTCCCATTCTTAAGCTCCGTGTCCCAACAAATATCTATAAAACACTAATATGTTTTATAGAATGTTTTGAACAGTCTCTGTCCTGGTTTTACCGATTGAAATACCAGAAGAAAACATGCTTACAACACTGATTTGTCTGTATATGTGTCAACCAATGTCGTTGCCGAGGCCGTTCCTGTTTTACCAACGGAAAAAGTCCACTTTCCTCGGTTTTTAAAACCCAGCCCTAATCACGAGCTCATACATGTGTGTAAGATTAAAGTGTCCCTGTTTGGGGGTGTGAAAATGTGATCACCTTAATCCATCTGAAAACCTTCACTGAACTGTAAACAAGAAAGTAAAACTGTATTCTCCTGGATGAAAAACAGCTACTCCTTTAAATAGTAACTGTATAAATCATGGCAAATCCTGTTATGCAATGCAGACCTTACAGACCTAAATCTGTAGGTGTGTTAATGTGTACGGAGGCCCCAGATGACGGGGGATGTCAGGTCAGCAGGAAAAAACTAACTAACCCATCACGCTCACTGAGTTCTCTGTGCATGCAGCATATGTTCAGTCCCAGGATGGCTCCTATTTTCAGGTTCCTCATGACATTGATCCTGGCTTATGTTCACGTTATATAATTTTTCTCTTCATATTGAGGCCGATTCTAAAAACTGAATGTTTGCTCTTTTACGCTAAAGTTGTTGGACACAGCTGATGGAGCAGAGAAATACTAAATAACAGCAGCACCGCATGACACTGAGGGAGGACGGGCAGCAATAAGGAATTTTCCTCATCCCAATCATGCTCTTCTGATAAGTTACATAACCTACCCTATGGCCCTTAGTTGCACCTTCAACCGACCCAGGCTGTGTTGATGCAAGCTCCTTGGTAGTAGGCAGGTATCTTCCGCCCTATGCCAACCTTACCATTCAGGAAAGGAGGGCGCTGGCTTCCTGATAAAAAGACAAAGAGATCACCATCTTTCACCAACCTACTAAGCTGTTTTGAAGTCTTTCTCAAAACAACTGAAGCCCCAGTCCCACCTTGGAACATGTGACCCCATGGACCCACAGATGGTCAGTGGCATGCTAATGATCCACAGAGACTTACATTGCTAGCTTTTTCCACCAGTGAGTCTAGAACTGAAGAAGTCTTCATGAGGAGAGGTGAAGTTGCCTTTGGATCAAGCTTCGAATTTACCATGACCTGGATGACTGAGAACATGGTAGTAACAGTGCCACATGGCCACTTCTGGCCACCACAACTCAACAACTCACAACTCAACTGTGTAGGCTGATGGGCAGCAAGAGCCAGGACATCATGTCAAGTGGGAACCCCACTTCCCTGGTGTGGTGTTAGCCTCTTCCTGAAACAATTTTGTTTCAGCTGCTGTCTCTTTAAGGCCCCCCTCCCCACGTGCCCACTTTCTTCTGATTGGTCATCTCTCTGGAAGCCTTCTGAGGGGGCAGAATGCTGCAGGGCTTCCAGGGGAGGGCTGCTATCCAGTGCTGGGAGAAGAGAACCTATGTAAGAGGTTTCACCGGCTTACGTAGAGGCTTGAAGCCGTCTCGTGAAATTATTGGTTACACATCGGGGAACTATTATTTCCAGAACAAGATGTTTAGCGCCATCTGCAGACTCATCCTGGGATTACTCCGACATAGTGAAACCCCTCATTTCAGCCTCTGCCTTAAACGTTTCATTTCAGCTGTTGTCGCTTTAAGGCCCCCCTCCCCATGTGCCCACTTTCCTCTGATTCGCCAGCTCTCAGGAACCCTTCTGAAGGGGCAGAATACTGCAGGGCTGCCAGGGGAGGGCTGCTTTCCAGTGCTAGGAGAAGAGGGTCTAGGTTTAAGGTTTCCACCCTGCCCCCCAGTCTATCTCAGCACTTCCAGCTGTTTTTCCAACATTGACAACTGTCTTACAACTCAGGAAACCGGAGCTGTATATGTGGTTTGCAAACAATGAACTGTGTAGGAAAAGAACTTCAGACGGCGGAGTCAGACTTTTCTCTTTTCTCTGTATTTTTGGCCTCAGACAAAATCTGATAATCATGAGCGACATGTCACCTCAAAAGCAGCATTTCATGTCTTTAAATTGTCTATGCTGTGGTTAAAGCTTGTCTATTGTTTGGTAAAGAGTTCAAAACACAAAGAGACAAGGTTTTCAGGACAATGTCAGATTACGTTAAATGTCCGACAGTGGTTACAGCATGCTGGCTGCTACTATGATCACACAATCTGCTCTCTCATAGAGGATCATGTCCCACAAACTGACACTGATTGTGACTAATATTTTCAGGACACTTTGACAGACAGAATAAATGTGAGATTATTGTTGCTGCACAGTTTTTAGGCACCTAAACCGGAATTAATGCAACAGAGATTGTCAGTGTCAAAACTGAACCAACATACGCAAACTACAACAAAATGTTGTAAAGAGGAGCTATGGTGATGGTGCGAGGCTGGGAGTGAATGAGAGAGTGAATGGTTGACTGCCGGATCTTTAATAGCCTAAACCTGGGAGAAAGGCCAGGTTTTCCCAGATGTGTCAGAGCACCGTCCACCAGCGAACTGCAGGGAAACAAAGCACAGACAGGAGGGAAAAACACCACAGCATCACACTTTAAACCAACGTTATTTTGACATTTGGGTTTTGTGTGCTTTGGCGCCCACTGAAGGTTTCTGAGTGCAACTGCACTGTCGTGAAACACAGCTTTGGTGTCAGAAGAGGGTTTTTTTTTATCCATATGAGTATCTCACGATGTCATCTCATTGCCTAAATGCAGAAAAATTGTCCATGTGCAGAGCAAGCGACCCATAGATACAGCGACCCATCATCCGAAGTCAATTCAGCTTTTGTTAATCTCTATAATCAAACATCTCCATGCACTGTATATGCAGTGCAAAGAAAATCCAGTCTGAGATGCTGTCTCCTAACTCCAACTCCATTCTCATTTCTCAAGTCGTGATTCGGACTGTTAGCAGTGAGCAGCACACAGATCGGGAGGTCTTTAGCCTCTTTAGAGTTTATCAGATTAAAAACTGGCCCCACCAGAAGTCCTGACATTGAAACCTAAGAAGTCTTTCTTATTGGACAGTTTAGTAAATCTCAACATCTATCAAACTTTACACTCCCATCTTCCCTGCCTTCATGAGGGCAGATCTAAAGTCTGTACGAGTCCCAGATTTAATGTTGTTTGTACAGACTGAGGGGTTTTCCCTGTGACCACAAAACGGACTTGTATGTACGTACGGTATGTTCCTGTTTAAGTCTAAACCGTAACAGAGTTTATCTTAGTGCAACCACCACTATAAGAAAGTGTTAGATAAAACCGGTTCAGTGTGGACGCACAGCATGCACTGATGGGATGTGATATAAGAGGAGGATCAGATCACAGCCAAAGGTAATAAATATGTAAACTGTGTTTGTGAGCCAACACCCCGTGCAGAACTGTCACGACTCGCACTGATGTTTGAATTAATCTCTGCAAATCTCAACTGCTTCTAAAATGACCTCTCTTCTGTTTATTTCACCTGTTGCACAAGAGTGGTAAAAAAAAGACAACCCATTCTGCTGTTAGTTCTGTGTTTCCTGAGCTCACAATGACACTTCAACATTATCTTTATTGAACTTTTAACAAGTGATTAAAATGCACAGGACATTTGTGACATGCACAGCAGAGATGAGAAGTTTACAGATGAAATCCACGACAGGGATAATCCAAATCATCTCTCATCTGAACTACAGCCTCGATTACAAGACAGAATTTAAGACACAGAGGGATACTCCCTCCTAGGAGTAGCAAAGGAGTTGTTTGTTGTTGTTGTTTCCAGATGAAATCTTAACAGTCCTGGGAGGAATGAATATGCAGGAGTGCTTTTGCACGACTCGGACAAAAGCTCACCAAAACACAGCCCACTGTTTCTCCAAATCCACCACATGACAAGCTGTCATCTTCATCTGCGGATGTGCAGCTTGAGGTCCTGGAGGTTGTCACGGCGGGGAACGAGGAGACTAAAAGAAAGTCAGAGTGCATCAAAAACTGCTCAGAGCTGCGGACACATTTGAGCAAAGTGATAAACTGAGTTACATTAGAACAGATGATCGATTAAAGTCCCTGTTTCATGTCTCTTCACTTCTCTGTAAGAGCTCTCTCTCTCTCTCTCAGAGGATGTTCTGTCGTTATTCAAACTGTAATTAAACTACAACTTTAAAATCTAGGGTAACATCTAGTTATGCTGCTTTATGTCTGACCTCCTCGTGTTCTCTCTGACCTCTGCAGCATCTCTTCACTCTGTTTTGTCTCGTCGTGTTGCCGCTCCTTCCCGTCCCTCCCTCCCTCCTGATGATCTCTGTTGTTGCCGAGGCAGATGGAGGGTTTCAGGGAACAGACGCAGGAGAGTGAGATGTTATCCATGCGTTCCCTGGGCAATAAAAAAAAACAGCCCGGAGTAATACTCAGAAACCTGTGCTGTCCCTACATGAACCAGGTTACTGAACAAAACAAATAGACAACATATCTCATGTTAGACAAAGTGGCGTGGATCAAAATGTAATGCATCATTTATCCCCCTCAGACATCTGAATGAAAATCAACATTCATAAATATCAGAAATCGGATTATTTAGCTAGTTTAGATTATTTCCAAGGACTGTGTGGGCGTGGAAGCTCATGTTTTGATTGACATTTGTCAAGGGGGCGGCTGTGGCTCGGTTGTTAGAGTTGGTCGCCTCTCAACTGGAAGGTCGGGGGTTCGATCCCTAGCTCTTGCAGACACATGCCCGATGTGTCCTCAGGCAAGACATTTAACCCCAAGTTTGTCGGCGGCGTGTGAATGGATTACACAGCAGCCTCTACCATCAGTGTCTGAATGTGTAGGTGTGAAAGCGCTTTGATTAGACAGAAGGCTAGAAAAGAACTACACAAGCTCAGGTCCATTTACCATTTTCCATGACAATCAAATTCGGCCCCCATGCATCGTGGAACTGCACAATGAGGACGAATGCAACAACATTCAGATCAGGAGGATCAGGAGAAGTCCAACAGAGATTCTCTCAACATTTCCAGAAGTGCATGTGTGCGTTAACGGCTTGTCTTAAGGTTGTATTTTTATCCACAAAAATGAAACATATGACTTCACCTTTTCATTAAGTATCAGGAAGAGAGCTGACACAGCTGCTCTTTTCACATGACAGGCAGCTCTCGGTTATTATTCGCTGACTCACTGACAAAACATCAGATTATTTGGTTAAAATTGGCCTCGTGTAATGACATTATAATCACTAATAATCACCGTGTTATGGTGAAGTCTGGATCCAGCACATGTGGCTGTTATTAAAAGATAATATCACTATTATAAACACAAAAAGACGTGTTTGATCTGGCTTCGAATGTGAAGGGACTGATGATATGTTCAGAAACTTTAGACTTTAAAGACGGATGAGGGCTCCAACGATCTGTTCGAACAAATATGAGCCAATAAGAGAAAAAGATTTCAAAAGAGTGAGGAGAAATGTCCGACTATGAACCAGCTTTAAACGTACAATACGTAGAATTTATTACAATGTTTACATTACAATATCTACATTCATTAAAACATGACTAAAAAACATTTTTTGTTGTTGAGTTCTTACATCACCTCAAATATTTCAAACAGTTATCAAAGCCAGAGAAATCCGTCATTTTAAAGTCGTAACGGGCCGTGTCTTGTCGCGGCGGCCGCCATGACAGACACAACATGTTTATAGTTGCCATGGAAACACCGGATGTTACATCAGAGACCGCTACATGAGGAAGCTGCTGAAAGCTGCCGTACTGATGCTGTATGTGCTGCTGTGATTAAAACGTCATGTAGATTATACTCAGATACATTAGCTCGTCTGTAAACATATTCTCTTCCTCAGGTCGGTTTCACCCGGTCGGCTTGACTACGGTCAACTTGGAGGTTGTTTTCATCGGGGGGGGGGGGGGGGGAGTAGCAGAGAGAACTCCCATGATTCCCTGCCAGCCTTAACGTCATCTTTTGTTATCGAGAGTCCCCTGGTGGCGGAATCTACATATACAAATCATCCTCAGAAAGCATTTTTCTATTTATTCCCGCGTGATCTTGTAGTTCTCATGTGATCTTGTAGTTCTCATGTGATGTGTGTACAGCTGCTCATGGCTGTGCTCAGTTTCAGAAATGGACCCCTTGGATAGGACGAAGGACACGCGACGAAGGATGGAGCAAAACCATGGCACGGACTATGTGGAAATTGGGAGTCAGAGGGCAGAACAAACACCTAGCTGTGGGAGTGTCACCCACCTGGGGGAGGGGTTACTGCCCTTTGTGATGTCATGAAGGGAAAATCTCCAAACGGCCTTGAGCACACATTTTCTGAAAAGTGGAGCAGGCCAAAGACGGAGAGGATGGACTTTTCTCATCATTGGGGGGTTTGTAGACGGACTAGAGACACATGTTAGTGTTAGAGAAACATGGGGAAGTGGATTTTGAATTATATGTGATCTTCAAGTTAACACAATTTGATGACGGAAAAAGAATTACTCCACCGAGAAAAGCAAAGAAAATTCAAATCAACACAACCTCAGTCAGAAGGCAGGTTTTGTTTTGCTGACATGCGAGCTGTCAAAGGAGGACAGTCTGATCCGTAAAGTCATTACGAAGCTTCACTGGCTTCACCTTAAATCCTCAACATTCCTCGCTGCTTTTACCTTCACAGAACTCACGACAGCTTAACCTTAAGCCAGAGAGACAGGTGTCACTTTAAAAAAATTACATTTCAAACCATTTTCTCCTCCAGTTTCCAGAAACAAACCGCAGCTTTAAGCCGACAGTCAGTCTGTGAAGT
This sequence comes from Tautogolabrus adspersus, assembly GCA_020745685.1. Classification (NCBI taxonomy): domain Eukaryota; kingdom Metazoa; phylum Chordata; class Actinopteri; order Labriformes; family Labridae; genus Tautogolabrus; species Tautogolabrus adspersus. Next base: position 31,993,339 of record CM036540.1, on the reverse strand, counting down.
TACCACTATCTCTTCTAAAAACTATTATCTCAAAGGCGAACAACAGGCGTCAGAAATCTACTGTATGAAAACACGAGACGAGTTAAACCATCTGATCCAACACAGTCTGAGAGGTTTCGAATGTATGTGTTGGGTGTGAGCGGAGAGCTAAACATAAGGGCCGAGATCATGATATAGGTCACCTAGCTAATGCTGGCACGGGACAAGGTGCACGCCCCAGGAAACGTGACCAGACTCCTGAATAATTCATGTGTTTGTGTAAAGGGATAGCCCGGAGACCTCACTCATTGCAGAGCTCCAGGACATACATTCTGGGTGTTGGCGAGGAAGTCAGGAACATAGGAACTGTTTATGGAGTTCTAATGAATACAGCAGACTTCCTACTTTGTAAAGTCTCTCGAGATCACACTTGTTATGAATTGATGCTTTACAAATAAA